>JADRCH010000224.1:2267679-2329625 GCA_019843965.1 Rhynchomys soricoides | reverse complement strand
GGATCCCCATAATATATTCATATAACACTGTAAATGTATGGATCCCCTATAATATATTCATATAAATTCTGGTGCTTCCCTCACTTATTTCCTAGGACAGAAATTCTAACGTCATCACCAAGTGATTTCAGAAGGAAATTAAATAGTAAGGGTCACCTCTGTCATTTCTGTGACCTTTGAGTAGGATATTGCCTTGCAAGAGAAATGCCAATTAACAGACACACACCCGGGGGCTGGGGCTGGGGGCATCAGAGAAACTGTGTGAACAATTACTAACTAGAAATAATGATGGGCAAGATGAGTTAGGTACTAGCTCATGCCTTTAGACCCAACACTCCGGAGGCAGAGACAGGTGTACCTCATTGAGTTGGATGCAAGCCAGATCTATGCGATGAATTCTAAGAAAGCCAGAGGTACATATTAAGACCTTGACTCCCCTGCAAAAATCAAACAAAAAAGACAGAAAGAACTCAGAGGTTCTCATGAAGTTCTTACAAAAAAATTATACATTCACTCCAGTTCCGTATTCATATTACTGAAAGGCAAAGTGCCCCAGCTTACATTGGAACGTTAATAACATCTTACTAAAAGGGAGTGCATGTTTAAACAGTGACAACTGGACAGATGAAAATATTACCAAAGTAAATGTAGATCATAAATAAGCAACAAAGGGCAGGAGAGATGGCTCATCAGTTAAGAGCTTTTGTAAATAAGTGGGTTCAATCACAACTGCTTACGTGCATCCATCGCTCCAAGTTCAATTTTCAAAACAAATAGAACAGGTAGGAAGAAGGTCAAGCACCTGCAATTCCAAGATTCAGAAGGCTCAGGGAGCATTAGTGTCATGAATACATGCCATCCTGACAAATAGAATATACTCTGCCAAATTTCAAAATATAGGGGGAGGAGCTGATACTAAAATCTGGTTCCCTAAACTGGTTCTCAATTTGGTCAATAAAGAAGGCAGAAGCCAATTGCTGGGCAAAAGGAAAGGTGGGACTTCCAGATCCCAGGAGGAATAGAAGGGATGCAGGGAAGGAGGAGGTCCTTTCGGCTAGGCTTTGGAACGGGAGGCATGCAACAACCATAGAAGATCTTGGGTGGCTGGAAACGAAGGCCTCCACCAACGGTGGATGGC
Source organism: Rhynchomys soricoides (assembly GCA_019843965.1). Classification (NCBI taxonomy): domain Eukaryota; kingdom Metazoa; phylum Chordata; class Mammalia; order Rodentia; family Muridae; genus Rhynchomys; species Rhynchomys soricoides. The sequence goes on along the minus strand of JADRCH010000224.1, from coordinate 2,328,487 downwards.
TGGAATAGGCTAGTTGATAAGGTTAGGGAGATTCTTCGCCCAGCATTTGTGTTATCTGGCAAGTTCTAAATTACTAAAGCTGCCTAGTGTTTTTCTTCCACAGAGCTAAGGTGGGCAGGGGAAAGAGAGAAGACAGGGCAGTTAGTGGCGGCTTGGCAAAGCTAGCCAGGAGGCAGAGTAGCTGGCATGGGCTGGCAGGAGCATGATCTCTGAAGCACAGCCCCGGCAAAGGAAGAAGCCTGATTTTTAAAATTACATGCAACGTCCAAGGTATGAGTAAAGCTCAGGACAATATCATATGTTTGACGTGTACAAAAATCTACAATCCGGGATCATCAACCGGTAATATAAAAACAAAAACCCAGGCATGTTGGCCCAGTCTACTCCCTGTGCTCTGGAACCAGAGGCAGATGGATCTCCAAGTTGGAGGCCTACCTGGTCTACACCTACTTTCAGACCAGCAAGGCTACACAGAGAAACTTTGACTTCACAAACAAACCCAAAATCAAAAATAATTAAAATCAAAAACCATCAACACCAGGCTAGAAGAAAGTAGCTTAGTATTGAATAGCCCTTGCTTCTGCTGTATCTTATGTGATTTAGGAATAGAGCCATTATGGTGAATGTGTGACAGCGTGAAAGGAAGCTGACGGATCAGTTTCAGATGCGACACAGTAGAAACGAAGAAGAAATGGGTTGAGACTATTGGCACTCAAATCCCATCCCAAGAAGGAATTCCATCTAGAAATGTTTCTCCTACAAAAGCCTCCATGAACTCCCCAAAGAGAGCCACCAGAGAGAGACAAATGTTCAGAGACATCATCATTATCATTCTATCTGAGAGTTTTTTTGATTTAACCAACTACATTCTGACCCTGGTCACTGTATGCTCACGGTCATCCCATGATGAAAATGCACTTATTCTAAGTTAAATGAGCCTCAAAGTCGGCAACAGCCCCTATACTGCTCAAATGTCTTAAGTCTCTTCTGATGCTCAAGACAATCTCTTGTTGCCACATCTTGTAAAATCAGGAAATAAGTTACATCTTTCCAACATACAATGACAGAGAATACCCCTTCGTATTCTAATGGAGAGAAATATACATAGTGAAGGAAGATTGGATCAAGGCAAGAAACCCAGCAGAGCAAACAACAAATGCTAGAGCTCTGTTTCAGACACACGGGGTTTCCGTTTCAAAGGGCTTAGGTAGCCAGATCCCTAAAATTTCTCATCCATCTCACCATGTGGTTGTTCCCATCCCCTATAGGTAGCTCTCCATGGCAGGTGTCTCATAACTTAGGCTTCTCAACAGCTTCTGCTCTTAAACTGTAACTGGGGCTTCATCCTCACAGCTTCAGACAATGAATTCTCACAGTGTTCTCTCTCACTGGAGCTCTGACTCTGTAAATCACACAAGGGTGGAACAACACTGAACTGACACAGAAAATGAAGGCAAAACCATGGGCAAACGTTGGTTCCAGGCTTGCTGTCTTGCTTGGTTACTGTCTCATGCTTGGTTAAATATCTTATCCAGCTCTGATCCATTTGCCTAGGGATATGGCCACTCTCACTGGAAAAGCCTTACCACATCAATCATCAATCAACACAAAATCTGGCATAGCCACCAGGCATTCTGATGGGGACACACCCTCAATCAAGGCTCCCTCAGATGGAGGTAGGCTCTGAGATGTTAGAACTGAAGCTAATTGGGACACAGAGACAATAATATATGAGAAAGTTTTAAAAACCCAAATCCAATGTCTTAACTGTGTCAACCACTTAAGTAGCAAAACCCCAAACATTGATGACTGCAACAACTGGAAAACACAGATTTGTGAAGAAATGAGAGGGGAGCCTTTAGGATCAAGCAGAGTAAACTAAAAGTCTTTCTCCACAGAAAGTCCCCAAAGAAACAAAACCTCAAGAAACTCATAACATAATATTGTATATTTTCAGAAAACATAGGTGAACCTCTATAATTTTCTAGAGAAACAATATAATCAGATTCTAATGAATAAAAGTTACACAACACAGATGGCATCGGTGATAAAAGGAGACACAAAGGCAGACCTATAAATATGACCTAGTCCTTTAAACAAGAACAGTAAGATTATATACAAATCAAAATACAAGAATATCACTGGCTGGCTCTCACACTGCACTCTCTGCTTCTCTCCATTGACAATAATAAAAAGTGCACTGGAAAAGGAGGGACTATTCCAATTCAAGAGAGGCTCAGAGCATACAAATGGTTCAACATCGGAGAACTCCTCCACTGCTGGTGGGATTGCAAACTGGTACAATCATTCTGGAAATCAATCTGGAGGTTCCTTTGAAAATTGGAAATAGATCTACATGAAGACCCAGCTATACTACATGGACATAAAGATGCCCCACCATACCACAGGGGCATGTGCTCCATAGTGGCCTTATCAGTGATAGCCAGAAGCTGGAAACAACCCAGATGTACCACAACAGAAGGAAGGATGCAGAAAATGTGGTTCATTCACACAATGGAATACTATTCAGCTATTAAGAATGAAGACATTATGAGTTTTGCAGGCAAATGGATGGAACTAAAAAATATCATCCTGAGTGAGGTAACTCAGATCCAAAAGGACATGCATGATATGTACTCACTAATAGGTGGATATTAGCCAAAAAAGTACAGAATACCCAGGATACATTCCACAGAATTCAAGAAAGTTTACAAGTGGAAGGACCCAAGTGAGGATGCTTCAATCGCTCTTAGGAGGTAGAAGAAAGCAATCATGGGGAGCAGAAGGAGAGAGGGACCTGAGTGGGAGAGGAAAGGGGGAGGGGAAAAGGGGAACATGATCAGGTATGGGGGGAGAGAGAAATAGGAGAGAAGCCCTGAAAGCCAGCAGAATGAATGAAAATATGCAACCTCGAGGGAGGGGGAACCTCTAGAATGTACCATAGACCTGGTAAGTGAGAGACTCTCAGGACTCAAAGGGAGGGACCCTGGAGGAAATGCCCAACAGTGGGGAGAGGAAACTTGTAGAGCCCACCTCCAGTAGAAAGGCAGGGTATCAAGTGGAGGGATGGGGTTGCCATCCCACAGTCAAAAACTCTGACCCAGAATTGTTCCTGTCTAAAAGAACTGCAGGGACAAAAAATGGAGAAGAGACTGAGGGAAAGGAAGTCCAGTGACCAGCCCAAATTAGGATCTGTCTCAAGGGGAGGCTCCAAGGCCACACTATTACTGATGCTATGGTGTGCTTACAGACAGGAGCCTAGCATGGCTGTGCTCCAAGAGGACCAACAAGCAGCTGACTGAGACAGATGCAGATAATTACACCCAACCAATGGACTGAAGTCGGGGACGGCTGTGGTTGAATTAGGGAACGGGTGATAGAAGATGTGGAGGAGGGATACCCCATAGGAAAACCAGCAGTCTCAACTAACCGCTGAGATCTCTCACGGAGCCACCAATTGGGCAGCGTACAAAAGCCGGTCCAAGGCCCACAACACATATACAGCAGAGGACTCCCTGGTCTGGACTCAGTGAGAGAAGAAGCACCTATCTCTCAACAGACTTGAGGCCCCAGGGAATGGGAGGGCCTGGTGTGGGGGGGGGGGGGGGGGGGGGGGGGGAATATCCTTTTGGAAAAAGGTGAGAGGCGGAATGGGATGAGGAACTGTGGGAGAGTGGATGAGGGGGTAGTAATGACCGGACTGTAAAAAACAAATGTAATAAAAAATTATCTCATTCTCTTATGATAAAGAAAATGGTATATTTAGGATCACTTGGATACTATATTGTTTCCTGTGATGGGTGAGTAAATTTAAGTCTGCACCAGTGTGAGGAAATAAAAACTTTTAAAAACCAAATGCAAGAAAGCAGATTGTTAAAGAAACTGTGTTTGCAGCAACTGCTTTGTAGTCGTAAGCCCTTCTGAAAACAGTCTATTTCTGTTTTTATGTGTATGTTTACATGTGTTAGAGAGAATGTCTTTGATGTGTGTACAGGTGACTAGAGATGAGGGTGTCAGATCCCCTGGATCTTAAGTAGCAGGTGGTAAAGGGCCTCCCACTGTGGATTGGATGTTGGTATCTGAAGCCAAGTGAACCCCAAGAAGAACATTTTCTGAGTGACTTGCCCAGAATATATACTTCTTATTCAATAAATGAAGATTCCTAAACAGATTAACAACAAAAACCTAAAGAAAGAAAGGAATAAATAAAAGATCCCTGAGATCATTATTAAGAAGTTTAGTATAGGACCCAATATCAGGGTTGCCCCTAGTGAGCAGCTTCCTTCCCCCCCCCCACACCCATACCTTCTTCAGATCATCCCCATTTGACTGATAATGGGAGACTTCAATATCACTTTCACCAACAGACAGGTCCTTCAGACAAAGACTAAACAAGGAAATGCTACAACTAGCTGACGTTAAAAGGGGAAATTAAAAAGTGAAAACTAGTGACATTTACAGAACATTCCTCTCAAGCACAAAGAAATATGATGCCTTCTTTTCAGCAACTCATGGAACTGTCTCCAAAAATTGATGGCATGCTCAAACAAAGTGCAAGGCTCCACGGATTAAAAAGAAGAAAGGGAAGGAGGGAGGGAAGGAGGGAAGGAAGGAAGGAAGGAAGGAAGGAAGGAAGGAAGGAAAAAACTTGACCTCTGCAACTTATCAGATCACAATGCATTGAAGCTGTGTGTCATCAATAATAAAAACAAAAGAAAGCTTAAGGCCTGGAGAGATGGCTCAGGGGTTAAGAGCACTGACTGCTCTTCCAGAGGACCTGAGTTCAATTCCCAGCAACCTCATGGTGGCTCACAACCATCTGCAATGGGATCAGATGCCCTCCCTCTTCTGGTGTGTCTGAGGACAGCGACAGTGTACTCACATAAAATAAATAAATAAGTCTTAAAAAAAAAAAAAAAAGGAAAGAAAGAAAGCTTAAGAACTCGTGGAAACTGAAGACTGTTCTCCTAAATGTAAAATAGGTCAAGAAAGAAATAAAGAAATTAAAGAGTTTATAAAATTCACTGAAAATATACAACATGTCCCAACGTATGGGACACAATGAAAGTGGCAATAGGAGGACAGTTGGAAGCACTAAAGGCATAGTAAGAAAACTGGACAGACCTCTGACTAGCAACTTAACAGCACACCAGAAAGCACTAGAACAAAAAGAAGAAAGTGCACCTAAAGGAGGCAACTATAAGGAACTACTGAACTGAGGGCCAAGGTCAATAAAACAGAGAGACCAAAACAAACAAACAAAGATCAATAAAATGCAGAGTTGATTCTTCAGAAGAAAAAAAAATCAACAAAACAGACAAACCCCTATCTAAACAAGAATATTCAAAATAGCAGGGCAGTGGTGGTGCACGCCTTTAATCCCAGCACTCAGGAGGCAGAGGCAGGCGGACTTCTGAGTTCGAGGCCAGTCTGGTCTACAGAGTGAGTTCAAGGACGGCCAGGTCTATAGAGAGAAACCCTGCCTCAAAAAAACAAAAAAAAAAAAAAAAATTCAAATTAATAAAGCCAGAAATGAAAATGGAAACATAGCAGACAATGAGGAAATCCTGAGAATCATAAGGACATACTTTAAAAACCTGTACTCCACCAAATTGAAATCTAAAAGAAATGGATAGTTTTCCTGATAGGTACCACACACCAAAGTTAAATCAAGATCGGAAAAACAATTTAAGGAGACCCAAAACCCCAAGGGAAATAGAAGAATTCAGTACAAGAATCCTAACCAAAATAAAAAAACCAGTATTGGATGGTTTTAGTGCAGAATTCAACCAGACTTTCAAAGATGACTTAACACCAATACTGTTCACATTATTCTACAAAATGGAATCAAGGAACATTACCCAATTCATTTTATGAAGCCACAGTTACCCTGATATCCAAAACACATTAAGACTCAACAAAAAAAAAGAGTAAAGACAAATTTCCCACATGAAAATAGAAACAAAAATACTCAATAAAATACTTGTAAACTAAATCAAAGAACAGATCAAAAAGATCACCTACATTGTTAGAGTAGGTCTCATCCCAAAGCAGAGATGGTTCAACATACAACAATTAGTAAATATGATCCACAATATAAATAAACTCACTCTCTCTCTCTCTCTCTCTCTCTCTCTCACACACACACACACACACACACACACACACCAAGAAAAACAACAATGAACACCAACCACAGTATCATCTCATTAGATTTCAAACAGGTCTTTCACAAAATCCAGCACCAATACATGATAAAAGTCTTGGACTTACAGCCAACATCAAATTAAATGGAGAAAAACTCAAAACAATTACACTAAACTCAGGAACAAGACAAAATTGTCCAATCTCCCCCTCTCTATTGAATACAGTACTTGAAGTTCTAGCTAGAGCAATAAGACAACTGAAAGAGATCAGGGGGTAGAGTTTGGGGAGGGAGAACTCAAAGAATTCCTAATTGGCAGATGACACGGTAGTATGTATAGGTAACTCTGAAAATTCCACTATCAAATTCTAACAGCTAATAAACACTTTCAGGAAAGTGGCTGGACCAAAGATTAACTTAAAAAAAATCAGTAACCCTCCTATATAAACGTGACAAATAGACTGAAAAAGAAATCAGGCAAACAACATCCTTCACAGTAGCCTCAAATAATATAAAATATATTATAGTAACACCCCCTCCAAAAAAAAAAAAAGTGAAAGACTTAATGATAAAAACTTCGAGTCTTTGAAAAAAGAAATTGAAGAATATATCAGGAAATGTAAAAAAAAAAAACAACAACAAAAACCCTCTCATGTTCACGGAACAGTTGGATTAATACTGTAAAAATGGCCATCCTACAAAAAACCAGTCTACAGATTCAAATTAGTCCTTATCAAACTTACAACAGAATTGTTTACAGACCTTGAAAGAACAATCCCCAACACTTCATACGGAATAGCAAAACTCACATGGCTAAAACAATACTGAACAATAAAAGAACTGCATGGTATTGGCATAAAAACAGACACACTGATTAATGGAATCGAATAAACCCAGACATAATTCCACCCACATAAGGACACCTGATTTTTGATTAAGGAATTCACAAATACACAATGGAACAAAGATAGTACCTTCAAATAATGGTGCTGGTTACACTGCATCTCTACATAAAGAAGAGTGCAAATAAATTCATACGCATCACCCTGAAAACAAACTCAAGACCAAGTGGATGGAAGGCCCCAAAATAAACCAGGCACACTGAAACTGATAGAAGAGAATGTGGAGAACAGTCCTGAAGGTGCTAGCACAGGAGACAACCTGACAGAATACCAATGGCTCAGGCTCTAAGACCAACAATTAATATATGGGACCTCATGATTCTGAAAAGCTTCTCTAAGGCAAAACGCACAGTCAGCTGGACTAAGAGATAAGACAGCCTAAGGAAGGAGAAAAGATGTTACCAACTGTGTATATTACACAGATAGAGGCCTACTCTACAAAATGTATAAAGAACTCAAGAAACTAGATGTTCAAAGAACAAACAGTTCTTTTTAAAAATAGGGTGAAGATTTAAACAGAGAATTCTTAAAAGGGGAAATTCAAATGGCCTAGAAAAACTTTCAGAAATGTTCAACATCCCTAGCTATCACAGAAATGTAAATGAAAAGTACTTTGAGATTTCATTTTACACATGTCAAAATAGCTAAGGTCAATAATACAAGTGGCAGCTCATATTGGCAAGGATGTGGGGCAAGGGGAACACTCTCCCATTGTTGGTGGGAGAGCAAACTAATACAGACACTGTGGAAATCAATATCGTGTTTCCTCAGAAAACTGGGAACTGGAATAATTCAAGACTAAGCTTGGGCATATTCCCAAAATATATTCCATTCCACCCAAAAGGACACCTGCTCAAAATGATCATAGTGGCTTTAATCACACTGGACAGACACTTGACATAGACTAGATTTCTCTCCATTGAAGAATGGATAAAGAAAATGTGGTGTATTTATACAACTGAGTACTATTCAGCTGTTAAAAAGTGACATTTAGGCATTACAGAAAATAGAGGTAACTAGGGAAAAAACGCCATTAAGTAACTAAACCCAGAAATACAAATATGGCATACGTTCACTTATAAATTGATAGTAGCTATTAGGTTAATGATAAGTCAGCTACAGCACTCTCTACCTCACAACTGGGAAGTCCTGCAGGCAACCTTTAGCGAAAGTCAAGCAAAGACAACAATTAAAGCAAAAGGTGGCCATGAATTTGAAAGCAAGGAGTGGTTAATGGATGTGAATGACAAAAAGAAACAAAAAGGAAGGACAAGGCTGCTCCTAGGTGTGGTGCAACACATTCATTATAGATAAATGGGAGAGCATAGCCAGACACAGGAACATCTGAGAGAGCACAGAATGAGCATGACTATGAGCCATGTGAGGAGAGGTAGCAGGGCCAGACCAAGAAGCCAGGAGAATGAATGGTAAATAAATGTGACCAGGGAACCAAGAGAGTTGGATTTCATGAGGAAAGACAGATGGAAAGGGCCAACAAACCCCTGGGCTAGAGAGTAGGATAATCCAGCAATGCCCAGTAATAACTTGTGACTGAAGGATGCTGGGAGAAGCAGGCAGCAAGATCTGCTTTTCTTTGTTAATTAGGCATCTCAGTCAGTTGTCCCAGGGTTTGAGAACTAACATTAGTAAGGAATAAGAAAGTTGACATGGTTGGCTTATAATCACAAATGTTATTTCATAACGTTGAAACAGGCTTTATGGTCCCATATTCTTCATTTAGTAGACATGTAAATTAGAGCACACCAAGGACTGCTCACACCTTCCTCTCAGGTTGTGCATTTTCAGACAGGAAAAATCACATTCCTATTAGGCACAGCTACATCAGTTTCTCCGGAATTTATTGCTTACACACAAATTTGGTTTCTAGAAATAACTTCAGTGTCTTGCCAGAATCCTGATTGCCTGGTCTGTGAAAATGGCCAGTTTGGACTTTTACCGATCATCTAAAATTGATTACCTGACTACTTGCTGCTACTGCCAACTGCTGTCAAAGCAAGAAAGCTGTCTCGCCTTCCTTCCTCCCAGTCTCTTCTGTGCTGTGAACGCACCAGCTTCAATGTTCCTCACTTAACTCAATTCCCGCAAGATCCAGGGATGTGGGAGGACCCTCACTCAGTGGTGTTTTTCCTTCTCACTGACCAGTCAGGGCCCAGCCTGAAAGGAGTTGCAGGACTGTCTTCCAATCACCAGGCAGTAGAGACAGGGTTAGGGGTTCAAAGAAAGTCTTAGCAACACAGCATGAGCAAGGCTAAGCTACACGAGGCCTTGCTATAAAGAAATATGAAATCCCTTGAGAAAAAGGAATGTAATGTTTAGTGAATGGGAAACATTGGAGAATAGGAACAATACCAGATCAGAGCAGTGATGCATAAAGAAAATGAAATTTAAATAGTAATAGTAACAATTGACTTTTTAAAAAATCATGAATAAAACTGAAAAACAGATAGGTATACTGTCTTTGGTAAAGAGCAGACCCTTCCCTGGTAGAAGGACTGGCATTAATAAGACACTGTTCGATCTTGGCCCTATGTGCAATGTTAGCATCTGAGATCTGCAACCTGACACAAACAGCGACAGCCCGGCTGCAATCTCTGAGCTAACAATGTCAATGAGGATTGTACAATCTGCATAGAACAGACCGTTAATGGGAAATTTAATATTCACTGGCTCAAGCTAACCTTCACAAATCGTATACCCGCCAATATGGTCTGATTTCATTCAAATGCATGAATTAATGCATGCTGGGAAATTACAAAAATCACTCACTCTGCCTGCATCAGGTCCTTCTTCATAACAGTGACCCCTACAGCTGACTCCCTTAAACTTTGGTCTATGATCTAACTATTGCCTACCCTGCTCCACCCAGCAGTGTACATGTTATACTCTTCTCCTGCTCTGGTCTGAAAGTGGAAGCCACGCTCCACATAAAAATACCTCTCCTGTTGCTGCAATGGACACTTAATTACATAACTCAAAAAGGGTAATTTTAAAACTCTGTGGTAGGTCAGCCTTTTAATTAAAGAAGTTGGGAAGTTGAATCAAGAGAAAAGCAAGGACATTGTCCTGGGGAGCAACAGACTGGGATCAAGGTGACCTGAGTCAACACAGCTTGTCTCAGAAACAGTTTTGGAAAAGGCTGAAGATGCAGGTGTCCTAGAATTAATATACCTTCCCAAGGAGAAATCACTCTACACAATAATAAAAATTCATTTAGAAAAATCTCTTTAAGGACACCATGCATTCGGCTCTGGGAGTCCACAAAGAAGAGTCAGCCCAGAAGAGATTTTGCATTCTACATATGGAATATCCCTTAAGTCTCTTTTAGATTCAGACCCCAGGTTATGCCATGAACTACTTAAACATGGACTGCAGACTGAAAGTCTAAACACAGGCAGAGGAGAGATATACATAGCAAAGATTTTCCCAGAAGTACACCAGCATTCTAATACAGCAGTCCTTTAGTGACAGGGTCTTAGTGCAAAGTCCCAGCAGATGAGAAGGATAGGAGACGTAGTTAGAAGAAAAGATAAAAGCCACAGTGTAGGTCTGTTGTTTTTAATAAAATCTAAATCATTCTATTTTACCAAGGAACACTCAGGAGCGAGATGCTGGGTGGAAGCCTGCTAGCTCAGAGAGTCAGAGAAAGCACCTGTTGACCTTCCTTTATAGCTGAAATCCCAGAAGGAATCTCTTTGTGCCACATCTTCTCATATAACTTCCTCCAAACTGAGTGTAGCTACCCGCTGAATCCTGGGCATCTCTCTGTCTATGTTCCAAACTCGCTCTTACTCTCTATGTTTTGTTTTGTTTTTTTTCTTAATAATCCTGGGTTCCCTTCCTGTCAGCTGGTTGCTTGCTCCACTCCTTGACCCATGGTGGATTTTATTTAATCTAGTTATACTCAGAGTTCACATTATGATCAAATATCCTACAACAGAGGTCTTGCACAAGCTACATGGCATGCAGTAAACTTCTTAAGAAGAACAGCATCTTGTATAATACTTTCAGCAGAAACATGGAAAGAAATGGGACACTTCTATGAAGTCAGAGAAACTATCATACAATGGAACAAACTCAGGCGGAGTCTCACAAATCCATCCTGTTCACAGGGACCACAGGATATTTCAGAAACATTACTGAACAAGCCTACAGTGGACTTAGGACTGATAACCACAGCCCCATGTGGTGGCAAGAGTTGGGTTCTCAGGATCAGAAGCAACCCCTCCTCACAGTTCCTGGCCCCAGACCATTACCAGCTTTCCCAAGCATATTCCTCACTTTAGAGAAGGAGCTCTGTAAAAGTAATTTTATTTACCTGAGGTAATTGTTTTCTCTGAAGCATACAGCCTCAGTCTGCTTACCTAGCCTAGTCATGGAAGTCTCTAGTCTCTGTACAATCCCAGCCTTGGAGAGATTTACTGCTGAATAAGCTCGCCTTTCCTAGCTCTTCCTGAACTCTTTCTGGCTGGTCAACTCAGCTGTTCTGGCTCAAAACTCCTCTCTACACTGACTGATTGAGTTCTCATATTCTCTCTCTCTCTCTCTCTCTCTCTCTCTCTCTCTCTCTCTCTCTCTGCAAACCTTACTTGATAAAGCCAGCCCTCCACATTACAGAGCTGTTCCTTTGCAAAGAGTTGACAACAGTCTCGCCCATGGTGCAGAACTATGCTTTTCTCAGGAAGAAAGTTGGACCATTATAGCGCCTCAGGCCTTAAGGTTGGTTGTAACCCTAGAATGCCATCTTGACTAGCTTGTTAGAGGGCTGTTCTTTGATAAGGGTGTTCGGTTTCACATCCTAGACAAGGAACTGAGGCCTATCTTTTATATATGAAAGCAGACCTGGACTCCAGGTTCTCCCAGTATCCCTCAGTTCCCACCTAATATACCCGGCCCCCAACCCTGAACTTCCCAACCCAGGGGCTATGCTGCCCTTCCCCCAGAGGCTCTTCCCCATATCATTCAGATATTATGGTCTCCTTAATAATCTCAATCAATCAACCTCTCTCTCTCTCTCTCTCTCTCTCTCTCTCCCTCCCTCCCTCCCTCCCTTCCTCCTTCTTCTCTCTCTTCTTCTTCCTCCTCCTCATCCTCCTCCTCCTCCTCCTCTTCTCTCTTTGTTTCTCTTCCCCTTTCCAGCCTCCCTCTCTCACCATGGTGACTTCCCTGACCTTGGTCCTTGGGGCCAGTGAATTCGCCTGAGAGCAGCTTCCCAATAAACTGGCACTTAATATAATCTAATCTGCCTTGAACTGGCTCATTTGAGCATCGGAGAACAAATAACTTATCAATGGGAATGGCCTAGCAGCTGGTTGCAAATCTGGTTTGTCTCCTTTGTTCTGCTCTTCAGCCATATTTCTGAACAATCCTAGTGAACAAAAATGTATATCCTAGCATCCTATTTCTAACAGGCATGGTTAAGCATAGTACTCCTCCGTGGGGTGTTTTAGAGGGCATCCTCAGTCATCTAAATTCTATGTGGTGTGACTTCTACAACACAGATTAGTATTGTAGAGCTACCCAACACATGAGACGCCTTTTACAACCTCCACAAAATGAACTCCAAAGGGATCTTACAACTAAACGTTAAATGCTAAAGGAAGAAGTTGTAGAAGATACTAAGGGAAACCAGAGCTCTTCGAGTTTGTCATCTTGCCAAGGATGTTCCTGCACACAAGTCCATACTCCAAATGCTTGGTGCAAAAGGAGCCCCCATAATGAAATTATTCAGAGACAATAACCGGATCCACGGAATGACTAGAACTAAAAGAGACCCCACAGGTGGCCACATCTGGCCGCCGCTTACCCCCCAGTCCCCAGGGAGGACCCACCACACCAGTTCCCGAGGCTCAGCCGCCTGCTCCTCCCCGATGTGGGCAGTGACCCTGTGCTCACCATGTCGTGACTTCGGACCTGGCCTGAGCGTCCTTCAGAACACCCAGTACGCACTTCCCCTTCTTCCTCCTGAAATCAAGGTGGAAAGCTTGCATTTATAATTCTCAAAATTAACCTGGAAGCCTCCTCGGCCCAGGAACTACGTAACTTCCTGGAATGCTGGGAATTGTAGTTCTTTAGAAATAACAAAGGCTCATGGGAAAGTATGGTGGCTTGGTTGAATTTCTCGGTGTAATCCGCTGTAACACGTGACTGAGGCCGTTCGAGCTGGCAAATTCCGGGGGAATTTTACTAACCAAGGTCTGTCTCTTGGTCAGTATTTAATATTTAATAAATGCATGCTTTAAATTTGGTTCAAAATTGCTGAGTTGGTTTTTTCCAGTAAAAATTCAGGATTAACATACAGAGGTTCACAGGAAGATAACTCTACACCCCTACCCCTACCCCCACCCCCACCTCACAGTCGCTCTTAAATTTGTATACTGGAGAGTGAACTGAGCTGCCAAGGGCACTGAGTGGCCTAGCGCCAGATTTTTACATCTGGCAACCGAAGTGGGATCCTCACAGAAGCAAGTAGTCTCTAGTAGAAGCTAATATAAGCAGTTAGCCAGAGAGGGTTCCCGCACAAACAGGTTAAGTTAGCAAGGATATCCTGACCTTGGGTTCCTAGAAATGGAGTTGGGTAATTTTCCGAGAATTCTTGATCAAAGAGATCCGGTTCCAGTTAAAACTGAAATGGCCTCAGCAACAACACAAGATGGAGGAGTGGTGGGGTCTCTGTCCAGCATCGAAAACGAGGAATGAAGCCAGACATGGTATAGCACAGGTAGAGGGATCTCTTAGCTTGAGGCCAACTTGATCTACAGAGAGAATTCCAGAACAGCCATGGCTGCAGAAAGAAACCTTGTCTCAAAAAAGAATTAAAATTAAAAAATCTGGCCATGTAGTGCCAGCCTGTGGAAGAGTCAAGGCTTGATCAAAGTATGGATGACTTTACTGGCTTCCTGTGAAAGCATGGTAGTCACATGGAAGTTGTAAGTTGGACATCATAAGTAGGAAATGTCTGCAATGGGGGAGATGTGGAGACCTTCCTCAGCTCGTCCTTCCTGGGCTCTAGCCTGTTCTAACCTCAAGATCATCCCATAAAGACACACCACTGAATTCACCCTTGTTCAACATTCCCCAGGCTTTTTGCCTTTGCCTCTCTGTGAACACATAGCGGATGCATCTTCTTACCGATTTTGGACCCACAATTCTGTCCACAGAGAGGAAGAAAGGCTGTGGGTGACCAAGGATTTCCCTGTGGGCAGCACCTGAGGGCTGAGGATGGCTTCTTAGGATGGCTGAAACTGGAATTGTCCTAGGACTCTCATGCTTGGAGAAGAAAAAAGGCTGCCATTCCTCGGAGCAGAAATCAGTATCACATAGTTCTGACTGGCCAGACCTCCTTGCAGGAGAGACTGAGTTTGAAGTGATGGGCTAGTTTAGCAGCATATGATGGTACATGCCTTTAATTCCAGCACTATGAAGCAAAGGCAGCAGATCATTCAGTTTGAGGACAGTCTGGTCCACAGAACGAATTCCAGAACAACCTGGAACAAATTCCTCATATACAAAGGGAAACCCTGTCTCACGAGAGGAAGAGAGAGAGAGAAAGAAAGAAAGAAAGAAAAAGATGGGCCAGTGATGAACAGGACCACACCTTGACAGGACTGCTTGGCCACACACAACACTCACTTTCTACTTTAATGTTAAACCTCATGTCAGGACTCAGAAGATGGAGTAGGAGAGGGGGTGTTGGAGGCCTCACTGCCCAGCTCAATATCTTTTATGAAATACTCGTTTTTATTTATATGTGTATCTCCATGTAAGTATAAGTCATGTGTGTGGCCTCTGAGGCTACCTGGACTTACAGGCAGTTGTGAACTGCCCACTGAGTGTGCTGAGAACCAGATAGATTCAGGTCCTCTGGAAGAGCAAGAAGAGCTCTTAACTGCTGAGCCATCTCTTCAGACTCCTCACCTCAATATCTTACCTACAAAATGCCTTTTATTAAATGTCCACTTCATGTGTTATGGAGAAGAGAGATAAGCATGGCTTGAACGATCCCCCCATTCCCCCAACCTGTGTGTCCAAGGTCTAAACTCCCCAGCGCATGGCTGTATCTGGAGGCAAAGCCTTTAGGAAGTAAGCAGGTTAAGACTGGACCCTACTCAACTAAGATTGCCATTCTATTAAACAAGGGACTTCAGCAAGGTCCAAGCATAAAGAGCTAATGAGCGAACCTGTGAGAGGATGGCTGTCTAGAAGAAAAGGAAGAGACCCTCAGAAGCCAGACCACCAGAGCCTAACATTAGACTTCAGACTACAGAAATAAGAGCAATTAGATTTCTGTTGGGTAATTATTGCAGTCTCTGGAGTTGTGCCATAGCCCAGGGAGAACAATGGGAGTTACTCCAGCCCCACTGCCCCTGGTCTGAACTGCTTGAGATTAGATCAACTTTAGTGTTCAGAATTTTTTTTAAAGTTTTTTCTTATTCACTTTACCTCTTGCTCACTCCCCCCTCCTGGTAACCCCCTCCCACAGCCATTTCTCCCTTCCCCTTCTCCTCTGAGCAGATGCAGATGGGGTCACCCTGGGTATGCCCTCCACCCTGGTTGGCAAGCTGGGGGAGTACGCATCTGTCTGAGTCAGCTCTTGTGTGGAGCCTCTCAGAAGACAACCATACTAGACTCCTGTCTGCCAGCATAACAGAGTATCATTAATTGTGTTTGGGACTGGTGTTTGCCCATTGGATGGGTTTCAAGTTGGGCCACTTACTGGTTGGACATTCTCTCGGTCTCTGCTCCCTCCCCTGTGCCCACATCACTCGTAGAAAGGATAAATGCAGGGTTGAGAATATTGTGGGTGGGTTGGTGTCTCTATCGCTCAACTGCCGTTCCTGCCTGGCTACAGGAGGTGGCCACTTCAGGTTCCATATCCCCACTATACTGAGTCATGCCTAAGGTGACTCACATTGATTCTTGAGAGCTTCCCTTATCTCAGGTCTCTATCTAGTCCTCGAGTTGTCCTCTGCTTCCTCAACCCCATCAGTTGAAGATTTCCATTCATTTTCATGGACATCTAGCCGTCTCTCCTGTCCTTTCTCACACTTGATCCTGAATCCCCGAGTCCCCTCCCCATACCCCTCCCTCCCAGTTCCCTCCTTCCATCTGTTTCTTATGACTATTTTTTTCTCCCATGTGAGATCCAAGCTTCCTGGCTTGGGGTTTCCTAATTGTTTAGCTTCTTTGGGTCTATGAAGTATAATATGGTACCTGTATTTAATGGCTAATAGCCACTTAGAAGTGAGTACACACCATGCATATCCTTTTGGGACTGGGTCACCTCACTCAGGATGATATTCTCAAGTTCCATCCATTTGCCTGAATAAGCAATGTGGTAAAGCCTTTGCACATAGTAGTAGTCTAAGCTATCATGAGAAAAGTCATACTGCAGAGAGACTTCATTAACGTAGTCAGTGTGGTAATGTTTTGCACTTTGTGGTATCTTTACACAAGAGTACAACATTTAGTCTGCATCAATCTTTTAGGGCCTTTGCATATCCCAGAAGTCTTTGAGGACCTGAAAGAACTCATACTGAAGGGAACATATGACTCTAAAGGATTTGGTAAGATCTTTAGCCAACACACATTCAGTTACACAAGATTATTTATTCTGGAAAAAATCTAACAAGTGTCAACAAGCTATTCAAGCATTATGATGTCTTTTTTTTTTTTTTCGCACTTGCAAACTCACATGGACAAAAGCCCTAGTAATTTAAACAATTAGTTAACTTTGTTAGGTTTCACAATTCTCTTCATTACATGAAGTAACTCATCCAAGTGTGAAGCTTTATGGGTGTGGATCAGTGCCTTTTCTGTTACTGTAATAACCCATAATGTCTAAGGAAACTTATAAGAGAATTTAATTTGGCTTAGTGTTCCAGAGGGGTGTGGAATCACCAAGAAGGTGGCATCCCAACAAGTGTCACACTGGCAGCTGAAGCAGGAAGCTCAGAGATCACCCACAAACCTGAAGCATAAAACAGAGACTGGGAACTAGAAATTGGTGTATACATGTAAATTCTCAAGGCTACTCCAAGTAACATATTACCTCCAGCAGAGCATTTCCTAAATCTTACCGAATGAAAGGAGCATCTGAAAAGGAAGGGTTTCTCTGGCTTCAATCCTACATGCTTGGTTCCTGTTACATGAACCCATTCATGATGAAGAAAAACTCTGCAGGTACATCTTTGGATGCCTCAACACCTGAATTGCATGAATGGACGTTTGTACAAGAAAAGCACATTGGAGTAAAAATTTATGTGTTTAACAATTTGTCTTAATTTTAAACTTGTATTTATTTTTATTTGCATTGATGTTTTGCCTGCATGTATGTCTGTGCGAGAGCACAGGATTTGAACCCCTCTGGAAGAACAATCAGTGTTCGTAAGCCAAATCTAAGCCTCTGTTAAATTTTAATTATGTGCTGCCAGCTCTGTCTGTCTGTGTATGTATATGTGCATGTGACTGCTGCTTCCCAAAATTAGACCCTTGAATCTTCTTGTAGCAAGAATTACAGAAAATTGTCAAAAACCTGACCTTAGTTATAGCCATAATCTTGTCTTTACTACGCAACTACGTCTCTAGACCTGTAAGTATTTTAAACCCTTTACATAGCATCTTGATGTCAGGAAGTAGCAAAGAACTAATATAAGAGAAAAACCCTATTCGTGTAAAATCTATTCATAAAGATGTTCGACATCACAAATGTCTTCAGTTGACGGGGGAAAAAAATCTTTCATCTCTTTTTCTTCATAGCCTTGAAGGAAGGATATTGTTTGCCATGTTCACTTAAGTGTCATGGAGGAGATCACCAATTGTGGTTGGAGTTTGTATTTTGAAAGATTTGAAGTCGACATTAAAGTGTAATGTATGTGAGGCAAATCCACTTACAGAACTTTATTAGGCCATTGTCATATTCCTTCTGCGGCTCCTGGTCATCTTCTGCATTTTCACTTGGTAGTCTGCATTTCTTTTTCTGCAATGTATTGATCATCCGTGTGGTTCATTGTTTATTTAAATATCAGACTTGTGTGTATGCACACTTTTCAAGTAAGGGCATTTGGGAAGGGTGGTGTGTGGTTGTCCCTGGTTTTGTTTTACAGATTTTCACAAAATCCCTAGAGATGGTGTTTGTTATCCAGCGTAACTTGGATGTCAGTCATTAGTCAAGGCTACATTTTAGTGTTTGATTCTCATGTGTCAGCCTCCTGAGTACATACATGTTCAAGAGTAGGAGATGCACTCCCAACATGTCCAGTTTTGCCAACACATTTAACAATGTTAATGTTAAAATGCTTAATACAAGAGAATATAAGAAACATTAAGTACATCTCATTAGGTAGAGATGTAATGAAGTAGAATAATCAGCAATCAACTCTGTATCTCACAATATAGCTCTATTGCTATGGATATGTGTATATTAGTTGATAATCCATGTTTCTTCATGTTCCCATTAGTTATCTTTTGGCACTGCATCTTCAAATGGTAACTTCTAAGGGAATTATCTACAGATGTTAGATACTGTAACAGCAATGAAATTCATTTAAATGGAAAAATTTCTGAGGTATGTGGTGTGTGTGTGTGTATTACAGGGTTTTAGGCCATGACAGATATGTGCAGATTGGAAGACAACTTTATGAAGTTTACTTTGGCCATTTTTTATATGATGATCAAGGTCAAGTTGCTAACTTTGCAAAACACAGACATTTCACACTGAGCCATCTCACTGATCCTCAAATAAGATGCAATCATCAGTAAAATATTATTGCCTCAGATTGTAAACATATTGTCACACCAAAATGGAAGAAAACAGGACAATTTGAATATTAAATCTTATTTACTAATGACAATATAGTCTTGCTACCTTTTTTTTTTTTTTTTTAGAATGTATTAGTTTTTTTGGTTTTTTAAGATGTACTTATTTTATACATAGAAGTACACCATTGCTGTCTTCAGACACACCAGTAAAGGGCATCAAATCCCATTACAGATGGTTGTGAGCCACCATATGGTTGCTGGGAATTGAACTCAGGACCTCTGGAAGAGCAGTCAGTGCTCTTAACCACTGAGCCATCTCTCCAGTTCTAGAATGTATTGGTTTATACTTAGGACTGAATGCTGGTTCCTTACACAGAACCACAAACGGATATCAGAGAACTGTCTCGGGGGGAAAGTCAATTTCTGCTGAGCCTAATGAGCTCAGTTAAATGACTGAGACCCATATGACTTGTATAAATTTTTCTCTTATTTCTACACTTGGGCTGTGGCATGTGCACACACACACACACACACCAGTGTGGGGCCAATCCAGCGCAGTGGAAAGAAGTCCCCTGTATCTGTCCAGGGCGCTGCGGCTCTGGGAGGGACGTGGGACACGCGGGAAGTGGCCCTGTGTCTTCCCACACAATCTGACAGGCAGGTGAGGGCTGTGGGAAGCTGCCAGGACACCGCCCATGGGTGGGGGAGGGGGCTGTTCCCGTTCCTCGTCTACGTGGGTTCTCTACTCCGGGGTTCTGCAGACACCACTGGGTGCCGCAGACGGGCTAGCCAGAGTGCAGCTGGGGTTCCCGCCCGGACCAGGTTGGCCAGCTAGCTGCTTTAGCTTGGGTGAATGGGTACCATCTGGGAGCACTGAGAAGCCCTCTGCAAGAGATTAAAACGTGAATCACTCACTTCCCAGGGTGCGTCCAGATGAAGAGACAGTCCATAATTCTAAGACGTTTATTGACATCGTGATGAGTGGCGTGGATGAAATCATACGCCGTGCCCTCTGGGAGGGACGAGGTAGATATAGTAACTAAGTCTCTAGGTGTCTTGTTACACTGGGGATGGCTGGGACTGCGTGGCCACGCCTCTACCTGTGACAGGGCTTGGAGGGGGGCACATCTCTTCCTGAGGAGGGCTGAAGGTGACAGACCTCACATGACAGACCTCTCTACAGGAGGCTGTGGGGGGGTTACACTCGACAGGAGCCAAAAGCCTCCTGGGAGCGTTGGCAAAATGCTTTCCAGTCCCTTATGGGTTGCCCCACTGGGTTTCCCGGAGTTTTAGCCTGTGCTCGACCGGGTGCCAGACTGCCTGTCACAGACCACTGCCCCACACACCAGCACATCTATAAATAATTTTTAAACCCAAAAAAGGGCCAATGAAGCCACTTGAACCCAACAGCTCTTGGGTTTCATCTCTAGAATTCACGTACCTGAAGTAGACAACAGACACACATAAATGGTCCCTCACTCCCACATACGCACCATGGCACAGGTGTGTACATACACAGTTCAAACCTTTTTAAATTGATGGAATTGACAAGGCAAATAACTCAATTATTGAGAACATATGAAATTATTTGCCGGCTTAAATTCTTATTGTAGGATTTCAAGAACCATTACTGTTGGTTCATTTTAAAATCTTATTTTATTTTTTAAAGATTTATTTATTTTATGTCTATGAGTACACTGTCGCTGTCCTCAGACACACCAGAAGAGGGCATCGGATCCCATTACAGATGGTTGTGAGCCACCAGGTGGTTGCTGGGAATTGAACCCAGGACCTCTGGAAGAACAGCCAGTGCTCTTAACCGCTGAGCCATCTCTCCAGCCCCGAAATCTTATTTTATCCTCTCCTTTTAGAATGTAAAGATGGTTCATTTTTTTAAATGTATCTCAGCTGGGCTTAGAATTGCATCCTTGTAATCCTACGAGCTGGGAGATAGTAGCAGGTCAGGAGTTTGTGGCCAGCTTGGTCAACACAGTGAGTTCTAAGAGAGCCATGCTATGTCGGGCTATCCTGTCTCAACAAGACTCCAGAAATAGTATACTTCAAACAATCGAGATTTTCTGATTGGTTTTAATAAACCTTCTGTCGTCTTTACTTACATGAAGAGAACTGTCCGCGACGTAAATAAGATGTAATGCTGAGAGTCCATTCACAGAGGGATGGAAATGGATTGAAAACTTCAATAACAATCTAGCAGGGACTTAATGGCCTTCAAGTGATAGGAGACAAGTGAGTGACGGAGCATCATCCTCTGCTTTATAATGACACACTTGGGAGCTGGAGTCAGTACTGCTGCTCTTGTGTACTCATGTTTGCTTCCCAGCACCCACATCAGATGGCCCAGGTCAAGGACATGTAAGGCACTGCAAATGATGGGAAGTTGTGTGTGTGTGTGTGTGTGTGTGTGTGTGTGAGTTTCCCTAGTATAAAAGAAAGTGATCTTCATGTACATTTCTCTAATTCAGGTGTACAAGTTTTTCCGCTGTGTATAGCAAGTTTAAGCCAGGTATTAGTGGAGGCCAGAAGAGAGTGTCTGATTCCCCATGATTGGAGTTATGGGCAGTTGCTAGGCCCTGTGGATGAGCAGTCAAGTGCTCGTAGGGGTGAGCCATCTATTCAGCCTCATGAATATGTCATTAATAGCAGTAAGGTATGAAAGGGTTGATCCTAAGTTTGTCTTTGCATCACCATAGAAGACCCAGAAGAAATCTAGGATTTATAGTATCAGAAACTAACTTAGAGGTGGTGTTTAAGAAAAAATTTCCCAACCCAAATCTAAATAAATAAATAAATAAATTCAGGAGAGAAACTGACAATACAAGTCTTTAAGAAGTGGTTAATCACTTTGACCAAAGCCGTAAGACTTGATTTCCCATGTGGTAAATAGACAGGAAAAACAAACACACAAACAAACAAAAACTATGAGTAATCTGGCGAAGTGGCATACACCCACCCCTGTAATCCCAGCACTGGAGAGGTTGAGGCTGGAGAATCATGATGTTAAGGCCAATGCTGGCTTCATATTTTTAAAAAAAAGGAAACAAAGAAAGAATGAAAAAAGATGCTTGAACACGATGCGGAATATTATTCAACCCTCAAAAATAAAGTTCTGAAAGAAAAAAGTGTGTTATAGTCTTATTATTACTCAGCCTACCATCTCTAGGAGTATACTTAATAAACTTGCTTTTTCTTTCCAAACAATAAAATTATTAAGAAAATTCTGACACATGATTCCACGGATTTGGGGCATAAACTTGTTAGTAAAGGAGGATGTGACTTGCCCTGAATAATACTTAGGGCATCAAAGTCAGGAAAAACATTTTCACAGCTTCATGAGCTGGAGTCACAGGACAATGTAATCTTCTAAGCTGAAAACTTTAAATTAAAAAAATTTTAAAAACGACATGCTTAGCAGTGCAAGGGGGGTACACACCGGCATTCTTTGGATCCAGAGGCTAAGGCTTCAGGATTGGTGTGACTCTGAATCCAACCTGGCAAGATCCAGGCCCGCTTGATCTCAAAAAACGACAACAGGACACACACACACAAAACCAAATGCCTTCAAATGGTTCGAGTTCCCATTTGTTCTGTTTTGATCTATGAATCGGGTATTAAAAAAGGAAAATAGTGTTTTTGTTTTCTTTTGTATTAGATGTTTAGGTATTTCGCCTGCATGCATACCTCCCCGTGCTTCATGTGCATGCCTGGTGCCCATGGAAGCCAGAAAAGACCATCAAATGTCCTAGAAAAAGAGTTACAGAGGGTTATGAGCCACCATGTGGGTGCTGGGAATTAAACCAGGGACCACTCAAGGAACAACCAATGCCATCTGCTGAGCCATTTCTCCAGCCTGAAACTGGAACTTTAAGTAAAAAAATTTAGTTATATGTGTATGCACATATGCACAGGTTATCTTCAGACACTACAGAGGAGTCTCAGGTCCCCAGCAGCTGGAGTTACATCTGTGTACCGCTGGACATGGGTGATCCAGTGTCAGCCTTCTGATACAGAAGTGTCTTATTTTCCACTGCTATGGTGAAACAGCATGACCAAGTCAACTTACAGAGAGAAGGTTTCATATGGCTCCTGAAGGATAGAGACCATGGTGAAGGGCACAGCATGGCAGCATGGCCACTGAGCTAGAAGCTGAGAGCTTAGGGCTCAAATCCAGAACCACAAAAAAGATACATAGTCAAAGCACTCTCAATAGAGTGAGTCTAAACTCCCAAAGCCCACATTCAGTGACATTATTCCATCTCTTACATGCCAAAGCTTGAACCTAATTATTATGCAACCTTAAACATACAAGGCATGGGAGAAACAGAATCCTATTCCCTAACACCCGCCAAATCGGATTCTGATGAGGTTCTTGGTTGTCAGCTTCCTGATGTATCCTTCCTAGGGTTGTGGGTCACCCAGTTTCTAGACATGGGCCCAGAAATGAGCACGAACATATCAAGGACCTCAAGAAAACCCTTCCACTGAGATCAAGGAAAAGAACTCACTCAATATGAGACATATTTTTCAGTGAGTACCCTCGCTGAGACATTGTATGTGTGTGGATACAGGTGCACACATGCCATGGCATGCATAGGAAATCCTGAAGACCACATTGGTGTGTGTCCACACCTTCCACCTTGAGTTTCTCTGTTTTCTTCCAATGTGTATGCCAAGTTACCTTGCCCATCAGCCTTTGTGATTCCAACTCTCATGGCCCCCTAGGATTATGAACACTTGCTATGTACCTGGCTTTTATATTGTTCCCAGGGATTTGAATTCAGGTCGTTGAACTAAGATTGGAAGGCTCCTTATCCATTGAGCCAGCTCCCTAGGCCTGGGATACTTTAACATTGACCTTGGTTCTAGCCTGCTTTGGGGACACAAACCACTACCTGTCTGGTAGATAGCCATCTATCTAGAACTGAGAGCTACAGAAAAAGCTAGTATCCTGAGCAGAGTTCAGTGGCACATGTCCATATTCCATACTCAGGAGGTAGAGGCAAATGGATCAGAAGTTCAAGGACATCCTTGGCTACACTGTGAGTTCCAGGGCATCTTGGGTTTTTGGTAGAGAATACACAAAAAAGCCACACTTCCTGTGTGGTTCCCAGGTAGCCAGTGTCTCCCTTAGGCAAAGAAGCCCAGATGAGTCCAGGACACCTGGACATCAAGAGGACCATCAGAAAAGAGAGGCTTACATGGAAACAGGAAGTATAGGGCCCTGAGCTTTATTAGCACACTACTCAGAGCACTCCCTCCACTCTGCCCTGGAATCCCCACTTTCAAGACCTCAGGAGGCAGAGGGGCCAACCGAGGAGAGACAGCTCAGTCACCTCCATCTTGTCCACCTCCAGCTCCCAGGTGCTTCTCCTCAGGGTAGGCTGATGGCACTGGTTGAATACTGCTATCTTCTGGGTAGTCCACAGGGCTTCTAGTGGGAGGGACAGAGCTGAGTACACTGAGGTACTGACCAGATCAGTGGTGGGTCCTGTGCTGGCAAAGCCTGGAAGGAAAGTAGTGATGTCTTGGGGAGGTACTCAGGGACAGACGAATGGTAAAATATCGTGAGGTTCCTCCGTGAAAGGTGGGACCCGTCACCAGCCTCAGTTCCTTCCGCACCTTGAAGTGAGGGCTTCCTTCCTGGCTAGACCGGAGTAGGTGGCAAGGACCATCAAAGTTGCAGGGACACCTTGCCAGAGCCTGTGCTCCCCATCTTTATAAGATCTGTCCCACCTGGACACTTTCCCACCCCAAGTTGGGTCACACCCTAGACCCTACCTGACGGGACAGGCTAGTGGCTGACAGATCCCGGCGCTGCGCTGCTCCATAAGACACAGAGGACCAGAGGTCTAGGCTCTTGGGGACAGAGGTTTTCTCTGACTTTGGAGGGAGGATGTCCCAGCCCAGCAGACAGTGCTGTAGAAAGCCAATGTTAAAGGCATCTGCCATACACAACTATGGAAAAGCCCCCTCAGCAGCCAAGGTCCCCTCCCTGGGGCAGAAGATGTATCTACCCACTGGTTTAGCCTTGGTCACCCCAAACTCAGTCCATGTTGACCTGGCCATCGCGACCCTCCCCAAGATGGAGGAGAAGATGAGGATTTTAACAGAATTCTTTGCACGCTGAACTTGGCCTTGAATACCTAAGTTACATGACTTCACTAAGCCACCCAAGAGACCCCAATACTGACAATGGTCCCTTTGTTCCCACTTTATAGGACAGCCAAAGGGTCTCTCTCCTCTTCTCTTCTCTCAATCACAGCTACTTTGTCCTCCACCAGGCTTAAGCAGGACACCCTTTGACTCCTATCATGACTACGATATGAAACACATAACGCAAGCATAAAGATCTGGGTTCAAAACCATCTCTGCCGCCAGGCCTCCTCTGCCTCCATGGCCTGTGTGGGGGTGAGGTAAAACAGTGACTGCCGTGGCTCTGGGAACAGCCCTCCAGAGAGCTACACAATATGGCATCCAAGAGCTCAGTGAATGTGTCCCATGTAGATACTCATCTTAGACACCATGTAGGGGACACAGATCACATCTGCCCAGGGACTGAGGACTTCACCAGCCAAAGCCATAGCATTCAACAACCTTGGAGCAAGCTCTCTTCCTCAGGCTAGGTTAGGATCCTGGCCCAGCTGCCTCTAGCCTCTTAGAGCGGGGAACTTACCTGAGGCAAAGCCAGAGTATCAGATGCATCAAAGCTCTTCCTTCTATGAATTCGATACCGGTGTGGAGGGTCCAGGATGGATAGGGGGAGGCTCACCCTGTGCAAGAGGGCACAGCACCAAAATCAACAAGGGTCACATTCTGCGCCTTACCCTAGTTGCAAGTGTCCACTGGGACCTCCCTAGGAATCCCAACGTTACTGATACTCACCTGACTTGCACTGGCTTCACCAGAGTTTCAGGGCCCTTCTCATCCCGGGGTACCCCACACAGACGGCACGGGGCACCCGGATCCACAGGCTCAGGAAACAGCCGGCGGTTGATCCGGTAACAGTACACACCTGTGAGGCCCATGAGACATCACAGTTCCCTCTAAGCTGGGGGTTTTGTTTCCAGAACGGAGGCCTGTCCCTAGTACACAAGCCATGCCATCCATTGAGGAGCCCCTTTGCTCCCAGGCCCTTTCCCCCCAAAGTCTTGGGTCCACACCTAAGTTCTGGGAGAATGTCCTCTCAGGGGCAGCTTTTAGAGAGAGGTGGTTATAAAGGGCAGAACCAAAGCCAGTCAAAGCCCTAGGCCAGGATGTATCCCGCAATGGTTAGACATCAGGCTGCCATCCCCGAGTCCACAGCACAGAGGACCTGGTGGAAGTATACACTCACAGTTGTGGTCCTCTTCCACACCACAGCTCTCTTGAAGGTCTGGGAACACAGCTCTGGGTTTGGGGAGAGAAGAAGAGCAAGATGAGTAATGGAGTCCCACAACCACACTGGACAGTCCACATGAACCCCTGCTTACTCGGGGGAATTGCAAACACAATCCTCTTTGTTGCTTTCTCGAAACTTCTGCAGCATTGAGAAGAAGGCCTCGGGTTCACTAGTGACCGGAGAGCTATTGTCCAGGGACCCTGGGATGGGCAAAGCAGCAGTGGGTGAGTTGAAGCACCTTGCTCCTCGGACTCTACACCCTCTGTTAGTGCCAGCTCTGTTTGTGCACCATCCTGCCTTACTGTAGTCAGCAGTCCACAGACTGGATCCCCACAGAGCCCGTAACAGGGACCACACACTTGTTATATTTACTTTAGAGATGGTAACTATGTCTGGGTCTGCCTCTTGAGTGCTGAGATGAAAGGCCCATGTCTCCATGCTTAGTTCTTTCTGTTTTAGAGACAAGGTCCCATGTAGCCCCAGCTGGATTCCAACTCAACACATTTGACTCCACTTCTTAGCGCAGAAATAATATGCAGGCACCTGGCTTACTCATCAGCTGGAGAAAGAGTGGGAGGCTAGACAAGTTTCCCTCCCTGAGGAAGCCACATTCTGAAAAGGTGAAAGAGGAGTCAATCACCAAGGAACTCTGTGATACAATAATGAATAGAGACACTTGCTGGGAAGCTGAAGGCCAGAGCCAGGTACCTGCATACCACAGGGTGGACATTCCAAGAGAGGTCTGAGAAGGTGACCAGAGCAGAGGTCTAGGAACTTACAGGGACAACCCAAAAGGACACCCCAGTAGGTGAAGGTGTGAAAGGTCCGGGACAGTTGGGAGCTAGGTGTGTGAGGAAGATTCAGGATGAGACCATGGCCAGAGCACAGTGCGGGGTGAGGGTGGGCCAAAGCAGCTCAGAGTCTGAGAGGATTCAGGGACAAGGTCAGACATGTTTTTTACAGGATTCCTCTTTGAGGCTGAGGGGTGAGAGAAAGCAGGGGCAGCAAGAGAGAAGTTGTAGATTCGAGAAAGGTACAGGAAGTTCTAGAGAATGTACTAACAGTCAGTGCACGGAACACGTAAAAGAGAGGCAAAGTCAAGGCTGAGCCCCAGGCATAGCGTGACTTACTAGGTTCATGAGGCTGCCATTTACAGAGATAGGAAGAGGGGCTACACTGAGGATGAGGGCAGAACCCAGGACCTTGGTCATGGATGTGAGATTTAGTACACTCTTCAAAAATTTCCATTTTACTTTATATATTTTGGTGACCAAATTTTTTTTAAGTGGTGAAACACTTAAAATCTTAGTAGTTGGGAAGCAGAGTCTTAGGGATCTTTGTGTTTCCAAGGAAGGGTATTCTACATAGGGAGTTTCAGGACACTCAAAAAACAGTTACTAAGATGAGACTACGGTAGGGCTGGAGTGACAGCACGTGCCTTTGATGTCAGCACTCGGGAGGCAGAGGCAGGAGGTGGATCTCTGAGTTCTAGGGCAGCCTGGTGCATGGATTGAGATCAAGTATATATATAAAAAACAAGAAAAGAACACTGGCTGCTTTTGCAGAGATTCAGCTCCCAGCACCCACCCTGTGGCTCCCCCTCCCCCAACTCCAGTTCCAGACTCTCCCACCCCCTTGTGGCCTCCACAGCCACCAGGTATGCTCATGATGGACAGACATATATACAGGCAAACTCATACATCAATGAATGGTTAAAATTAAAAGCTAAAATGGCATAATTTCTGCTGCATGCATTTTGACACTCAGTTTTCAGAAATGAAGCAGAAGAGGCTAGAAAGATGACAGGAGCCCCTAAGGAGCCGGAGGAGCAGAAGAGTTGAGATGCTTACATTAGTGTCGACTGACTGCTACAAATGTTCAAATACCAACTGGCAGTCCTGGTTCACTAGCTCATCCATTCACCTTCATTCGTGTCCAGGCTAAGATCAGTCCAGCCCCGGCCCTCCCTCACCTGAACCCCCACTTGTCACCTGTAACCCCACCCCTCACCTGCAATCCAATCATAGCCTAGGAATGGCTGAGAGTGCCAGCTGCTCTCAGGCATTGCAGACTCCTGGGAGGTCACTTTGGGCTGAGGAAGTAGACAAAGGCTCAATCAGCGGGTTTGACCCAGAGGTCCCATTACAGGGGGGACACCATGCCTTGTTGTGACTTAGACTCCAACTTGGTGCCAGCCTCAGCTGGGGAACTAAGAAATGGGGAGGTCAGTTTAGACTCACTTTGGGTGTGGTTCTGAACAAGCCTGGACTCCAGGCTTGTCTTTCTACCTGTAAAAAAAAGGCTTGCCTCCTTCTTCACAAAGTGCTAAAATCTGATAGCAATGATAACATCACCCTGGACCTTCTAGAAGCCTCACCCCCTACAAGGGACACTTCTCTAGGGACAATCTGTCAGACAGGGATACTGAGGCTCCCCATGATTTCCAGGAAGTACTTAGTTACCTTAGCTGGCTCGCTTAGTCGTGACAAGATGGACCTTGGGACCTGTGTCTTGTCAGGCCCCAGACCTTTTGGTCCTCCCAAAGATACTGGCCCCTTCAGACCTTGTGTGGCTAGCAAGGGTACTGAGGGGGGCTGTAGTCCTTCCTGGGGTTCCTGGGGTTCGTAGGTGGCAGGTGGGAGAAAGTCCATCCTGGAGTTAACCTTGTCATACCAGGCCATATCAAGCATGTCACCTCGATGACTGTCCAGTGGGTCCCACATGTGTCTTTTGTCCTGTGAGCTGGGGGCCACTGAGGAAGCAGAAGAAGTCTCTTGGGACAGTGGCATCTCTAAGTTTTTGTTGCTGCTACAGTCCAGGTTTGACTGTAAGAAACAGGTCAGGTTACCCAGGCAGCAGCCTGGCCAGTGCCCACCCACTCTGACCTGCTGTGAACCCGTAGGTCTTCACCCTTCACTGGCTTCAGGGTATCCCAGCCCATTCCCTTCCTCCCAAGGCCTCAGTTTTGAACCACCAATGAAATGGGTGCATCAGGAAAGGTTGACCCGGGAGGCTTGGACATAGTCATTGGGGATAAGTTGTCTTTCCTTGACACCTGGGCATTACCAAGGTGGCCACACACCTCTGATGCTGCTCTGGCCACCGACCGACACATAGCCTCGTGCCCAGCCCAAAGCTGCTTCATGAGCTCCAGGCTGAGCAGCCGAAGCTGAATGGGATCTTTAGTCTCTGCCATATTGGGTATGTGGGCTTCTCACAGCAACGTCATTGTCTCTGGGCTGCAGTATACCCACAGGAGGTGCTCGGCCTAGGTTCCACCTGAAGTCAAAACAGCAATGACAAGAAATGAGGGAGGGGGCTGGAGAGATGGCTCAGTGGTTAAGAGCACTGGCTATTCTTCCAGAGGTCCTGAGTTCAATTCCCAGCAACCTCAAGGTGGCTCACAACCATCTGTAATGAGATCCAATGTTCTCTTCTGGTGTGTCTGAAGACAGGGACAGTGTACTCATATACATACAATAAATATTTAAAATAAATAAATAAAAAGAAATGAGGGAGGAACCCTACCACACAGGTCTAGATTCAAAACATCACCGGGATGCTTCTTCACTCTGCAGCCTCACCCTCACCCTGTTTACTTCTCCTGTCTGTGTCTCTTGTCCTCACCTGATAAACAGGGTAGCATAGTATTCTCCCCACCATACTGTCACTGGGACAAGCCAATTTAATGCCATGTTAAACCCAGAGTACGGCACTTGATTGCTGTCCATTACTACTAACACAGCCAGGGTGTGCTTCCTTGCCCGCCAAGGGACTACAACTCCCACTGGGCCTTCCCTATGTAATCTGATACCTGGGGCCTGTGAGATTTCTCAGCTGGTAAAGGCGCTTGCTGCCAAGCTTGACGATCTGAGTTCAACCACTAGGGTAGAGAGAACTGAGTCCCATGGATTATCCTGTTACCTCCATACATGGGTCATGGCCTATGACCCGTGCTTGCCTATACCCACACACATACAAAAACCTGTTCTTAATATCAATCTGATTCCTGTAACATAAAGAAAAGGCTAGCGCAGCATGCTAATTCAAAGCTTAATGACGTGTGCTATCTGGAGCTGGCATTGAACCCAGGACCTGAAGCCTTAAGCCTTTTCTCTGCCACAAGCCTTCTCCCAATTCACTCATTTGTTTTTCCTTTTCTTTTCTTTCTTTCTTCTTTTATTTGCATGTATAATCCCAAGGTCACACAGCTACTAAGTGTCAAAAGCAGGGTTTGAACCAAAATGTAGGTTCCTGCTTGTTGTGCCGTGGCTACTTCCCCTGACATTCAAACGTCTCCCTCATGGTGAGAGGGGTCTCCTCAGAATGCTGCAAATTCCTAAGGCTCCCTCCACAAGATGGATTTAAACAATGACCAGGGAGAGAGGATTCTCCGATGGAGCTGCCTGAAGGCTGTGCAGGGGTGGATCAGAACCAGTGCTAGGTGGGGTTGTCAGTGATGCAGCTGCATTTGGGTCATGCAAGTTCCCGCAGTGACCCCAATACGAACAATCCTTGGTTCACCCAGCCACACTTGGGTGGAATCATTTCTCTTCTCTGTTGGCTGTGCTCTGGGGCATATAAACCTTTGTTGACTTATGACTCCGGATGAAGGGTCTGCACTTAGGAAAGCATGGCCCTGACAAGGTTGGTAGGAGCCTGGGACACCCCCCACCCCTTCTCCAGCCATCTTTAGTCCCTCATAAATTAAGCTCAGAGACACTTCTTTTGCTTCTGGAAGCGATGTCTGCAGAATAAAGAAGCACTTCTCACTTCGTTTACAAGCCCAGGCCAAACTCCTCCAGCAGTATCAAACCCCCTGTCCTGTCCCATGCCTGTCACCCCACACGCCCCTGGGGACTTGGGTTTCGGTGCAGACTGCAGGGGGCGAGCAAAGAAGACCCCAGCATCTCACTCACGCGCACGCAGGCAGGTGTACGCCGGGCCTAGGCGCTAGCCCCTTCTCGTAGGCTCACCTCTCTGGTCCCAATATCAGTGGCTGCCTTGGATGAAAGGACGCCAACGCTCTCCACCCGGAAGCCCAGATTCCCAGCAGCCCGGGGATCCGCCTCCAGCAGGGGCGGAACCTCCGGTGGTTGACCTAATTGGCTAATGCTGAGGCGGGGCCTCCGCCGCTGTCCTGATCGGCCAATTGGCGGGGCAGGACACCTTACCCTTGTTGCTTCGCATCCGGAAGCGGCAGTTTCAAATTGGGAAGGGGGGGGTGGCTAATGGGACCTCACTGCTGATTGGTTAAGTGATAATGCTAATTCTACCAATTCAAATTTTGCAGAATGGCACCGTTCCAGGAGGACAGGTTCCGGTTGGTCAGTGTGGCCCGGTTACGCAATTTCCGGGATGTGAAGCCGCTACGGCGGTGGGTAGGTGGAGCTAGAGACACCGGCAAACTTCAAACTAGGGGCTCCTCCCGGTTGGGGCGGGCGTGGGGATCTACAGACGTGCTGTATTAGCCCAGCTTTCTATAACACTTCAGGTCTTCGTGAAGTGCCTGTTTTGTGCCAGAGACACTGGGAGGCAAAGATTTAAAAGGGTGGGGGACAGAGAAGGAGAACTCTGGGAAAATTACAACATAGATACCAGAAATCTACTCCTGTAAGATAAAAGCCAAAATTTAATGTCCAGACTGGCTTCAAACTCGCTATGTCATGAGGATCATCTTGAACTCCTTTCTAAGCCTGAAGCCTCTCCCTCCCTCATTGCTGGAATTACAGATGTGTTCCAGCACACTCAGTTTGTATGGTGCTGGGAATTGAGCCCAGTGCTCTAGGCTTAGAAGTGTTTTACCTTATCTGTTCTCAAGGGCACCTAGTTTTTAATACCCATGGCTGTTAGCCGCTCTCTCTCCTCCACGTCACAAAGGCAAAGCCAGCCTGCCCCAGGAAAGAGTCTTGGAGTACACTTGAAATAAACATCTGAAGTTTAGGTTAAGGGGCTTATTTACTCTTGCAATCTTCATTCAAGAAGCGGAGTTTACTAATACATTTTAGGTTGCAAGTCCCTATTCTATGCCAGGTTGGGGGTGGGGGAGGATAGCTCATGCAGCAGGAATAAAGAGCCCTGTCGAGGACTGAACATTTAAATCAATACAATTTGATGGGTGTGTTTGTGCACACTTAATCCTAGCACTCAGTAGGCAAGGGTCAGGCATCTTTGTGAACTCAAGACCAGCCTGTAGTGAGCTCCAGGAAAGCCAGGGCTACACAGTGAGATGCTGTCTCAAAACACAAACTGATAGGTTATTTCTCCACCAGTGAAATAAACCAATTCAAACCAGATTAGAATATATTAAAGGCAGGTTTATTGAATTCACTGGACCCAAGGAAGGAGGCCAAAGAAGTCACCATGGGGAGAGAGAAGATAGGAAGAAAGGCGAGGAGGAGAGGGGGAGGGAGAGAAAGGGAGAGAGAAGGAGAGAGAGAGGGAGAGCGAGAGGGAGCGCGCGCAAAATGTCTGGATTATATAGGGAGGAGAGGGAGGGAGGGGAAGAGGGGGAGGGAAAGAGATAGAAAGAATCCAAAATTGTCTGCCCTCTGGGGGGAGGGTAGCCCAGCCCCTGGGCTGGAAAGTTCAGGGTTGGGGGACAGGGTATGCCAGGTAGGGACTGAGGGATGCTGTAACCAGGAGGCTAGGTCTGCTTTGGTATGTAAAATATGCACCTTAGTCCCTGGTCCCAGTCTGAAACAAAACACAAACAATACCATTTGTCTTGTTAGCAGACAAGGAGTCAAAGCAAAATACTCTCAGTAGACACAGAAAGCTCATTAAGCATGGTCCCCCTCCTTCTTAGTGGTTGGACGTGGGAAACATCATTATCTTTTCTCTTGGGGCCTTGCAGCATTTGAAAAGGTCTGATGTATTATCTGGGTGTGGTGGTACAGGACAGGAACACTGAGGCAAGAGGATCATGAATTTGAGGCTAACCAAAAACAAAAGTCAGGTGTGCTAACACACACTTTTAATCCTAGCATTCAGACAGCGTTTGTTTGTTACAGACCCTGGGACAAGGGACTGGGGTCACACACAACAAGCCATCGAAATGCATCAGATCCACTTAACTAGCTTCACAGAAAACAAAGATTGTATATTGTACAATCCCGGTTACATGGACTATTCAGAAAGGGCAAACTTGAAGAGACAGATCAGTGGGTCCGGAGTCTCGGGTGGGAATGGATGTGGGGGTCACTACAAAGGGGTCTTTCTGGGGATGGAAACTCACAGCTGAATTGCACTTGGTTGCTGCACAATTTTGTTCTGATATACTAAATTTTTATTTTGGTTTTTCCAGACAGAGTTTCCCTGTGTAGTCCAGGCTGTACTGGAACTAGCTCTGTAGTTCTGACTGGCCTTGATCTCAGAGATCCACCTGCTTCTGCCCCTCTGAGCTCTGGGATTAAAGGTGTGTGCCACCATGCCCTGATTGACTATACTCTTTAAAATGCAGCTCAAACTATAATCCTAGTAGTAGGGTGGCTGAGGCAGAATTTTAATGTTGAGGACAGCATGAGCTACAGGAGTGACCTTGACTTCCCCAAAACTGGTGGGGCCAGGGAGATGGCTCAGCAAAAAATCTCTAGCACCCTTATGGTAAGATCGGGGGTAGGTAGAAACTGGATAATGGCCTGTAAGCTCTCAGGCCACTTTGGAAGCAAAAAAAGAGACACTGCCTCACAAAGTCGGGGGTAAGAACAGACTCTGAAAGTTACCTTCTGACCTCCATATGCATCAGATGGCATGTCAGTGCACGGGCACGCTGGGAATGTTACTCAGTTAGCAGAGTGCTTGTCTACTGTGCACAGATTGCTGGGTTTGAGCCCCAGCACACACAACCTGAACATGATAGTGCACACCTTTCATCCCCGGCAGAGGCAGGTGGATCTTCAGATCCCAGAATCTACATAGCCATCCTAACACACACACACACACACACACACACACACACACACACACACACGAATGTCTTGGGTCCACCCACAGGCTTCCAGGAGCACTGGAGCTCTCCCAAGGCCCTGGACTGATAGTGTGTAAACAGAACTGCTCTCCTGAAACAGACCACGACAGCCCCAGCCCTTCCTGAGCCCCTTCTGTAGTGTGACCTGTGCTGAACTCCAAGTGCAAAGGTCATAAGAGGCAAGGGTGGGGGAGGAAATAGGGCAGGAGGCAATAACCCTTATCAGGGCAGAGTAGCTGTAATGGAGGAGGAAGAGGTCAGGGTCTCAGAGATTCAGACAGAAAGGGGCAGACTAGGTACAGCATGTGTGACAGTGGACTTGATGACCCATCCAGTTTGTGGTCTGGGAATCTGGGAGGATGTAGTTACCATTGAGAGGCCAAACCTATGCGCGCCATCTTGGGACAGGACTCCATTTTAAAAGAAAAAGGGCCTGAGAACTTGACCTGCAGCTGAACCCAAGCTGCACCCAAGTTCAGGAAGAACCATATAGCTTGTCTCTGGCTCATACTCCAGAGCTACTCCCTAGCAACAGCCAATCAGGATTAGTCTGGTAGTTCCACATATACTTTTGTTTTGGTTTTTCGAGACAGGGTTTCTCTGTGTAGCCCTGGCTGTCCTGGAACTCACTCTGTAGACCAGGCTGGCCTCGAACTCAGAAATCCGCCTGCCTCTGCCTCCCAAGTGCTGGGATTAAAGGCGTGCGCCACCACCGCCCGGCCACACATACTTTCAGACCATTTGTCAGTGTTCATGGTTTTGCTTCAGAGCACCTGCCTTACAATAGTCATTCAATTAGATGCTTGCCAGGCTAGAAACCCCCTCACCTGCTCACCATTTCCTTTAAAACCTTGTCGTGCTCAAGGCTCAGGGCTCCACTCTCCCATTCTGCTGTGTCAGTGAAGGGAGCTGGAGCCCAAGCTCCAGCGAGCTTGAATAAAGACCCTAAGCGACTGCATCGGAATCGGCTCCTTGGCAGTCTTTTGGGGTTCAACAGGCACACCACGGTCAGCTGAGTGAGACACACAAGTGAGTGGGTAGGGGTGGAACCTCAGTCAAGAGGACACATGCAGCAGAGCAAGGAGAACTGACCAATGGCCTTTTCCACTCCCATGGGCCCTTCAAACAAGAAAGGCCAGAGGCAGGTTCTCAGGAGGCAAACTGCGGTGGCCGCTGAGTCACTGATGTTGTACATGAGAACTGAAATGTAGAGTTACAGAGAACTCTGTCCAAGAATCGCTCCAGATCTCCTGGCCTGCTGAGGCTGGCCATGTCCTTTCTTCTCAGACCAGACCCACTGCAAGGCAGAGAGCTCACACAGGGTCACAACTGGGGCTTTATTTTGTTTCCAATATGATCAGCAGAGATACAGGTAACCCAGGCGGATGCATCACCTAAATATACCAGAAGCAGATACACTGTGTCTGGTGCCTTCTGCACCCCAGCAAAGGATCTTACAACAGTTAGCAGCAAGGAACTAAAGTGCTCTCTGCTAAACATCTCTCAGATACAGACTCTCCCTGGTGGTATAAATGAATCTTTACTTACATAAGCTCAAATTTTCATTCATTACTCAGGGGCTATACTGAAAAAGAATTTGAGTTTATTCTACCCCCTCCCCCCAAAAGAACACAACATTCATTGGGATTATATGACACTGATTTGTCCTGACCCACTGTGAGATGACGCCATTTACCCAGCCTGACAATACACTACTTTCCATTACATGCTGACCTTGGCTAAGATCATCACTGTCCCAGCAAAAAAGGTAGACCGAGGGACAAGTGAGCACACAGACATGGGCAGGAGAGGACATGGCCCATGGGGCACCCAACCAGCAGGACAGTGTCCCAGAGAGCTCCTGGTTGTGGGCTTCTGGGAGGGGCTGGAGCTCAATGGTTTATCTCTAAGACATACTCTATCTGTCCTACAAAGTGTTCATCACTCTAAAACTGCTTTTCCAGGACAATCAACCTTGGTGACTGGAATCCTCCCTGCTTTGACCATGAACAATTTCCAACACTCAACAGTGAGAAGTTCAGCGTCAACATGAGGCAAATCAAGCAGTGGGAGGCTTCAGGAGCAGAAGAGGAGGAGGCCTGAGGTCAGGGCAGTAGGAGAACAGCTGCCAGGTTCTCATGCTGTTTTGTAACCAGGTGCAGTCATTGGCACAGTCCAGTCCAGAGAATGGTGGCCACAGGGAACTTGAAGCAAGGCAGGGATGAGCTAAAATTAGCAAGGCGCACCTCCCGGGTTTGCGAACCCCCTCAGTGCTAGGTCAGACAGAGAGACCTCTTCTGTACTAACCCAGGCAGCTCCCATCTTCCACCATTCCTCCTGCTACATCCTTTAACCATCTGGAGCAAACTAGCTCTCACTAATAAACCAGGACTAACAGGCCAAGAGCTGAAGTAAGAGCAAGGGCCTCAACGGCAAGAAGGGAGGCAAGTCCCTTGTCATCACAATGCCAGACACCAACAGCACTACCACATGGTACACCCTAGTTCACATACCTTCTCCTGAGCTCTTACTTCGCTCTGGCTGGCAGGTTGAGTCTAAAACGCAGGGCGTGATAGGCCTGGCCACCAAGCACAACTGAAAGACTACAAGTGGGGAAGTGCTAAAGCTGAGGGCCAAATGCAAGAGACAAGCTCTTCTCAGACAAACATGGCAATTCCAGAAGTATCCTGAACTTTTCTGGTGAGTCCAGTCACCCCCACCACTCTCTCTGTAGGTGTGCTCAGGCTGGAGAAAGTAGGAGTGCCTGCCCGATGCCTGTGAAGGCTCCCATCAGTCATTCTGCAGGGTGCCACCCTGAGGAAGATCTTATTAAATGCACAGTGACTTTCAACCGAGTGAGCATGATGAGCAGACAGACACATGCAAGACTCCTTGGGGCCGAGCTGTCCAGTCCTTGTTGGTCTCCATCAGGGTATGAGCCGGGGGTCTTCCTGCAGGGGGTAGGGAGTAACTGGTACAAGACAGTGGGTGCTTTCCTTCTCTCTGCAGCAGCCAAGGCCTACAGCTGATGGGAAGTGCGGTCCTGCCTCTTCGCGCAGGTCCGCCCTGGCTGCCCACTATCTACTGGGCTGCAGGTACTGGTGTGTGAACATGTTGAGTTCGCTGTCCAACCAGCCAGCTTTATTCCTGCAAATACAAGATCACTGTACAGATGGCCTATCATGCAATCCCTCCATAGCACATTTTAAAAAGGAGTGAACTAAGACAGGATCTCACTAGGTAGCCCAGGCTGGCCTGGAACTCACAGCCATCCTCCTGCCTTACCTTCCTATGTCCTCTGATTACACGAATGAAACACCAAAGCGTGTTTTCGGTTTTTCTAGTTTGGCTACAGCCCAGAGCAAGTCTCAAGCTCTGGAAGCCATGTTCCTTGACTGGCAGAAAAAGGTGTGGGTGTTAGCTCAGGCTATCTTTGTGGCTACAGGCAGTAACACTCTGTCCCAGTGGAAGAGCAATGTATCCCTGGTACTGGGCAGAAGGGGCATAGCCACACAGGCCAGATAAAGGAGCCCACTGATCTGTCATGTCTAGAGCTCAAACCCTCAGAGTACCTCTTCTCTAGCTCTGTCCCCTGTGGGCCTGTGACATCAGAGGTGGAGGCAGGAAGTGCAGGTCCCCATATATTGATATTATTTATCATGGCCTGAGCAGGCTGAGGACTTAGCAGAATACTTCTATCTTCGCTGTGGCTCATCTCACAGACAAAAGCCACAGGACACAGGAAAGCTGAGAGAGTGTAGGACCAGAACCAGAACCAGACACCTTCAACTGATCCCCCTCCCAGCAAACTTCACAGTTTTACAGAGACTACCAATCCTGTTCCTGTGGAGAGACCTGGTGCTACCCACCCCAGCTCCTGGGCTCAGCGTGGGACTGAGCATGACTGACATGGTGGCAGCTCTCACACAGAGCAAGGAAAATCAAAGTGCAGCCCACCTGCAGCCCAAGTTCCATCTGGCCATTTCCTGTACAGCTCCAGACAAGGAACTCAGACCCAAGGCTACCAATTTTCCTATTAGAAAGCAGAGCTGAAGTGGGCATGGTGGCACACACCTTCAATCTCAGCACCAGGGAAGTAGAGTAGGTAGATCTCAGTGCATTTAAGACTAGTCTCATTCACATGGCAAGTTCTAGCCCAGCCAAGGCTACAAAGAGATCCTGTCTCAAACAGAACAAAGACTGCAGAGCTGATGACCCTCTCCTCCAGAGGTGACAAAAACTGGGTGGGACAGCTGTGCCAAGTGCTGAGGGCACAGTTCAGAGGGCAACCCATGAGCTGTGCGTCACAGCTGACTTGCTCGTTTCCTGGATGTCACCATGCCCCAGGTGCAAGCTCTTGGGGACAGTGGAACTGTCTATTAAGCCCCCAGCACTAGCACTATCTACTCAACAGTGCCGAGCAAGCATCTCACTCACAAGGAAACTAAATCCCCAAAGAGCACCTGGTGTCCACACTGGAAACACCAGGTGGCAGACAAGCTCCACTCACCAACCCCACCACCACCACCCCACCCGACCCCACCCCACCCCAGCCCCCCCTCCCCTGCTTGGTCCTGGGCCACTCACCTGAGCAATTTGGCTTTGCTCTGAAGTGAATCCAGAGCCTCGACTTTCTTGTTCATGGCAGCAATTTCCTGCTCCAGATTATCTCGGGTGATGTCAACTTGCTGGCACAGATGAGCAAATGTCCCAGACAATTCCCTGAGGGTACAGAGGTTGGATCAACTGGGCACATGGTGGTTTAGGCAGGATTCTTTTAATCGTGGTTAAATCTACCGAGAACAGAGTGGCAGCTGAGCTTATCCATATCTGCTCAGGCCTGCAGTCCTGCTTTTTGGGATCCTTTCCACCTCTGCTGAAACCACAAACAGCTCCCAAAGCTCACATCAAAGGCACTGGGCATCACCACAGGAGGCACAGCATCCCAGTGGTGAGCCTAACCTGGACACAAGAGGTCAGGATTCTAACTCTGATGCTCATCAGCTAAGTGACAAGGAAAGGGACTCATCTCCCTTATCTTTCAGTATCCATGTGTGTGTGTGGGGGGGGGGGGGGTTAGGGATTAACCCAGGCCTTCATTCATGCAAGGCAAGTGCTCTTCCAACAAAGCTATATCCCCAGCCCCTATCAGTGCTCTCATTTGAGACAGTACACACCAATAAACATCCAGCTCACAGCTATGAGAGGAAAGGGAAAGCTAGTGCAAAAGGTCTGTCATGCCACAGTCAGAGGGTCAATCGAAAAAAACCAAGCGTGGTGGCTCATGCCTGTAATCCTAGGACTCAGGAGGCTGAAGCTGGAAGATTGCTCTGAGTTTGAGATTAGGCTGGGCTATATAGTCTGAGACCTGAGAGTTGCCGGCAGCGGTGGCGCACGCCTTTAATCCCAGCACTCGGGAGGCAGAGGCAGGTGGATTTCTGAGTACAAGGCCAGCCTGGTCTACAGAGTGAATTCCAGGACAGCCAGGGCTACACAGAGAAACCCTGTCTCCAAAAACCAAAAAAATAAAAGAGAGAAAGGAGAGAAGGTGGGGGCAGTGCAGGGTAGTACAACTGTCTGCCTTCTCCGTGCTCCAAGGTGGAGCACCCATAGGTACCCCTGATCCACTGAGGCACCGTAACCAGGCTTTGATTTAGGATCCCACAGCTCATGCCCTTCAAGGTAACTTTATTTACTTACTTATATAGAGACAGGGTCTCGTGTAGCCCAACCTGGCTCCAAATTCCCTATATAGGCAAGGCTGATCCTCCTGCCTCCATCTCCTGGGTGATCTATATGATACCAGGGTTCAAGCCCAGGACTTCATGCATGCTAGTCAAGCACTCTGCCAACCAAGCTACATTTCCAGTCCCAAAGCAACCTCTAAAATCTATGAAGCACATCCCTGGTTCCCTCATTTTCCCAATGTCTTCCCATCCTGGGGCACCGGAGGCGTGACCAACCTCAGCCTTGGACCACTCCGTCATCCCTGGTCGCAAAGCTGGTATTGCGTAGCCAAAGTCCTAGGGACCATGATGCTAAGACCTAGGGGCTCTCAGGTCAGGCTGAAAGGTGGAAAGCCCACCTATCGGGGCATCCTCCCTCGGGTCCCTGGGCCACTCACTGCTGGACTTGGTGGCTGCAGTTAGAGCCGGTGTAACTGATAATGAGCTGTAGCTTCTCACTGGCATATTCCACAAACTGGCGCTTGAAGGCCCTCTCCTTGGCTTTGGTGGTCCAGGTCAGCCGCTCATACACGTACAGGAGGCCATAGAGTCCAAAGGAGAGGGCGATGAGTCTCCAGCCCACTGCCTTCCAAACCTGTAAAGATGCATAACCAATCTGGAGCAGAGTCTCTGTGACCCCAGTGAGGTAAGGGGGCAGGGACTCTCCAGGACGGCAGTGGAAAGTAAGGGAAACTGGGTGTTAGTCACAGGACATAACTTAAGGTTAGGACCACTGTCCTGATCTAGGTGAGGCCTGTTCTGTATTTTTAAGAGCTGGGAATGGAATACAGGGCTTGGTACATGTTGGGCAAGCGCTCTCCTGTTGAGCTTCAGCCCAAACTGAAAAACAAGACTTCTTAAAGAGAAACACAGATAATCCATAGTAACAGCTTATTGTGATGGCAACAGGAGTCAGAATTTGACATCCCACCTCACAGCTGTAGTTTAGTCACAGAATGGGGGCTCATGTAAGTTTAATCCACAGGCTGTATAGCTAGGTAAACAAGATGCTATAAAGGGTCTATGGAGGGTCAGTGCTGGAGGCCATGGCTCTGCCTCTACACAGTCTACAAAAGGTCGTGAGAGCCGGCCAGCACCATTAGGGATCTCGGATGTGAGGGACTGTGCTGAAAAGTGTCTTGAGTCAGAACAAGGTGAACCCCCCAGAAAGCAGGGATGGCCAGCCGCTTCTCAGGGCTTGGGTCAGAGTCATCCAGAAGCAGGAGA
Organism: Rhynchomys soricoides; assembly: GCA_019843965.1. Taxonomy (NCBI): domain Eukaryota; kingdom Metazoa; phylum Chordata; class Mammalia; order Rodentia; family Muridae; genus Rhynchomys; species Rhynchomys soricoides. Next base: position 2,287,344 of record JADRCH010000224.1, on the reverse strand, counting down.
GGGAAATTCAAGGGCCAGGTGGGCCTCCTCCTACTTTTTTTTTTTTTTTTTTTTGGTTTTTGGAGACAGGGTTTCTCTGTGTAGCCCCGGCTGTCCTAGAACTCACTCTGTAGACCAGGCTGGCCTCGAACTCAGAAATCCACCTGCCTCTGCCTCCCAAGTGCTGGGATTAAAGGCGTGCGCCACCACTGCCCTGCAGGCCTCCTCCTTCTTAACCTGTTCACTATTTGCTGTGGAAGAAGAGGCCTCAGTGTTGACTAGCTCAGAGTTCAAACTAGCTATGGGTTTCTAAAAGCCATCCCCAGGAAATGGGAGAACACCCTATTAGTTGAGTGATGTCTCACTGGACCTACTATATGTGAAAGGGCTCAGGCCATACAGATCCCTAGGGTAGAAGACACTGAGCCCCCAGGCCCCTCCCACTGCCACTTCCCCAAACAAGTGTCACTGACCACTCCTCCGACCACGAGAATGCCCATGGAAGTCCTGGATGTCAGAGAGGCCAGGCCAGTAACCATGGAGACCATGAGCTCCTCCTGGGTGAGGGAGCCCTGCGGCAAGGGTGGCATGCTGGGGTTGGCAGGAGTCAGAGGGAGAGGACGCTGGACCTGGGGAGAGGTGACAAGGTATGAGAAGAATGCTGCAAGTCTGTCATTCAAGCACACCTCAGGACTGCACAGGGTAGGACAGGGACTGAGCAAAAGGCACATGAGGGAGAATGAGCTTTGTGTGCATCCCAGTGGATGGCTGCCTCCTGCAAGTCTAAGGTGAGCAGTGTGGCATGCCACAGGATGTAAGCTGGCTTGTGCAGCACAGGACCTGTACTAAAAACAGTAATTTAAGCATGAGTATACGTGTGTGTGTGTGTGTGTGTGGCATGAGCTTCAGTGTGTGTATGTGTATATGTGGGGGGTTGTTGCCTCTATGCATTCACATGCAGTCCACATGTAGAGTGGACTGTCAGGTGTCCTCCTCTACAACCTTCTGTGTTAACACAGTCTCTCAATGAACTGGAAGCTCACTGATCCAGCCAGGCCGACAAACTGACTTTGGAGTAAGAGTAATTGTCTATACCCACTGAGCCATCTCCTCAGGCCACAATGTACTTTTTATTCTAAAATTTAAAGTGATATGGTTTTTTTTCCTCTAAGATTTATTTAAGTCTATATGTATGAATGTTTTGTTACATGCCACACGTGTGTGTACAGTGTACATGAAAGTCAAAAGGGCGCTGTATGCCTTGGCCTCAGAACTAAAGTTAAGGATGGAAAGTTGCAAACAGTCATGCAGGTGTCGAGGGTGGAGCCTGTGTCCTAGTTAAGAACAACAAGCTCTCTAAACTGCCGAGCCATCCGTCCATCTCTCTAGCTCCTAACATGTTTTTATTCTAAAAATCTTTTTAAAGTTATTTTCTATTCTAAATTTTGAGCGGTTTGTAGATCAGTATTGTCAAACCCCCCCCCACACACACACACACAGTGTTAAGGATTACATCCAAAGCCCCCTGTATACCAGGCAAACTCTTTTCTACTGAGCTATGTCCCCAGACTCCAAGTGGTCTGTTCTGAAGAGCACATACTTAAACAAGCACTAGAAAAGCACTCAGAATTTTCATTTTCCAAGACAGGTTTTCTCTGTGTAATAGTCCTGGCTGGCTAGAACTCACTTTGTACACCAGGCTGGCCTCAAACTCAGATATCTACCTGCCTCTACCTTCGAAGCCCTGGGATTAAAAGTGTGCATCACCACCGCTCAGCCAGCCCTCAGCATTTGTAATTAGGACAAGATCAAGTTGGTAATGGCAACAATCATGACCCACTGTGCCCTGTGAATGGCTTCTGCCCTAAGGACCCCAGCAGTAGACTGACTGCCGTATCTGGTGGCAGGGTGCTCTCCCATGATGCGCCAGGGAAAGGAGCTTCTTGCCTGATCACTGTAGCCCAGCAAGGCCCGGCGGCTATTCTTGGGGCCCAGGAACCTGTTCACTAGCATAGTCCATCCAAGGGAGAAGTGGAACTCGATGTCCTCCTGAAAGTCAGCACACAGCTTGTCACAGTTCAGGTCATAGCTGAGGGAGAAACACTGTCGAGGGACCAGCATGTCTATCTGATTCCGCACAGACACAGGAAGGAGAGGCTTCAAGCCATCTGTCAGGGGCAAAGCAGGGAGAGAGAGCATCAGCTCAGGCCTGTGTCATACCAGGGCGACCCAATCTCAGGTACACAGTCCACACCAGCTGTTAGGGACACTGCAGCTCTGTGGAGAAACTACACTCAGTTGGTCAGCTGGTGGGACTGGTTGACAGGTCACCTTCCCAAACCTGCCAGCATCATGCCAAAGTCTCAGCTTGTATACTGTCCCCTATGGCAACCCAAGCATGGGTTGCCCAAGTCCATCTAGAATGAATTCAGGATCCACACCCAGAAGCTGTAGACAGTGAGTTAAATCACTATCAAGTAACAGATAAGGAAAGGTCATCTTAGTTGATTCATTATTTTTAGTTAAATGTATATATCTGGGTGGATATGTGTACATGCCTGCAGAAGCATATGAAGTCAGGGGCATATGAAGTCAGGGCATATGAAGTCAGGGGCATATGAAGTCAGGATCATACAAAGTCAGAGCATAGGATCTCCTAGATGGGTCCAAAGTTCAGACAGTTTGTAAACCTTGTGACATGGGTTATGGGAACCAAGCTCAGGTCCTCTGTGAAAGCAGTACTTGCTCTGAACACACTGAGCTATCTCTCCAGCCATGTCCTCAGTATGGATATGGCAGCCCCACAGACTCTAGGTCCCTTATGGCACTAACCTATCATGTCCTGCTGCATAGTCTGTAGTGAACTGGTGATGGCTGTGGAGCAGCGGTCAGACATGTTCCGGCCCAGGCCTTCCTCTATATGGCGGTGCAATTCCTGCCACCAGAAAAGAAGGGTTACAAGAAGAGACGCCACAAGCAAGAGTCTGTAGGGGTGTTCCAACCAGACCTCCCCTGACAGCTGACCAAAGAGAAAAAGCTTGGACCTCATGTCCCTGGCTGTCACTTCCACTCAGGGACCCTGAGATAGAGCAGCTAAGGTAGAGCTGTGTCTCCATGGAGACTCTGCCCAATGGTCCCTGCCATGGGACCAAGCAGCACATGCTGCTTCACTCACATTCTTATAAACCTTGAGGACAACTGGGGATGGGTGGAAGTCCATCTGGTACTCATCAACCAGCACAGAGAGACGCCTGATCTCTTCAGCCATGGCTGTGGACACCTGCAGCCAAGGGAGGGCACAGTTAGCATCAGGAGGCCTGAGCTTTGCTTCTGCAGGGGAGGCTGCAGTTAACTGCACATCTGTCCCCATACCCTACAGTCTCCCCAGCTCCTCTGGACTTAAAGCCGCAGAGGTGGAAGAAAATGGGCAATCAACATGGCCCTGGAAGGAGACCCAGGGGAAAGTGTATTCTTGATTCAAGGCCAGAGAACGCTCCCCAGAAAGCTGGGGGAGGCTTAGGTGTCTTGCTCGTGGTGTTTGCTGCCACTGAGAACTTGACTTAAGTCTGAGTGTCCACACAGGGCTTTCTCTTCATTCTCACCTGCCTTTCCACTTCCTCTGTAATCTGCTTAATTCGAAGCTTATAGTCTTGAGCCAGTAGCTCCAGCTGCTTATCAATAAATCTCAGCCGGTCTTGACGTTCTTCCCGCATTTCAAGACAATAAACCCTGAGAGAACAAAAGCACTGCTTAGAAACCCATGTCCATGAGACCAAGCAGAGGAGCCCAGGGAAGGTGACAAGAGAGAAGTACCTAAAGGGGGAGGGTTAGAAACAGCTCTGTAACTAATATGGGAAAATAAATACTTGAGAACCCAGCAAGATGGCTCAGCAGAGCAAACACTTGCTGTGCAAGCCTGATTCCATCCCAGGTAAAGGTGGAAAGAGATCTGACTCCACAAAGCTGTCCTCTGACCTCCTCCCCCCCCCCCCACAAAGACACAGAACCAAACAAAGTAACCAACAAAAGAATGTCCCACTTGTCCAGGAATTGGGAAATGAAATTAAAAAGAGACACACCTCAGGGCATGGCCCTGTCTCAACTGTGGTGAGAGCGACAGAAATGAGAGGCCCTCCAGGCAGGAGCAGCAGATGCTCTGGAGAGTCCCCATGACACGCTGAGTCACTGGGTAAGAGGACACAGTCAGTTCCCAGCACCCATGTCAAGTGTCCCAACAAGAACTAATGGGAAGGAAAGCAGGCTGGGAGGCAAAGGCAGCAGGTACACTGCCAATACAGGTAGTACCATACCTCAACACGTGTGGCATGTGCCCAGCAGCCTACAGTCTTTTTGTGCTCTCCTCACAAAGTACCTTTAATTTTGGGGAGTGGGAGCACACAAACCCACCATCGCCCCTGAGGACTGGGTGGGACCACAGAATCAAGGTCACTTAACTCCTCTCCTGTTCTAACTTCCAGCCAACACTGTTGAGTCTCTCCAATAGAAGTGAATTGTTTGTATATGATTCTCTGTGCTTTTCTGTACTTTAAGTTTCTCATTTTTCTTTTTGATTTTTGAGACAGGATCCCATGCATCCTATGCTGGCCTCAAACTTACTATAATACCCAAGAATGACACTGAACTTCTGATCCTCCTACATCCTGACTTCATCTCTAAAATGCTGAGATTATAGGATGTCACTACCACAGCCAGTGTGTATGTACTGGAGATGAGCTCAGGGGTTCCTACACACAAGGTAAGCACTGAGCATATCTCCTGGACCCCACCACGTTTTAATGTCTCTTTAGTCCCAGCACTCATGAGGCAGAAGTAGGTAGATCTGAGTTCAAGGTTACCTGGTCTACATAAAGAGTTCTGGGCCCACCAGAGATGCAAAGTGAAACCCTGTCTCAATACATACATACATACATACATACATACATACATACATACATACAAAAAATAGGTTCAGGTGAGATATGGTATGTTGCGGTGGGGGTCCTGAGGCAATAAAATTTTAAGTTCAAGACTAACCTGTACTACATAGTAAAAATCTATTGGAAATAAAACAAAACAAAACCCTGGGCCAGGGCTGCAACTCAGTAGTAAAGTGCCTGCCTTTCTAGCTGACAAAAGGCCTCAATGCTGAACCCTGTACTACTAAAAATTAAAAAAAAACACAAAGGCCAAGACCTCCAACAAAAGAGCCTGCTTAGTGTACAGGCTGGGTGGGATGATGAAACACCGGGCGGCTCTCCTGACCAGTGCAACTATGTGGCTCTAATGCAGCCTGGACGTGAGCCCATGGACTCAGCCCAGCACTGGGGTCTGATTATACATGTGGGCTCTCACCGCTGCTCCTGAGCTGCAATGTGCAGGGAATCCATGATGAGACGAACGGCCTCTGCAATCTGCTTGGCCCGGACTGTGTGCTGCTCAAATTTGGTCTTTACTGCAGACTGGGAAATGCATTCCTACAACAGACAGAGGGACTGAGGGAGGCAGGGCCATCACCTTCAAGGGCTAGCCTGTCCTTTCACAGCCAGGCTAGAGAGAGCTTGGAAGGACAGAAGTACCACATACCAGAATCAAAGACTTACCTCAAATCGCCTCTCAAAATTCTGAAACTCAAACATCCTCACTTGAAAACCTTCTGCAAGAGCACCACCTAGGAGAATGGCAGTGCTGATAAGGAAACTCTTCATGGTGAGAGTAAATTGGGGACACCCCCTCTCTGGGTTACTTTTCTAGCCCTATGACACCTGCCAAGAAGCAACTTAAGGGAGGTAGGCTTATTCTGGTTCACAGTCTAAGGGGATACAGTAGGTCATGGCGGGAAAGGAACAGCAGTGGGGGAAACTTGATCCGTGCCCATACCTCACTGGGCAGACACAGAAGAAAAGGGATGCTGGGCTGGCTTTCTCCTTTTTCCTCAGTCTGGGACTCAGCACATGACATGCTACAGCTCACATTCAGGAAGAGTCAACCCTTCTCTGGCAAGCCTCTCTGGTAATACCCTCAAAAACATGCCAAAGGGGAGTCTCCTAGGTGATTCTAAGGAACAAGAACCTCCCTCCAGGCTCTGCTCTCCACCTTACTGCCAGACCAGTTTCTACCAACAGACCCAGTAAGAGACTCAACATTGCAAATACCAAGTAAAAGGAAGCCATCAGCTCTCATGGTTACCTCCTTCTGGCATGCCCTGGGCTTTCTGGACCCTGGCACTGAGCACCTCCTTGGCAGACACGAAGAAGATCCGGTCCCCAGCCTGAGCTCGATCCACCACGCCCAGCTCATCCACCAGAAAGCTGGTGCAGCGTTCCATGTGCTGCCGCCGCACCTGGGCCCAGGCAGACAGGTGTGCATGAGCAGGGCAGCGGTGGGGAAACCCGATCACAGGGCACAAAGCATAAACAATGGACAATGGAAGGCCGCCCACCCCCATCTCAGCTTGGAGTCACCACCCTCCCCAGCTCCTCTCTGGGGGTTCCTGAGGCACACAACAGGCCCCAGACCGTCCCAGGTTTTGAAAGCTGGCCTAGTATTGTTTTGGAGTCCCAGAAGGAAAAGAACCTAAAATGCCTCTACACTGACAAGCCAAGTCTCCCAGAACCTTGATTTATAAAACAAGTAGGCACCAGTGGGCAGTCCCAGCTCCATGTACTAGGCTGGATAGGTAGAATTTAAAAGGGTTTAAGAGACTCCATAGACATGGTGGTGCAGGCCTTTAATCCCGGCACTCAGGAGGCAGGGATCTCTGTAAATTTGGAGCCAGCCTGGTATACAGGTATACAGAGTGAGTTCTAGTATAGCCAGGACTATACAGAAAAACCCTGTCTTGAAAAAACAAGAACAACAAAAAGAGCCTCCATAAACACCCACCATATGTGAGGCATTGCGAGAGGATCCCATACTCATCAGATGTTGAGACAGGTTTACAACCAAAGCTCTCCTGCTGAGCTCAGCTGCAGGAGAGAAAAGGGACTCACAAATCCCTTTTCTCTTTGTCCACACAAAATTAGAGCTAGAGTTGTACTAAGAATCCCCTACCCTTCATTCTCTTTAAGCTTCTTTCTAAGGCCTGTTTCTGTATATATTGAGCTTTTGTAAACCAGGTGGTTTATAAAACTGGCCCTGGCGGTGGGGGGGTAAGCATGGCAGGGTAGGCATGGCAGGGTAGGCATGGCAGGGTAGGCATGGCAGGGTAGGCATGGCAGGGTAAGCACGGCAGGGTAGGCATGGCAGGGTAGGCATGGCAGGGTAAGCACGGCAGGAAGGCTCTTTCAGGAGAACCTAGGAAAGGAAAGTGAGTGGAAGGGAAGGGATGATTCAAGCCAGCAGCGAATCTACGGGCAATCTTTGGCACTGGCCAACTGAGGAAGGTGACTAGATCTGAGGCTGCCCGGGACCTAAAGCAGATCTGAGTGGTTAATGTCCATGGCTCAGGGAGGTCTCCAAGCTGCCGGCGAGACAAGCACCCACCTCCTCCATGTACTCCGGCTCCGAGGCAGACGCATCCCAGCGGTTGTTCAGAATGAAGATGTTGGGCCGGGAGAGACGCTCGCTCACTTTGTGGAAGAACTGCTTCTCCTAAACAAGGGCAGGACCTTGATGGAGGAGGGGTCTGCCAGCCCAGGCCCCACTAGCCACCTGTCCAGCAGGCCCAGGGACAAAGCGAAGGAAGAGTTACCGTCTGCATCAGTGTGGACTCTGAGTTGGCCACCAGCACAAACACATCAGCATCCAGGCAAAACTTATCAATCCAGCTGTCCAGCTCCGTGGTGACATCGATCCCAGGGCTGGTGGCGACAGGGGGGAGTCAGTGTGGTCAGGCACAGGCATGGGCCCCAGTGTGAATAGCCCTGAGACTGGCAAAGTGGCCATGTGTGGGAGGGGACAGAGATCTCTAGCTCCCCGTCCCTACCCTTGCAGACCACTGCAGGGTGCACTGGTGTATGTTTTAGCACCTATCACTTTTTTCCCTTGGGTTTCCAAGAAAGGGTTTTTCTACACAGCCCTGGCTGTCCTGGAACTCACGCTGTAGACCAGGGTGACTTTGAACTCAGAAATCCACCTGCCTCTGCCTTCCAAATGCTGGGATTAAAGGTGTAGACCAGCACCTGGCAGCACCTACCACTTTTATGAAAACATAATGACTTGTATTCATTCACCTCTCTAGAGACGTAATTACGGGCATCTACTGCCATGCCCAACCCTCAGTTTGTATCTGAGTCCAGGTACTGTACAAGGCCACAGAACTGTGTGTGTATATTACATATATATATATATGTAATTGGTATAGGTGTAACATGTTCAAAAGGCAGAAGCAAAGCATTCCTTCGAGAGGAACAAAATGCTCACATATGCAAACACATACAACTCTGGAGCCACCAGCATTCCCAGAGCCAATCTCCCAAGGACTGTTAAGGCCCAGTCTGCCAAAGGCATTTCAGGCAAAGGCAAGCAGAATGATTAAACAGGTCCTAAACTGTCTCAGGCTACAGTCTTTACAGGATTGTATTTTGGTGTTCCAGAAGGAAAGGAAGTAAGGGAGCAAGGAGCCTAACTCTGCTTGCACAAGTCTCCCAAGGCCTTGTTTCATAGAATGAGTGAGTGCCTGGACTGGCAGAGCCCAAACATACTGGCTGGCATGTAGGGCACCCACCCACACACACACACTTCTCAGTGCCCTTCCTATCTCTCAAACAGCCCACTCCTGGGACATCTGCAAGGCACTGATGCCAATAGGCATGATAACCAACCAGCCCCTGGAAGAAATCCAAGAGGCACAAGGATTTGGTTGAGCTATCTGAAAGGCACCAGTACTTAAACAGCAAAGAGAGAACACAGGAACCCTGAAACTGAATCACCCAGAAATGGAGACTTGGTACTCTCTGACTAGGCTTCTAGGCATATGTCTCCCCTCTCACCTGTCCATCAGCACGAGGTCATCCTTGAGAAGTGGACACTTGGAGTTGGGCCACATCACACTCACCAGGCTGCCTGCATGCAGCTGCTCATCCTGATGGAGGGCATGGGCCAGCTGGTTCACAGTCTGACAGTGGAAGAAGGAAATAGATATCAGGCTAAGGAAGAAGTGTCATCAGCCTGGGATGACTGACCAACAGGCTACCCCTTTTCCTTAAAAAAAAAAAAAAAAAAATGTCAAGGCTGGAGAAATGGTTCAGTGGTTAAGAGCACTGACTGCTCTTCCAGAGAACCTAGGTTAATTTCCCAGGGCCTACATGACAGCTCACAACTGTAACTCCAGTTCCAGGGGATCTAATACCCTCCTGGATAGACTCTGTGTACACCAGAAATCTATGTAGTACACAGACATACATTTTTCTAAAGATTTCATTAATTTTTTTCTATGTGCATGTGTGTACAGGCATCCACAGAGGCCAGAAAAGAGTGCTGGATCTCCTGGAGCTGGAGTCCCAAGCGGCCGTGAGACATCTGATAGTGCTGAGGGCTGACCTCAGAAAGAGGAGCCATCTCCACGCCCTTTCTCTCGCTGCATGCGTCAGTAAGAACCAGCTTTCTGCACTCCCCCTTTAAGCCTCTTTCTCAAACATCACCCCAAAGCTCGGCTTATTCTACAATGATTAATTTCCTATTAATCAAAATGCGGACCTGGCTCCAAGTAGAACACAGCTGCCTCTCAGGAGATGAGCGCATTTCCTGAGAAATGCTGCGTGAGACTCCCAGAGCACTCGGGAACCCTCTGGCAAACCCAAGGAGAACATATGCTCCCCTCCCTGCTCAGTGCACAGGCCAGCCAGCTCATTCTGTCTCTCACCCTCAAGCTGGGCCCTTGTTCTTGGTCCCCACTCTGACCCTCCTCCACAAAGTTCATAAGCGTGGAGGTTGGGTTAGTCTTGTGACACTTATGTGTTAGCTGTTACAAGTCTTGACTGCACTCACTGCCACCCACAGTAGACAGCTGGCCGGCCAGCACCCACCTTGACACTCTTCTTCTCTTCTGAGCCCTCTGTGAGAAGGAAGGCCTCGTGGCCATCTGTGCCCCCAACCCGCAGGAAGCAATTGGTGGTATGGCCAATCCCAGATGGCAGAACTTTGTCCCAGAGCATGGCATTGATCACGGTGCTCTTCCCATTGCTCGTCCTAGGATGAAACAACAGAGGCCATAAGCAACAAAGTCTGGAATGTCACACTACAGTGCCCAGCCTAGGGCTCCAGAGTCTCATTCTCTGACATGTCAATGACCCAGGTGGCACTGAAAGGAGGGCTGTGTGTTTATTAAAATGGCCAGGAAAACATCCTTCAACCTGAACCTGCTATGGTCTCATCACTTCAGAGCAGCTTGCAGGCAGCTGGTGCAGCAGGGGGCTGGTATGAACATGTGGCCTGTCTCACAGGCCAGCAGCACTCATTAGGCATCGATGGAGACTGCCTACTTCCAAAGTAAATACTGCTCCCCTAAGCCATGGTCCCTTGCCCAGGGTTGTCTTTCTGTCCAAATGATCCTACGCCCTTGCTTCCCCACACTGAGCCTGCTTTGTGGCTATCTTCCCATTATGCTCCTCCTCACACAGGAAGCCCCACCTCTCAGACCCACCGGTGCCAGGCAAAAGGGAAGCTCCCTTCAGTGCTCTACCTAGCATACTCCCTTTCTATGTTGCAGACGTGGCCACTCCCAGCTTTAGTGCTAAACACTCAGTCTCACTCTGCACGGCAATCCTCAGCAGCACACAGCTTCAGAGCCAACGGTTTCCATGTGCCCAGTGACGTGCGCAGGCACTAAGCACCCAGGTGAGGGCCAGGCCACACCTTCCAGGAGAGGATGAAGATATAACAGGCCAGGGAAGCTGAAGGCAAACTTGAGATCACTAGTCATCAGGAATAGGACTTGAGACAGTGCCCGCTCTACAGTACCAATGGGTGCCAAGCATCTGCCTTATCTAGAGACCTTTAGCCTGTGTAGAATTTTAATTTGTATTTTGACACAGACTGGCTTCAAACTCCATATGGAGGATGACCGTAAGCTCCCAAGCCCCCTGCTGCCACCTCCAGAGCGCTGGGATTGTAGGTGTGTATTCCATCATGCTGGGCCCCAGGGCTTCATGTATACCAGGCAAGAGCTTAGCAAGCTGAAACACACCTCAGCCTTGGGTGCTGTTTTTAGTGCCTGATTCTCCTTATTACATTTAAAATCTTAAAACAAAGGGGAAGCTTCAGCAGCTACCATTTAGATATGATACCAAACGGACAGGGAAAGAGTCTCCGACTACATCAAATAAAGGGTTGGACACTAAAGGCTATAACTGACAGGAGTGAAAAGGTAACCCACAGAATGGCTAAGAGTTACAAACATACAGAATACAATCAAAGGGCCGGAGAGATAGATGGCTCAGCGCAGTGTTCTCAACCTTCCTAATGTTGTAGATCAATGCAGTTCCTCAGGTTGTAGTGACCCCACCCCAACCCCCAACCATAAAACTAGTTTTGTTGCTACTTTGTAACTGTGATTTTACTACTGTTATGAACATATGCACACCACACACATACATACAGAGAGCAAGTTCTGACACATGCTACAACATGGACCACCAACCGTGAGGACACTGTGCTGGGACAAGCCCATAACTGAGAAATACTGCTAGCTGTCGTAACAAATGTCTTTAATCCGAGCTCTCAGGAGACAGAGGTAGGAGGATCTCTGTGAGTTTGAGACCAATCTAGTTTACACAGCCAGGCTACACAGACAAAGTCTCAATCAACCAACCTCCAGAAACTACTATAGGATTCTATGTATGTGGTACTTAGAACAGTACATTCTTCATCAATTTTAGGCTTCCTGGGTAGTATTAAGAATAATCAAATCCAACAGTCAGGAGGGGGAGGTGAGATGACCACAGCCGCTGTTTGAGGCCAGAATAAAGGCTGCTAATGGCTGAGGTGAATGGAGATCAGAAAGCCACTATACACTAGGGACCATTTTGGGTCCACAAGATGACAGGCTGTGGGAGCAGCTGCACTATCTCACCAGGGACACACAGCTTCTAATGGCTCAGCCAAAAGCTGGGCACAGCTCAGTGACAGACACAGAGCTCAGAATGTGTGAGGCCCTGGGCTCCATCTCTAGCAACTTCCATGAAGATGTTTATGTTAAGTTATCACAATTAAAAATAAAAAGAGCTGGTGAGATGGTTCAGTGGGTAAAAACAGTTGCTGCTAATCCAGACAACTTGAATTTGATCCCCAGACTCATAAGACAGAAGAGAACTGAGTCTCATAAGCTGTTTTGACCTTCACACATCTCTAACAAATAAATAAAAATGTAATTATGAGAGAGAGAGAGAGAGAGAGAGAGAGAGAGGCTCTAGCCAGGTGGTAGTGGCACATACCTTTGATCCTGGCAGCCTGGAAAGCAAAGACAGGCAGATCTCTGTGAGTTCGAGGCCAGCCTGGTCTACAAGGTGAGTTCCAGGACAGCCAGGGCTACAGAGAAACCATGTCTCCAAAAATGAACAAAAAAACAACCAAACAAACAAACAAACAAAAACCAATCAATCAAAAGAAGCATATGAACTCAGGTATTGCCGCTGCTCCCAGCAGAGAGGGCCTCCTTCCTCAGCTGTACTGATCCCAACCCTACCCCCACGCCAGGAAAAGAGAAGCAGAGAGGGCTTCGAAGTACTCACCGGCCAAAAAATGCCACCTTCATGTGCCGCCTGGCCAGCACCTCGCTGATACCCCTGACCTTGGACAGGTACCCTTTGACATCCAGGACCTGCTCTTCCGTGGTAACTGGGTCCAGTTCTGTATTCCTGTGGGTGTCTACAGAGAAGGTGACAGTGGGTTAGTGTGTGGCCAGAGGAGCTCCAGACTGACAGTCTCCCTTCATCTCCAACACGAGACCACCTCTGTTGACTCCCTGCTCTGATATAAGGTAGAACTCCCAGTCTCCATACTGTGGTCCTACTGTGTGGCGGGCTGTGAACAGACTGGAAAGCAAGACTGACAGGGTTCCCCCATGCTGCATCTTCTCTCAGAAGAATAACAACTTCCCAAGGTGTTTAATAAAAAAAGTTCAAATGCGAAGTGCGGGGCGAGTACCCGAACACTGACTCTTCAGTACTTTTTTTTATGTATACGAGTACACTGTCACTGTCTTCAGACACCAGAAGAGGGCATCGGATCCCATTACAGATGGTTGTGAGCCACCATGTGGTTGCTGGGAACTGAACTCAGGACCTCTGGAAGAGCAGCCGGTGCTCTTAACCACTGAGCCATCTCTCCAGCCCCCAATCCTTTTTCACTGTGTGTGTGCACGATGAGAAGTTGTATGTGCCACGGTACATACATGTGAGGTCGGAGGACAACTTTGGAGTCAGCTCTCCTGCCTTCAGGTTCCAGGAATCGAACTGAGGTCATGAAGTTTGCTCAGTAAGTGCGTTTGCCTGACAAGCTGTCTCAACGGCCCTAGTTTGTCTCCCCTTTTAGATTTTGTTTATTTTCATGTTTCTCAGTGATTTGTCTTCATGTGTATATGTACACATCTGTGCCTGGTGCCCTTCGAGGTTAGACAAAGACATCAGATTCCCTGGAACCAGAGTTACGGATGGTTGTGAACCATCATCTGGGTGCTGGGAACTAAACTAGAATACAAAGCAGCCAGCGTTCCTAACCCCGGAGCCATCTCTCCTGCCCCACCAGTCACAATATTTCTTGCTAAAAGTTTACAAAGTGCTCACATGCCAGGCACTGTTATGGTCACTTTTGATTTATTTATTTAGCATGTGGCATGTATATGTCACAATGTGATATGGAGCTCAGAAGACAACTTAAGGAATCAGTTCTCTTCTTTTACCATGTAGGTCCCAGGGACTGAATCTGGGTTGTCAAGCATGGAGGGGACAAGTGTCTTTACCCACTGAGCCATCTTGTCAGCCCTCTAGTCAGTTTTCAAACATGGTCTCATTTGATCTTTCTTATGAACACAATACACAATTTGAATCATGCAGCATGGCCCTAGAGTACAGGCCTTCCCCACTCCATGTCACACTGAGAGGTCCTTCCTGACCTGGCCCAGCCCAGCTGGCCCTCTCTGACATATATAGCCTCTTGTCAGTCCCCATTTTTTTTTTTAAAACATTCTTTTCTTTTTTTTTTTTTTTTAAAGATTTATTTATTTATTATATGTATATGAGTACACTGCAGCTGTCTTCAGACACCAGAAGAGGGCATCGGATCCCATTACAGATGGCTGTGAGCCACCCTGTGGTGGCTGGGAATTGAACTCAGGACCTCTGGAAGAGCAGTCAATGCTCTTAACTGCTGAGCCATCTCACCAGCCCCCGTCAGTCCCCATTTTTAAGTCCACCACAACTTCCCCTCAAACTCATAAGCCTCCTGTCCCTCTAGGCTGTACTTGCCGCTACCCACCCCAGTTCACCTTTGCTCTGAAGAGCAGGCACACTGCTGTGGGGTAGTGTGGCTTATTTCTACCTGGCCTCAGGTCTCGCTCAGACAGCACAGGCCCAGGAAGCCTTCCCTGGCTACCCTGCGACCTGAGCAGGTCCCTGGCTGTGCACTCCCAACAAGCTGCACTTCCCTCTGATGTAACTAGCCAGCTCACTGTCTGCTTTATCCACTGTGTGATTGCTGGACCAGCAGGTGCATCATCACTGGCTGAGTGAATGGATGCTTAGATGACTCTGTTGCCTTTCCACAGTGCCCTTCACAGGCAGATGGGTAAAAAAGAAATCACTATACAAGATGGGACTGAGCAAGATCCTGCTTCACCCTTACACCAGCCAAGTGCTTCAGCTATCTGGCAAGCAGATGTCTGCTTGGACCTGCAGCAAACTCTTACAAATTACCAGACTGACAGGTCCCAGTCCCAAGAACAAAGCATCTGGAGTATGACAAGTGGCACTAGACTACCTAGTGAGTTTTCCCTCTAGTTAGTACCATGAAAGGAAGTGATCCCGCTAACATGCGGCCCCTAGCCCAGATGCATCAACATTCCTCCCTTATATGGGCATGACCTTTGCAATGCTCCATAGAAGGAAACTGGCTCTCAGGCACATGGCTCCACTGAACAAATACCTATTGGCTGACTAGCTTTCATCGTTAGCCTGTGTGAAAAGGAAACACCCTTACCAGGACCAGAACAATCCCCAAACAGCTCAAAACACTGCTTCTTTCCTTCCATGCGGTCAATAAACAAGGGCCTCATATTTTCACAGAGACACATCAAAGAACCATGACAGGACACCTTCCTGAAACACCTGCCTGTCCACAACGTCATGTGAGTGAGTGACTCAGGGCAGAGGAAAGTTGGGCTCTGGGAAGGCAGCAGCCTGGTCAGTCTGTGCATCCCTAGCCCCAGCTCAGTGAAGGCAGAGCAGAGCTACTGCTCAATAAATGGGCTGTGATCTGCAATCAGTTCAGCCTTAACCGGACTGTAAGATTCAGGTTCAAGGGGTTGGGGGTTTAGCTCAATGGTAGAGCGCTTGTCTAACAAAAGTGCAAGGTCCTGGGTTCGGTCCTCAGCTCCGGGGGGGGGTGGGGGGTAGTCAGGTTCAAACCTGTCTACCGAAGAGACATTATTTTCTCCTTAAGTCCCCTGCACAGGGCAGGACTCAGATAGGTTAACAAAACTGGACACGGTCCTTTTCTTTAACGGGGCCTCACATACTGGCTTGCCCATGTGAGGCAATGAGCAAGCAGGCTGGAGAGGTGTTCCAGCCTGAGCTAGGGGTCAACCCCTGAGGTACCACCTCTGGGTCTGCCAAGGTCTGCAGAAAAACCTGAAAATTCCTAGTCTCATATGGAACTCTTCTTCCACACACAAGAAAACCAAGGACAGAGAAGACAAAGCACAGGAGTCTCCACAGACAAGCTCCAGACCTACAAGTCACCAGGCACCCTTCTAGAGGGAGCCTGAGACAGCTAGCAGCTGGAGCTGCTCGCAGACAGAGAGGGGCTCTAGGAAGCAGTCCTCACTGACAGAGGCTGTGCTCAAATTAGTAACTGGAGAAAAGGCAGCTACTGGCACTTCTATTGCCAGTCTAAAAATACCAACCAGGGCACCCTGTCCGGAATAATCAACACCCAACAGTGCCTGATGCTATGGCAGCCAGAACTGGGCCAAATAAAACTCATGGGTTGTGGCATTAGAGACACAGGGGCAACACTAGCTCAGTCACTCTGACACTCAGGTGTCAGATTACTCTAACCTTAGTCTACCAGCCTTTAGGGTTTTGTCTTTGATTGATTTTTGGAGACAGTTTCACAAAGCCCAGCTGCCCTCACACTCACTAGCAGCCACGCCCTCCCAGCTGCCCTCACACTTGCTAGTAGCCACGCCCTCCAACTCTTGCTCCTCCCATTACACGATCCCAAGGCTGGGATGATTGACAGCTGGGATGACCGGCATTCACCACCACACCTGTGCATGTGCTGGAGATGGAACATAGGCTTTTGTGTCAGCCAGGCTCTACCCACTGAGACAATCACCACACCACACATCCCTGCCTGCTTGCCTTAAATTTTGACAGGGGTAAAATTCACTTACCCTTGGTGGCACACAACTTTGGTTCCAGCACTTGGGAGGCAGGGCAGGCATATTTCTGAGGCCAGCCTGGTCTACAGAGTGAGTTCTAGTTCAATCTGGGTTACACAGAAACCTGTCTCAGACTAAATGTGGTGGTGCATGCCAAGGCCTAGCACTTGGAAGGCAGAGGTAGGTAGATCTCTTGTGAGTTCAAGGCCAGCCTGGTCTACAAGTTCCAGAACTGCCAAGGCTACACAGAGAAACCTTGTCTCAAATAACAAAACAAACAAACAAAAATCTTCAAATAGAACTAGGAATTCCTTAATAGTTTGAGCCTAAACTTCCTGGTAATCAGAATCCCAGGGATCCAGGCAGAGCACAGTTGAAAGCAATGACACATTTGGGCTTGAGTTTCCCTAGAGCAGAGCTATCTGGGACCCCCAAACCCTTTACTCAAATTTCTCACAGGGCCTGCCTGAGCAGGGGCCTAGCTCACCTTCAAGGAAGCTGGCACTCTCTTGGATGTAGGCCCCCAGCTGCTCAAAGATGCCATTGATCTTTTTCTTGGCAGTGACAAAGTGCTTGAGAGGGGAAGCATTCACCTCAGCCATGTGTCGCTTATCCTTCTTGACGGTGACGATGGAGTTGCATCGAGAAAAGAGCAGGGACATCTCGCTGCAAGGGAACCAAGACTGTATGAGCACAGGCACACTACGTGTTCAGACATGCTGCTGGGCCCAGAAGGGGGAGAGAACTGGGACCACCAAGAACATGGAGTGCTCCTGACTCACTCAAGAGAGACAAGCTCCCAGCATCTTAAATAGGAAGGAAGTTCTGAGCACACTTGGGCCCATCTCCACGTCACACTGTGTGGACTCACAAACGTCTGGTTGTAGAGCCCTGAGATCAGACTTAGTACTGGCAATCCTGCCTGTCCTGTCCAACACTGCCCAGTACCTCAGAGGGAAGGGAGAAATCTTAGATCTCAAAATCACACACACGGCTCCTCGGGCGGAGAAGTGGTAGAAAATCAACTGAAGAGAGCACCAGACAGTGACAGCAAAGTACAATCAAGGTCAGGGTTGCCCACACCCTCCTAGGGCCACTGCAGTCCAGGAACACTGTGGTCCTCATTCCTAATGGCCTTACTGAGTTTGTTTGCTTAAGGAGCAGAGACACAGAAAAGTGACCCTCAAGCAATCTACTTCTAAAACCTAGAAAGAAAAGAAAGAAAGGAAAGAAATGTACTGAGACAAGCACGGAAACACACGCCTGAGCCCCCAGTACTGGAGCTGAAGACAGGAGATCAGGAGTTCAAGTCCGGGTGAGGCTACACAGTGAGTTTAAGGTCAGTGTGAGCAACATGAGAGCCAGTTTCAAATGAACAAATAAAGGACAGCAGCAAAGACTATCGGTTTCTCCTGTGATAGTTATGTCTATCTTGTATCCTTCTCTCAATCTCTCACATCTTCACAGAAGCAATGACACTTAACTCCAAAGTCCTAGAGACCTTTGGTCAAAAGTCAAAACATATGCCACAGCGTATCCTGGGTGTGGCTAGCCCCCAAGTGGAGCCTTGGTTGGTCCTACCCAGAGGTCCAACCATGGAAAGACTATTCCCCCAACAGAGCCTGCAGAGCCTGGGACATGAAAAGAGAAAAGCCTTCCCAGGATGAGGGGAACAGTGCATCTGTGTGGGTCTGGTCCTGTCACTCTATGCAGAGCCACCCTAACCATGGTACCATCAAGCCTCTCCCCATTGTTCATGAGTAAGCACACAAGATAACCCAACAATGGCACCAAAAGCTGCAGCACAGGGTCCCTCCCGAGTGAAAGCTTTCCTGAGAAAAAGCACAAGTCTGAGTGCTAAAACTGAGCCTTTGAGAAAGGCCATCTTCAAGGTGGGCAGAAAGGCAGGTCCAGACATGGAGACGAACCTGTGTTGCTCAAATCAACAAACCCTTTTGTAGTGTTACGGACTCTGCAGGAGCCAGGAGAAAAAAACGAGCACAATGCTGTGTCCACCTTCCCCTTCTTTCTTCAGAGAGAGAGAGGGGGAGGGAATGGGGGTGCAGGGTGGCAGTAATAAATCAGGGTTTAATGGAGGCCTTGACGTTCTGATCCTCCTGCTCTATCTCCCAAGTGCTGCAATCATGGGCTTGGCCACCACACTCAGAGTCTGAGACCCATTTTCTCAACTAGGACAGACAACAGAGCTCTGAGAATGGGCACTGAAAACAAAATAGTCACACACAGCCAAGGAAGAGTGGCCTGAAGTCAGAGGGTGGGGCAGGCGGAGGAGGACAGGGCAGGGAGGAGAGAGTAGGAGGTGGTGAGGCTGCATAGGGCAAAGACTTTGAAGTCCCTGTGTTCTTCCTGCAGAAATCCAAGCTGGTCATTTCACTTTGGAATCCTGGTTTCTTCATATTCAACAAATAAGATATGGTGTAAGCTGTAAGGTGACTAGAAATGACGGTACAAGCAACATGCTCAGTAGTCAGGGCACAAAGGCATCTCATAGCCCCAAACTGTAATAAACTACAGCCAGATCACAAGTCTCTCCTCATGAGCATCCAGCCACCAAGCCTAGGATGTCGGGACGCAATGTTGGTTAGTAACCCTACTAACATCCTGCACAGCCCACACCTGCTACCATGGAAACAGAGTAAACAGCTGGAGGAGATAAGCAGTGCCCAGCCCACAAGTGACTTGGCTGAAGGAAAAAGTTCATTGATAGCTGCTGGGCATATAGAAAAGGATGCTCCCAAGGTGCTGGCCATTGTCTGCAAGCCCAGGGATACAAACCAAGAGGTAGTATTAAGTGTTCAGTAAATGCAAGACTCAAGGGTATGCACACTAGTAAAAGACAAGCGACTGGAGGTTAAGGGCCTGCAGGGTGTTCAGTTGGTTGGCAGCTGCCCTGATCTCAAGCCTACAGCTCTGAGTCCTAGCCCTGCAGACACTTACCACAGCAGCTCCAAGCTCCAGCTTCTCTGGCTGTTAATTCCCAGGCAGTGTCTGCATTTGACCCTGCTCTCTGACTAGAAGCACTCTCCTTTTCCGGCCACTTTGCACTCTCTTACCTTCCTCCTAGACATGACTCAGAAGTCACCCATCCACAGAAGACAGCCACACAAACTTACAGGATTTCCCATCCA
>JADRCH010000224.1:2255677-2267669 GCA_019843965.1 Rhynchomys soricoides | reverse complement strand
AACTTACAGGATTTCCCATCCACAGAAGACAGCCACACAAACTTACAAGATTTTTAGTCTGAATTGTTAAAATCACTCTGTGTCTCTCTAGGTGCTGAGCTTCCAGAAAGTGAGTTTTTGAGAGCATAGCACCGACCTCATTTCCACGGCTTCGACGGTCCAGGCTGCTCCGTGACTACTCCCCACCCCCAGGGAACGAATCTAAAACCTTCCACCCTTAAATACCCAAATCCACTCTTTCCTGAAAAGCAGTCTCCAAATAGGTATTTGGAGCTCAGCCAGTCAACAGAGATGAACGACTGAAATTTAATCCTTCCAAACTGCAAACTGCATGCATCCATGTGCACAAAAGTACCAAATTTGCAAAATACATGCATAAAAGCCCCAAAAGAGCCCTTACTATCTGGGGCTTTGCCTGCCAGTTCTCATCCCCCCAGGGTAGTGGAGGAGGCTGACTTCCTGCTCCGCTTCTGGAAAGCCCTGATAGGCCTCACTTTATCACCACAAGGCTTGCTGCAGGCACCTGTCCCTTAAGTACAGCTGCATCAGAGGGTCCAGCCCCAATATCAGTAAAGCTAAACTCAGTGGCACACTCCGAGGTTTTCTGACCCTCAGAGTCTTCTTTCCCAGTTGTAAGCATTTAACAGCAGCATTTCCCAAAGAGTAATCCCCAGAACTCTAGTTGGACCCAAGGGGCCATGCAAAAAAAGTTCCTGTGGACATCAACATGTAAACCACTCTACAGCCAAATCACTTCTGTGCATATGAATGTGGCAGGGACCTGGGAAGAAAGGCAGACTTAAACATAGTGTCACTGCAACTGATCTGCATCCAGCTATCTATTCAATGAGGACACTTCTTAGCTGAGCCTAATGGGGCACAACTGTATTCCTAGCACTTGGGAGACAGAGGCAGGAGAATCACCAATTCAAGGATTCTTGCTGCCATACCCAACAACCTAAACCCAATCCTCTCAAACCACATGGTAGAGAGAACAAATTCCCACAAGTTGTCTGACCTCCACATGTGCACTGTGACACATATGCACACAAAATAAATCTGGAAAAAAAAATAACAAGAAAAAAGAGCTTAAGGTCATCCTCAGCTAATCAGGGAGTTTAAGGCCAGCCGGGGTTTCATGGGATCCTGCCTGTCTCAAAAGAAAGGGAATGGGGAGTGAGAATAAACTTCTAACAGGCTTTAAAATTCTAAAAGTCAGGCCAGCAGTGGTAGTGCATGCCTTAATCCCAGTGCTTGAGAGGCAGAAGCAATCGAATCTCTGAGTTCTATACAGTAAGCCCCAAGACAGCCAGGGATACAGAGAAGAAACCCTGTCTGGAAAAGCCAAAAAATAAACAGACAAAATTCTAAGGATCACACTTTAGGAAAAGGCTCATTCATCTGGCAGTCTTCCCACACGTCCAGAAGTTGCAGGAGCACAGTAATAACACATTATTAACTTAAGATCAGAAACAAACGCAATTCTGAACAGAAACCAGTACAGCACTTAAGGCCCATCAGAAGCTTTGCATTGACCCAGGCTATTAGTGGAGAAGTATTAGGTGTTTGCACAGCAGTTGCAAAACTCAGTGCAAGGTGCTTGGATCCCAGGTGTGGCTCCCTGAATCCACATCACCTCCTTACCCAGTTTATATGCAGCAACTCCTAGCAGAGAAAACAAAACAGGTCCAGAGATCATCTGCTACGTAACTGGAACAGAGGTGAAGCTGAGAAATTGAAACGAAAGAATACAGAGGGTAAAGGGCACAGCAGACTCTTGGAGCCATGATAAGGATCCAACCTCTGCCAAGCAGAGACCAAAAGGAGCTAGCACAGGGGCAGACAAACAAGAAGAGACTAATTCTTCAGCGACACCCAAGAGATAAGATCCTGGCTATGTTCTGAACTGTCAACTAGTGAAATGCCCATGGACGTAGAAAGAAGATACCATCGCTTCTTCCAACAGAAGTTGGCAGCTACAAGCTCTGTGCCCCAGGAGACTTGCCACCTGAGAGCCAGCAGAACACATCCTTTTGCTCTTAACCCAGATCCATGGTGGCCAAACCACAGCTTCCACTTACTTTCTAGCTGGTAAGAGACCTTCACAGGTTGGACATTGTGGACATGGCTGGAGTCAAAAAGATGAAAAGAACTCTGTGCTGATTCAGGTCCAGGTTGGCTACTGATGGTGTTGATTCCACCTGTCTGAACTGTTGGAAAGGAAAAGGCAGAGGTCACTAGGCAACCAGGAAAAAAAATGCAAAATATGTTTAATCAGGTGTTAAAGCCAAACTAACTCATCCCTGAGGGAAGCTTACTCATTGAGGTGCTTCGGGAGCAGGTGAGGAAGTGTGTGGGGGGAGGGGAAAAATAATAACAACGACAACCACACAAACACTTAACCATATGCTAATGCTAGGCACCAAAGACATCCTTGCAAAGGCACAGTCAGAGAGAGGAGGGAGCTGAATCAAGTCAAGGCCTAGCCTTGAGGACTGAGAAACTGCCAACTATAAGTGGAAGGGGAGTGGAAAGGAAGAGAAGCAGACCTGACAAAAGCCAGAGTGTCCCTGCTGCTGTAAAGTATCTCCTTACATTCTCAAGTCTATGGAGGGAACTTGGCCCCTAGAGTACCAGAAACATGTATAGAGCCAAGTAGCCACGCTAGACACCCAAATAACACTAGCCGTGACTCCAAAGCTCACTTGTGTTTTCCTACGTAAGACAAGAAGGGGACAATCAAGAGTCCTTTTCTGACGGAGGGAGAGATGATTGGAAAAGTAAACAAAAAAACCAGGATATAAAGTATTACAAGAGATGGAGGCCAGCAGGTTTGCCTTTCTCCATCCAAACATCTATCTTTTTCAGTATTTACTGTGGCGTTTCAATGTGTTAAGTGCTAGGGTCGAGGACGGATAAGAATAGCTCCAACCCTCAGGGTCTTAACGGTGCAATGAAAAGGCATATAAAAAGACCTCCACCGTAAGAGCGGTACAGTGAACCGGGTCCTGAAAAAAATGCTGGCAAAAAAAAAAAAGTATTGGATGAAAACCGGGAATGGGGCAGGGGTCATGAATGAGACCACAGGGCTGAGAAGACCAGGGTGTGGGGAGCTTCGAGGAGGAGCCCACCTCCCAGCCTTGAGTCCTGTGGCCCGCCCCCTCCTCAAAGACGAGAAGGGCCCGGCAGGGGAAACGCCCGTGTGACCCGAGCCTGAGCCTGAGGCCCAGGGGCCCCAGCGTCCCAGCGTCCTAAGCCGAGTAGCTCAGGACTCTCCTGGCCCGGGCCTGCCGGTTCCACTACCCCTGCGCGCTCGCCCTCTCACCTTCACCTTCCCGGCCTCGCGGCGGCCATCACACCAAACACGTCACTAGCCAGCGCCACATCGAGAGAGGCAGGAGGGGAGGGGGCTGCGCTCGTCACTCGCCCCGCTGCAGCCCGGATGAGCCGATGGCCTCTGAATGCTATCACTTCAACCCTATCACTACTATACGACGGTGTCTAGGGACTCCGCGCTCCAAAAGGAGCCTCCGCGTGCCTGGTAACCGTCCCGAGTCCTATGCAGATGACGTAAGATGTAGGGTGGGGCTCCCAGCGTATCACGGGAGTTGTAGTTTGGATCAGCGTCCTGCAGGGTGGGGTAGGGCGGAGCCTCGAGCTGTCAAGCGGGGGGGGGGGGAGAGGGGGGGAAAGGGGGGGGGGGGAGGTTGTACAGAGGGGAGGAGACGGGCACGACACGACAAGGGTGCAGATTAGAGGTTTGCGTGCGCTTTTTGTTGTTGTTGTTGCTCCAGAATTGACCCTGTAACACCTGCCAGCTTTGAAATCCACACTTGCATTTCATAATCTGAGTCTTCAAAGGGAACAAACAGACCGTTAGGGTGAAGTAATTGTCCTTCAGTTGCCTTTGAGGCAACTAAACAGCAGCCACAACGCATTAGGCACCTACTAGATGATAGTCATTGAGCTGGGTATCTAACATGCAGTTTTTAATTTTCACAGCAGTCCCAGGACACTCAGGGCATAATTATCCAACCTCACATGTCAGTCACTGTCCCCTCATTTTGTTTCAAGAACTGGGATACAGCATATGACCCCAAGCTGGGAGGGCTCCAAGCTTGGGCTCTGTAGTATCACCCACCAGCCACTTGTAGCTACTGAGGCCCTGAAATGCAGCTGCTACAAACTGAGGGATGTCCCAATGTTTAATATAAAAAGAAACACAAACTACCTTATTAATATTTTTATATTGATATGTTATTATAGCTTTGGATAAACTAGACTAAATGAAATACATTATCTTAATTAAATTCTCCTGTTTCTTCTTTTTTTGTTTTTTTTGTTTTTGTTTTTTTTTTTTTTGTTTTTCCAGACAGGTTTTCTCTGTGTACCCCTGGCTGTCCTGGAACTCACTCTGTAGACCAGGCTGGCCTCAAACTCAGAAATCCGCCTGCCTCTGCCTCCCGAGTGCTGGGATTAAAGGCGTGTGCCACCACTGCCCGGCTCCCTGTTTCTTCTTACTTTCAAAAGTATAGCTAATAGTGGAGGTCACAAAATGGCTCAGTTGTACAGATGGCTGCTACCAAGCCTGCCAACTTGAATTCCATCTCCAGGAACCCACATGGTGGAAGGAAAGAACCTACTCATAAAAAGTTGTCTTCTAACCTCCATACAAGAGCCATGGCACATGTGTGCATCAACCACACACGATAAATAAATATGGCTGGGGCCTAGAGAGATGGCTTTTACAGAGGACCCAACACACCTACCAACACAACATCTGTAACTACAATTCAGGGGATCCAGTGTCCTCTCTGTCCTCCAGGGGAACCAGGCACACCTCTGATACACTTTCATAGTGCAGGCAGGAACTCATACATATTAAATAAAAACAATAGCCTTTAATCCCAGCACTTGGGAGGCAGAGGCAGGCGGATTTCTGAGTTCAAGGCCAGCCAGGTCTACAGAGTGAGTTCCAGGACAGCCAGGGCTACACAGAGAAACCCTGTCTCAGAAAACCAAAATAAATAAATAAATAAACAAACAAACCAAGTATTTAAAAGCATATAATATGGCTAGCTGAATATTTTAAATTACTCAAGTGGCCTGCCTCTGTGGCACATACGACATTGTTTTTGTTTGTTTTGAGGCAGACGTCCCACTATGTAGCCCAAACTAGCCTTGAACTGATGATCTTTTTACTCTACTCCCCAAGGGCTAAGATTGTAGTGATATCACCGACACACCTAGCTGTCATGTTATGTTTTCTACAGATGGGCACTGCCCTATAGCCAGGGTAGAGTCATGCCACAAACAGCCTCAGAGGTAAATCAGCACTCCAGTTAGAGTCTCCACAGAGGTGAGTCACGGGAGCTGCCCTGTAGTCACTGCCCATAGGGCAGCCTCCTGTCTGTAATGTCTGACTCTGAACTGGAAAGTCACACCCAGCCCTTGCCTTGGGGTATCGTTTGCACAGAGTATCTCCTCCTCCATCATCTCCAGCCCCAGGGAATTCCCTGAGTACAAAACTGTGAACTGTACTTCCTTTCCCTTTGGCAGAATCTTACCCAAGCCAGAGGCTTGGTGAAGCTTTCCTAAAATCTCACCTGTCCAGTCTTCTGCTGTAACCTCCCTGAAAGCTTTGGCCTAGGCTCTCATATCAACCCAGACAGCAGAAGGAACTTCTGAGCCCATTCCCAGGCTTCTAATCTTACCCTCCACATTAGCTTGCCTAAACCAGAACTCCAAACTGTGAGGCCCTTCCTTTAACCCCTCAATGACAAGGTTCCTCCAATACTGCTGACTGCCCCTAGAAATGGGTCCATGAGATACTGGGGTCAACTGCAGGGGGCTTTTCGTATGTCAGTTATTCTTATTTTGATTCACTTTTCCACGGTGTGTATGAATTACACATACCAGAAAATGGTCACTATTAGAAACAACCCTCGGCAGGACATGATGGTTCATGTCGGTCATCCCAGTACTCAGGGGTTGAGGCAGGAGGATCACAGATGAAAGGCCAGCCTGGATTACACAGGAAACTTTGCCACAAATGAACAAGACTCAAGAATCCTCTAAAAGGCATACATTGTTTATTATTATATTATTATTATTATTGTGTGTGTGTATGTACACTCACGAATGATGTATGTAGGGGGTACATATTTGGAGTTAGTTA
Organism: Rhynchomys soricoides; assembly: GCA_019843965.1. Taxonomy (NCBI): domain Eukaryota; kingdom Metazoa; phylum Chordata; class Mammalia; order Rodentia; family Muridae; genus Rhynchomys; species Rhynchomys soricoides. Next base: position 2,261,491 of record JADRCH010000224.1, on the reverse strand, counting down.
TTTCCTTCTATCCTTAACATGGTAGGTTCTGGGAATCAAACACAGGTCATCAGATTTGTTCAGGTGATTACTAGATGAGCTGACTCGTCAGCTCCCATGTACACAATTCCTGAATGACTGGTTGTTTCCAAGTTTGATATCAGTGCTGGTCAGTTTGGGGGTTTATTGTTTGTTTGTTTGTCTACTTGACACAAGGTAGACTCATCTGAATAGAGGAAATCTGTCGAGAAAATACCTCCATAAGATCAGTCTGTAGGCAAGCTTGTGTTTTCTTGATTGGTGATTGATATGGAAGGACCCAGCTCAACGTAGGCATGGACTGTGGTCAGGAAAACGGCCCTAGGTTGTATAAGAAAGCAGGGTGATAAACCAGGCACGCCTTTAATCCAAGCACTCAGGAGGCAGAGGCAGGTGGATCTCTTGTGATTTCAAGGTCATATCCTGGTTTACAGAGTGAGTTCCAAGACAGCCAGGGCTGTTACACAGAGAAAACTTGTCTCCAAAAAATAAGATAAAAAAAAATGAGAGAGAGAGAGAGAGGCAAGCCACGCAGAGCAAGCCAGTAAGCAGTGTTCCATCATAACCTCTGCCTTAGTTCCTGTCCTGATTTCCCTCAGTAATAAGAGTGTGACTTAAAAATTGTAACTTGAAATAAACCCTTTTCTCTCCAAGTTAGTGAGGGTTTTTTTTTTTCTTTCAAACCCTCAGAAACCTAAGACACCGTCCATGTTCACTTGTGGCAAGTCCCATTAAACACAATGACTTCTGGGAAGTAATCAGGATTAGATGCGATCAGGAGAGTGGACCTCCACAATGGCCTCAGTGGAAGAGAAATCTGAGGTAATGTGCACCCTCTGCCTGGCCATGTGATGTTTTCCACCACTGCGCAGCTTCCGGAGGTACAGAACTCATCAACTTCTATGCTTTGGTTTAATCCATTATTGTTTGTTTTTGTTTTTCAAGACAGGGTTTCTCTGTGTAGCCCTGGCTGTCCTGGAATTCACTCTGTAGACCAGGCTGGCCTCAAACTCAGAAATCTGCCTGTCTCTGCCTCCCAAGTGCTGAGATTAAAGGCATGCGCCACCACTGCCCGGCCGTTGTTTGGGGTTTTTTGTTGTTGTTGTTGTTTTGTTTTTAAGACAGGGTCTCTATGTAGCCCAAGCTAGCTTGAAATGTTACCAGACCTGTAGTATTCTGTAACAGTGTAGTAACAGAAACCAAACTAAGAAGCAAGCCTGTAACATTGAGCACTAAGGAGCTACGTAGGAGGATTGCCTGAGTTCGAGGCCAGTCTAGGTTACATAAATTCCAGATCACCCTGGGTTACACAGAGACACGGGCTCAAAAGCCACAATAACCCCCCCACCCCCATAAGAAACTAGGACAGCCACCTAAGGAACCAGTTCTTTAAAGTCTGACCTGCCTACCCCACCTCCTCCAGTCATCTACATCCTCCAAGCCTCAAGGGTCTTTGCCTACCAGGAATAGTCACTGTGTCCTCCCCCCACCCCACCCCAGCGCCTCACATGATCACATGAGGGCACACAGCTCTGGTGGCATCTTCAGGTGGCATCTGCTGACAAGCCTTCTCCAGCACTACTGACATTTTAGGATAAACCATTTTTTTGTCCATAGCGGTTAGGGGTTGCCCGGTTCCCCTCTAGTTTCTGTCTACTAGAAGCCAACAGCACCCCCTTCCCAGTTTTAACAACGACAACAAAAGCCTCAGACATGGGGAAAAGTCTCCTGGGCGGTAAAAATCATATAAATTAGAGCAACAGCTTATACTTAGCTGGTCATTCCTTACCGCTCCTACACTGGTTTGTTCTTATGGTCCCTGCTGATGTTTTACATTGACCACGGAATCTACAGTGAAGCACACTTAGTTGTTTTTGTTTTGTTTTGCCTTAAAACCATTGATGACAATCCCATAGGACAGGGATTTGATAGCTTCAATCGCAGAAACCGTTTTCAAACCTCTGTCCCTGTTGGGATTCAAACAAGGACTCAAACTGAGTTGGAGTCCTGCCTGGGCTACACGAATGTTAGATATTAATAGCAAATGTCCTGAAGTATAACCAGAACCAGTGTGCCCAGGGTGAGGTGGGGTCAACCCAAAGTTCTGTTCTTTGTTTTATGTTCACGGCTGCAGGAAGGGCTGGCAAAGGCTCTAGAGGCAGTGACAGGTAATGCAGGTCTCAGCAACTGAAACAACATGTCCCAGCCAGTTCCTAGTTCATAGTAGAGTCTTTTATCGAACATAAATGCACCCTAGAAGACTCAAGGCACCGGGTTTGAGAAACAGGAGTCCTACAGTCTACAGACAGCCTGTCTTGCCAGCCATGGGCTGTCACAACGCTCCCTGCTGACGTCTGCCAGTCATGTGTACCCTGGCCCACCCCAGGCATCTCTCACACAGTGGTTTGAACAACATTTAATAGAACTCTCATCTCTGTCCCTGTCTCAAGAGGCATCGGGACAGGGTGACCCGGTACAGTGTGGACATATGCCCCCCCCCCCCCAAGCAGGGACAGTAGAGAACCAAGCATTGTCACAGATGTCTTTCCTACCCCTCTGGGAGGATTTTGGGTTACAATCTCAATAGAGACAACTATTTGCTCTGGTGATAAAAACCTGGCAGAGAGGGCATCAACAGTCCTAGGATCGGGGTGGAGTTGGGGCAGGTGGGTTGACCCAGATCTTGGTGGCACTGAAACTTGAAACAGAATCCTGGGGGCTAGCTCTTCCAGTGGTACTCTAGGCAAAGCTTCTGACTCTCCAGCATCCCAGGCAGCTCCAGCAGAAGTCTGGCCCCAGGGAAAGTCAGAGGAAGAAGGGGGGCTGAAAACCCCAGGAAGATGAACATTGCCACCATCTCCTGAGACTGGTGGAAGCACCATGGGCAGCCCCAGTCTTGAAGGGGGCGCCCCATCTCTGGCCTGCACCCAATCGTTCCAACTGGCGGCTTCAAGAGCAACAGGAATTCAGGAGTCAGAGGTTGGATTGGGTTCCTTGGCCCCAGGGGCTGCTAGGCAGTGGTTGTCAACAAAGAGATAGGTCGAACAGAGGCAGGCACTGGGCAGTTAGGGATCAACGAAGGACACAGCAATGTAGCGAGTGCCCTTGGTAGTGGGAAGACCTTCGTGGTAGTGTGTGAGCCGCCCAGGGTGCATGAGGGCCCAGCCCTTCCTTGGGGCTCTCACGGAGCAGTTATAGCGCAGAAATCGGCACCCTCCACCCTGGAAGAGAGGAAGCATCCATGAGTTCTTCCCCAATTTGTATTCCCTGTCCCTACAGATCCAGTCCTCAGGTCTATCATGGCCAAGGGGCCTATCAGCACTGAGGGGCTGGGGACACCTGAGAAAGCACTAGGAGATGCAGAGGCTGACCTCGGAGTCAGGCATCCCTGGGCAAAGGTCACCTCCATCCTTCACCCTTTTTTTTTTCTTTTTTCTTTTTGGTTTTTCGAGTCAGGGTTTCTCTGTGTAGCCCTGGCTGTCCTGAAGCTCACTCTGTAGACCAGGCTGGCCTCGAACTCAGAAATTCGCCTGCCTCTGCCTCCCACAGTGCTGGAATTAAAGGTGTGCACCACCACTGCCTGTCAGACCCTGTCTTTAAAAAAGCCAAACGAGCTGGGCAGTGGTGGCGCACGCCTTTAATCCCAGTACTCGGGAGGTAGAGGCAGGCGAATTTCTGAGTTCGAGGCCAGCCTGGTCTACAGAGTGAGCTTCAGTCAGCCGGGGATACACAGAGAAACCCTGTCTCGAAAAACCAAAAAAAAAAAAGGACAGGGTCTTTCTACATAGCCCTGGCTATCCTGGAAATTACTATATAGATCAGGCTGGCTTTGAACTCACAGAAAACCTCCTGTCACTGCCTCCATGGTGCTGCTACACCACCCATAACTTCTTGCTGGTAAGTTCTTTTTTGTTTGTTTGTTTGTTTGTTTTTTCTGAGACAGGGTTTCTCTGTGTAGCCCTGGCTGTCCTGGAACTCACTCTGTAGACCAGGCTGGCCTCGAACTCAGAGATCCACCTGCCTCTGCCTCCCAAGTGCTGGGACTAAAGGCGTGCGCCACCACTGCCCAGCCATTGTTTGGTTTCTGCCTTTAAAAACCTCAAGTTCCCACACTGGGTAGTGATGGCACACACCTTTAATCCCAGCACTCAAGAGGCAAGAGGCAGGAGGATCAGGAGTTAGAGGCCAGCCTGGTCTACAGAGCTAGTTCCAGGACAGCTAAGGCTACACAGAGAAACCCTGTCTCAAAACAACTGTGTTCTAGACACTTTGGTGTGGTCCTAGCCAGTTTTCAATTAGCTCTAAACTGTCTGAGTGGTCCCCTCTGGTAAGCTCCTGTAACATTAGCCTTTTTGTTTTGGTTTTGAAAACAGAGTCGAATGTAGCTCAGGCTGGCCTGGATCTTGCTATGTAGCCTAACATGACCTTGAACTTGTGATCTTCTTGCCTCTATCTCCTAAGTGCTGAGATGACAGGTGTGTACCACCATGCCTGGTTTTATACAGTGCCACAATGAACCCAGAGACTGGTGACCGTCTCTTAATACTTTTTTTTTTTTTTTTTTAAATCACATACAGGCATGGATGGAGGCCCAGCGCAGAGGCCTGGCTGAGGCCCTCAGAATGGCTTTCCTGGACCTCCGTGCCTTCTTGGTTTCCCTAGCTTTCTTCGGGACACAAACTTGTGGCCCGTACCAAGGCTAACAGTCTCCCTACTCCCAAAGAAACCTTCTTCCCTCTCATGAGGAGAGTCCCCAAGCTCCTTCACCAGTGGCTCTCATTCAGTATTTATTGGGGTTTCTGATAAGCTGTGACCTGGGTCCCCCTCACTTGTTCTCACAACTCACACGAAGACAGAAGGAAAGAGAGGTGAAGAAACCTGACAGGACACAGGGCTCCTGAGGAAGAAGGAGAGATACAGAAACACTGCCCAGACCTTCTGGAGTGTGTGCTGTGGTGCCTGTGAAGACACTTCCTCTTCCAGGAAGCCCTCCCCACATACCTAGCGCCATGTCCCTCTGAGCCCTGGGACTCTAGGTCATAACCACTGGGTTTTGCTCACTGGAGCCTGGCTCCTCCCTCAGCATGCCTCGGAGGCCTGAGGCCCTGGCTTACCTCATAATCTTCCCCAACCCTGTTGAGGGCTATGTTGACGGTGAAGGTAGAGGCATCATGGTGAGGCATCAAGGAAGGTTGCTCATCGGGCTTATAGCGGACGACAAAGGCTAGATCAAACTGGGCCTGTGACAGGGCAGGGGCGAGACAGCTACATCAGTCAAGAGAGGCTTAAAGGACCAAGGAGAGGCAGAGTGCATTGTGAGGTTCCATCCAATCTGCCGTGAAGTTCACTCCCAGAGGATGGGGCTACTTACATTCCCATGCCTGGACCAGCAGCTGGCACAGAAGAGTCTCGGAAGAGTAAGGAAAGAGAGGCACAAGGGGAGTAGGGGATGGGAAGAGAGGAAGGGAAGGAAGGCCCTGTCGCTGATTCCTTGAGAATAGGCCCACGTGCACTAGAGAAGGAATGCTCTTCCAGAGGACCAGGGTTCTATTCCCAGCACCCACATGGGGACTCACGACCTCAGCAACTCCAGCCAGTCCCGGAGAACCCAACCAGCTCTGCGTCCTCCGCAGACACTGTACACCCATGGCGAACAGACGAACATGCAGGCAAAACACTCAGACACACAAAATTAGAAGAAAAAGAAAAGGGCAGTGTGGTGGTTTGAATATGCTTGGCGCTATTTGGAGGTGTGGCCTTGTTGGGAGTGGGTGTGGCCTTGTTGGGAGTGGGTGT
>JADRCH010000224.1:2241757-2255667 GCA_019843965.1 Rhynchomys soricoides | reverse complement strand
GGTGTGGCCTTGTTGGGAGTGGGTGTGGCCTTGTTGGGAGTGGGTGTGGCCTTGTTGGAGTAGGTGTGTCACTGTGGGTGTGGGCTTTAAGACCCTCATCCCAGCTGCCTGGAAGCCAGTCTTCTCCTAGCTGCCTTCAGATGAAGATGTAGAACTCTCAGCTCCTCTGCACTATGCCTGCCTGGATGCTGCCATGCTCCTGCCTTGATGATAATGGACTGACCCTCTGAAGCTGTAAGCCAGCCCCAATTAAATGTTGTCCTTATAAGAGTTGTCTTGGTCATGGTATCTGTTCACAGCAGTAAAACCCTAACTAAAACAGGCAGGCATGCCTGTGAGGCAGGAGAATTGCTTTAAGTTCGAGCCCAGCTTGGTCTACATAGCAAGTTCTAGCCAAGCTTGGGTTATACAGAAAGACCCTGTCTCAAAAGGCCTAAGGGATGGGGAGTGGGGTGGAAGAAATGGGGTACTGTAGCTCAGTTGATGAAGTGCTTGCTTGGTAGACATTAAGCCAGACTTGTAACTGATACCACTAGGACAGTGCAGGATGGAATGGGCTTGAAGGCAGCTGAGTGGCTTCTTTGGTGGACTAGTAGATGATGAAGGCAAGGTTTAAGACACAGAGAGCAAAGCTGGAGGGACGGCTCAGAGGTGAAGAGTACGCGGTACTCTCGCAGAAGATCCAGGATCAGTTACCACCCACACGGTAGCTCACAGCTATCTGTAACTCCAGTTCCAGAGGAGCCAACACCTTCTTTTGACCCCCTCAAACACCCACATGCAAGTACACACAGCTACATATAACTCAAAATAAATTTTAAAAAAGCAAAACAAACTGAATAAATTTACAATCAAACAAATAAATAAAAGCATAGAAGGCTTAACTAATTTGATGGTACACACCTATAATCCCAAGTTATTTGGGAATCTGAAGCAGGAGAGTCTAAAGTTCTAGGCTTGACTAGGCTACAAAAGTGTGTTCAAGGTCAGCTTGAGCAAATTAGTGAGACCACGTCTCAAAATAAAAAATAATAAAAAAAAAACAAAAAAACAAAAAAAAACCGGGGAACCAAGATTTAGACCTGGTGGTTCACACCTGTAATCTCAGCTCTTGGGAGGCCAAACAAAGAGGATCATCCAAAGTTCAAGGCCAGACTGCTCTATATAGAGACCCTGTCTCAAAAGACCTATTTCTGGTTTAAAAAAAAAAGCAACAAAATTATGAGATCTGGGGAATGTAACTCTGTGGTAAAATGACTATCTTCAAGGCCCTATGTGCAATTCCCAGTACAGACAGATAGACAGACAGACAGACAGACAGACTGACAGATGGACGGATGGGCAGACGGATGGATGGATACATGGATACATACATACATAGATTCAAAATACATACATACATAGACACATAGATACGTAGATGGATGGATAGATGGATGGATGGATGGATGGATGGATGAAAGATTCACAAGAGGCACAGTCAGAGCCTCGGACAGCATGCCAGATCCATGGGTGCTTCTCAAGGCCCCAGTGGCTCTGCGTCTACACACACACACACACACACACACACACACACACACACCCTCCCCCCTCCACTTCATACCTCACTTAATGGGGTGGAGATATTCTTCTTCCTTGGAGACCAAAACATCTAGCTTCTCCCTAAAGCTGGAACTGTGCCCACCCATTCCCCATCCTGTTGCCTCCAGGCAGACCCACCCTGGTATAGTAGCCAGGGTACAGCTTCTCTGTCATGGGGGCGATGTACTCCACCAGGAACTTGTGCCACTCCCGCTCAAAGGTAATCTGGTTCATGTGGATGTCGATAGTGGGCACATTTTCATAGCCACCCTGGATACGGTTGTCCTGGAAGTGACCACAGAGAGAGAGACTCTAAGACGCCACCCAGACTCCCATGCCCTGATACCCAGGCTCTGACCCATTCCTTCCCCTTGACCATGATACAGGACAGGACTTTATATAAGGAGGGGCATTGCAGACGTCATTAAAGTCCTAACCCATTGACTTTGAGTTAATCAACAGAGAGGTTATCCTGGGGGGTCAGATCTATCAGGTGAGCCTTGTAACAGAGAATCTTAAGCAGGCGGGTCATGGCTCTGTTCTCCAGCTTCAGGCAATGGACTTGCTCCAGCAACAACACCCAGAGCTGATAATAAGTCCTCACTCCATAGACAAAGAGCAGCTCCAGCAGACTCCCAGACTGCAGCTTTATGAGATCCTGAACGAAGGACCCAGGTAAGGCATGCCTGGATCCTGACCCTCAGAAACTAGGAGACAATGCATGAGTGCTTTGGGGGTTTTGTCTTTGGTGCTGAGAACTGAGCTTAGAGACTTGTGACACTCAGCAGGTGTTCTGCCACTGAGCTACAGGGTATTTTAAGTCCCTTAGAAATGACATAGATACAAGAGCTACCAGATACTGAGATTCTGGGGTCCATGACTGTCCTTGTCACTAAAGCAAGGATCTTCCCAGAAATAAATAGGTTGGGGAGGTAACCTGCTTAGTTAGTCCAGTTATAGGGTCAGAGTTCAGCCAACCAGAGGCACAGAGATCTAGGAATGCGTGCATCTTTAAGGGCAGTGCCGAAAGTTCCCAAGTCATGTGTAGGCATGGACTCCAGACACAACCTTCACCATGCCACTTGCATCAGAGGTCTGATGAATGTGGATCTGGTACCCAATGCCCTTTGTACCACATTGGCTCATTTCTTCCTGTTTTCAAATGCTCGCTGAAGCATTCAACAGACAAGCCAGGAAACAAAAACATTGACCCTCCCTTTAAGGCAGCTCAATGCCACACAACTGGCAATGTCTGCTTGGGAACCTCCACACCGTCTTTAAACCTTGTGCTCGTGCCTGCCTGCACCCTGAAAGTAAAGAGTCCTGGGCAGACTGGCTAGGTCACCAGGAGAAGAACCTGGAAGGGCAGCCTCCTAGGTGTCTGAGGAATCACCTTATTATCACCTAGAGACCACTGGCCGTAGTGTTCCATCTCCTCCACCAGCTCATCACAGGCCGCCTCCGTGAAGATGGGGAACCAGTAGACATCCGGACAAGGCTGGGAAGAGTGAAGACTCCATCATGGGTGTCCAGATTGACAGCACCATCTCCTCCTCAAAATATGGGAACCCCCGCAAGACTCCTCATGAGTCTCCCCCAGCCCACTCCTTGATCCTCGGGAACTCTCTGAGTGTCCCCGAGGAGTAAAGACTCAATGGATGCTGGTTAGGTTGATTGAAGGGCTAAAGACAGACAGACTTTCCAGCCAAGGTCACAGCTGCTGCTACCAGATCAGCCTGGGGAGTGTGTGCACCTTGGGCAGAGACTACTGGTGTGAGTGAGAAAAGAGAGCCCCATCCCTCACTCTTGGCTCAGAGGCTCTGTTTGGGGATAATCCTTCTGCCTCTAGCTCCATCTGAGTTCTGGGATTACAGGCTTACCCCACCATGCCCAGCAGTTCAGTCCTTCTTGTCAAAATATCTACAGACCTCAGCTGAAAAGTGCTGCTGGGAGAGAGACCAATCCACCCCAAGCAGAGCAGACAGACAGACAGGTGCCTCCCCCCCCCACGCATATTAAAGCTCCACCCCCACGTGCTCCCACAGCAGCGAGTGTGGGTTCTGAACCCCCTACCGTCTCCACCAGCTTCCCCACCAGGGCCTTGGTGTAATTCTCATGGATGTACTTCTCTTTCCAATCCTGTAGAGAACACAACACGGAATGGGGTTCCTGGCCTAAGTCAGCTGTGGTCACCTCAAGCATAAAAGCATTGGTGACCCCTCAAAACATGAGGAGGTATGACCTCGTCAGAGGCAAATTACACGTGCCTGCTGGGTGTGGGGTGTTATCGGGGTACACAGGGACTTCCATTTGCACTCATATATATGTGTGTATATCTGTGTCTGTGCATAGGCATGTACAAAATGCCCATGTCCGCTACACAACCCATCATTTGTGTATACTGTCACACACTGTCACAACTGCTGCTTCCTCTGATCAAGGCAACACCCTTCCCTGGCAAGCCAGGGAAGACCCATTTTAGAACCCAAATACGGGTGGCCCAAAGGTTAACAGGGCTCAATTAGGTCATATCTCCCCGCTCCACTAGGTGGCAATGTGTCCTTCTATACTAGAATAGAGCCCTGGAGGTGAGTGGGGACCTTGTGGAGAACAGGTCCTGCAGTCTCCAGGAGACAAGATCAGTCAACTGGAGTCTCTTTGACTTGCAGCCCAGGTCCAGCCACCCAGGTCTTACCTCAGGGTTGCTGAACACCTCCCAGAGATCATTATGTAGGTGGGTGGTCTGGTAGTTATCCAGGGACAGCAGGTGGCCAAAGGTATGTCGGTTGGTCAGGAACATGAACACCTCCTATAAAGAGTTGATGGACTGAAAAGCTTCCTCACCCTGCACACCCCAGGGCCAGGGATTGGGGGGTGGGGGGGATCAGTGCAGTGCTCCACAGCCAGATTCAACCAGATTAAAGACCTGTGGGTACAGTGTGTGTCCCCAGCACCCAGCGTAGCCCCATCCTGGGAATGCAAGGCTTCCCAGAGGACTAAAAGATAAAAAAAAAAGGGCTCTCTCCCTTCCTCCCTTTCTTGTTTGCCACACCAGGGATTGAACTCAGAGCCTCAAGCCTGTAGGGCAAGAATGCTCCCAAGGGCTGTGATCCTGACATGCTGATCACAGGGGAAAGCCTAACCATGCTGTTACATCTAAACAGTGCACCAGGACTGGTGAGAGATAAAAGTCTGACAACCCAAGTGCAATCCTTGGGACCCATGGAAAGGCAAAAAGAGAAAACCAACTCCATGAAGTTTCCCCATCTCTACATGCATGCTATGGGGTACATGCACCACGCTGCTCTTCTCATAGACAGACAAGACAGACAGGCAGACAGACACACACAGACAGAGACACAGAGAGACATATATGCACAGATAAAAACACACAGACACAGACAGACATGCACACACATATACACAGACACACACACACAGGAAAAATTTCACATTACTGAGACACTCAGGACACTCAGTCTGATCCCATCACTAAAAGAAATCAAAGAAATACTCGCCGGGAGCCAAGTGTCATGCACATGCTTGTTGATTATCCTAGCATTCAGGAAGCAGAAGCAGGAAGATCATGACCCTGTCTCAAAACAACACACACACACAACAAACAAACCAAAACAAAAAAGAGATAGATATGAGGCGAGACATGAAGACACATAAATGTCTCTTGGACATAATTGCCAGACTACACTGAGGCAGGAAGTTCGACTTTCTTTAGGCTCTATCAAAATAATTAATAAGCAGGGTGTGGTGTAATCCACAGAACCTGGGAGACTGAGGCAGGAGGACCAGCCTCACCCCAGTGCCCTCAGAAGCTCCTGCCTACGGCGACAAGATGGCCCAGTGTGTCGGTCAAGGCTAGAGGACCACACCCCTGACACAAGTACACCTCCCATCCACCCCCAAAAGCCCCACTGACCTGCTGTCGGACATTGGCACAGAAACTCATGTCGGAATCTAGCTTGCTGTAGTGGAAAAGGTCTACGTTCTGCAGCTCGGACCGCAGGGCACTGCCCTTGATCAGGTAGATGTTTGAGATGTAAGGCACGTTCCAGACACCACTGAGGGAGAGAGAGATGACAGAGTCACAGGCTCGCTGAGGGCTCAAAGCCTGGGATTCTGGAGTCGGGAAGAAAAGGTTGTATAAATAAGCTGGGTGTGCTGGACACATCTGTAATCCCGGGACTTGAGAGACTGAGGCAGGAGAATCAAGAGTTGAGTCTATTGAACCTGAGGTCATAGTCAGTGTTTGGGGGGTATTCATTTGAGGGTGCTAATCTGTTTTTTATGTTTTTATTTTGTGTACATACATGTGGCTGTGCATGTATGAGTCACAGGACATGAGTGGATATTAGAGGACAACTTTTGGGAACTGGTCCCCTCCTCCCACCATGTGGGTCTCGGAGACCAAACTCATGTTGTCAAGTTTGGCAAAAGAGGCCCTTACTCACTGAGCCATCTAATCAGACCTTTTTCTTTCACTTCGGCGCTGGGGATTGAACATGGGGCCTTGCAAACATTCTACTACTGAGTTAAATCCTAAACTCAACAGTGCTGATCTCCCCACCCCATCCTGGGCATGGGAGCCTGAGACAACTTTCAGGAATTCTTCTGTGTGTCTGACTCTAGTCCTCTTTACTTGAGGTTCAGCGCAACCAGAACAGGAATGCTGGGGAGAGGTACCACAAACCCAGAAGGGATGAAGGCACCGGATACTCACACACGACGGCCCTGCACAATGTCCACGTAGTCCTCCGAGCGGGCGTAGTACCCGTCTGCACTCAGTGCCCCCCAGAAGTTGGACCAGAGTCTCCCATGGCGGGTCATGAGAGGGGCGATGACATTCCTGAGTAGGGGACATGACATTCCTGAGTAGGGGACAGACCAGACAGAGGATGGGGAAGGGGAGGAGCCTGACAACCAGTGATTTGCACACAGAGATCTCTGGGGTAGGGCAGGCCTGGCTCATCAGCAACCTCATCTCTCTGGTGCTGGAGACAGACCCAGGAAGGTGCCATTCTATCAACCTTAGAAGTTGTCAGGCTGAGATCCCCAAGGAGTAGAAAATCAACCTCTTAGCCTGACAAAGCTTTGCTCAGGAGGCCACCCACAGTCTTACTTGTTTTGCTCAATCAGGAGCCGTAGGCTGTTCGGCTCAGTCAGAGCCACATGAGCATCCACACTGAAGTAGTAGGTGCAAGTTTGGTCCTGGCGGCACAGGTCTCTGTGATAGGAAAAGGGATGAAAGGGAGAGGAAGGGAGAGGCTGGTCCCAGAGCTTCCTCAGAAGATACCAAATCTGTCGTAGCATGCCTTTATGATGGACCAGGGGAAGGGCCTTAGAACTCATGGGAAATCAGGAGCAGGCTGGGACCTCAACGGTCCCCCTCCCAACACTAACAGGTGTCTGAGCTCTCAAATTAAAGACTTGTCAGTGACAAAGGCTTCATCTGAAGGAAGCGCAGCCCACCACACGGGGCTGAACAATGCCTGTCTTGAGAGCAATTGAGCAATTAGCAGCAATGGAAACGGGTACCCAGCAGCAGCAGAGCACCTGCTTGGTATGTATGAGGTCCTTGGCTTATTTCTAGTACCCCAATTTTTTTTTTAAGCATGCCGCTGGGTATGATGGTACATACCTGTAGTAACAGCACTTGGGACAGAAGAATCTGACATTTAAGGGCAGCTTTGGCTATACAGTGAGTTCACAGCCAGACTGGGCTACATGAGACCCTGCCTCAAAATGCCAAAAACCTTCCTTAAAAGATCCCTTTTGTTCAACTAGACCAGGGCTCAGAAAGCAATGGTCCCTGGTCTGAGCCTTCCCACTGCCAAGTTTGTTTCACCCAGAATGGTTTTCTGTTTCTAAATGACTAGGAGAGGGGGAAAAAAAAATCAAAAGAAAATTACACCTTCCTTTGAGGAAGTCAAATTTTAGTGTCCCTAAATAAAATCTTTCTGGAATACAATCTCATTCGTTATACATCCGTGGCCATCTTTACGCTACACAGGCATCAAGCTCAGCAGGGGCAACGGAGCCCACCGAGCTGGCCGGCAGAGCTGATTCCTATCCAGTACTTTACAGGAAGTCTGAAGGAAGTCTGCCGGCCCCAGACTGAGACAGAGAAAGTTTCATTTTTTTTGAAACAGCACGTAGCCCCAGCTGGCCTTTAGCCGGCTACAGAATTGAGGTTGACCTTGAACTCCTGAGCCTCCTGCCTGAGATTTCAGGTGTGTGCCACCACGGCCAGTTTACGGGGTGCTGAGGATCAGTGTCGCCACGCACGCTAGGCCATCACCCTACCAACGGAGCTACATCCGGAAACCTAGACCAATGGATTCTTGTGTCTTCACCTCTGTTCTGTTTCATTGAATTTTTAAATTATCATTAGCATGTGAGGCCACCACAGCATGCAGAGGTCAGAGGACAAGTTCATGAAGTCGGACGGATCCTCCCACCGCCAGGTAGTCGGGCTCGGGAGGTAACCATTTACCGAGTCACCGTGTGTCTAATAATCAAACAGTGGGGGATGGTTTCTCTGCCAGCCTTGATCTACTTCTCGCCTCCAGACTTTCTTCCTTCTCCAATTTGTTTCCTAAGCCCACATGACACTGTCTGGGAGCCCCCGAGGTGTCCTGACAAAGACTACGTCCTCACTTCACAGAGGAGAGCCCTGAAACCCAGACAGGGTCAGGACTGTGTTGGAGGATTCCCGGCCCGCTGCTCCCGGTGCCATGGCCCATCCGCCCACCACCACGAATGAAGAGAGCCCATGACTGACTCACGCGCCCATGTTCCTGGCGTCTGCGTTGGCCATGCGCACCTCAGGACCCACTAGCTTCACAGACTGGTACTCACTGCCATGCTCCGCCAGGAACTGCTCTACCTGAAGCTTGTGGTGCTCTTCCTGAGGTGGTGAGGAGGCAAGGGGCAGATGGAGACACAGCACCCCTGTCACTTGCCAGAGAATGCTGTCTCTGACACACTCCTGCCATCTGCATCTCTGTCAGGATGCCCTTCTCTGGCGATCCTTTCATGCTCCAATACCCTGGCTAGGCCCCACCCCATTGGCCTCTTCACAGCTCTGTCATCAGGACAACCTCTTCTCCCAAAGACCCCACATCCAGAAACTCTGATGATCTTGGGGGTGTCGTGTTAACCAGTGTACCAGGGGATCTGGATGCAGTCTGCACCTGGGGCCCCTATCTGGGGGACATGGAGAGAACAGGATCTTTAGCCCCAAACCTAAGCAGGGATGTCCAATCTATTGACACTGGGGTATTACAATATCATCTACATGTGCTATCCTGGGATGCGTGTCCCGCTGCCTTTCTGTCCGTTGGGGCTTGATGTACATCTGAGGTGAATGTAGGTAAGTCAGGCAGGGAGCCAAGCTGAGTGGGAGACTGTGGGTCCCTGGTACGGGCATCTTGTTACAGCTGGAAGGTATACAGGGGAGACACAGACAAGGCATCCAAGCAGAGCTCAGAGAGGACAAAGGGCTCATAGACTACATAAGACGTGGCTAGTCAAAGACACATCAAAGCAGAGGAGAGACAAGGCTTTACCCAGCCAGAAGAGTGCTGAGCCACCAGGCCTGTTCCCCACAGAGCTCAGGGCTGAGGACTTGTACCCATGCCCCCTGAAGCTGCTAAAGCAGTGGTAACCCAACTTGACTGTCATCAACTCAAACCCAGAAGCACGAAGGAGAGAGGAAACAAAACTGACAACAGTCAAGGTACGGTGGCTTCAATGAGAACGGCCCCATGGGCTCCATGTTTGAATAGCTGGTCCCAGGTTGGTGGAACTGTTTGGGAAGGATTAGGAGGTGTGGCCCTGTTAGAGGAGGTGTATCACAGGGGTGGGGGCAGGCTTTGAGATTTCAGAAGCTTTCTGCCATCCCTCCTACTCTCTCAGGCTGCCTGCTGCTCATGGCTCTACATGTGCCCTCTCGGCTCTTCCGTTCCTTTGTTCCATTACCACAGACTCTAACCTTCTGGAATCATAAGCCCAATCAATTTGTGATTTATTTTGTAAGTTGCCTTGGTCATGGTGATTTGTCACAGCAACAAACAGGTAAGGTAACGAAATACCCAAGGTTACCCACTACAAACTACCTGTGAATGGCAGCCTCCTCACCCCCTTTACTACTGTGGGTAAAACCTAGGGACTCAGGACTGGAGAGACTTAACCATGTATCCATTAAGAGTACTTGCTGAGTGTTGAGCGGCAGCGCACACCTTTAATCCCAGCACTCAGAAGGCAGAGGCAGGTGAATCTCTGAGTTCAAGGCCAGTCTGGTCTACAGAGCAAGTTCTAGGACAGCTAGGGCTACACTGAAAAACCCTGTCTCAATCACTCAATCAATCAATCAATAAATAAATAAGTGCTTGCTGCTCTCCCAGAAGACCTGCACCCAGGTCAAATGGTTGACAACCACCTGCAACTCCAGCTTCAGGGAGTCCAACACCCTCATCTGACCCCCACGGCACCTCTCTCACATGTACACGCACACACACACATACACATATTTTTTAAAATCAAAATATTTAGAACTCATGGCCCCCCACACTAGGCAAGTATACTATAACTAAGCTACCTACCCCCTTCATAATGTTTTTTAATGGGAGAGGGCCGAGCTCACTACATAGCCCAGGACTGGCTTTGAACTTACAAACCCCACATCTCAGCCTTCTCCATAGCTAGCCAGCTCCTCCTGACTCCTTTACTCTTCTGTGCACTTCACAGATGTTAACTTGTTTTTAATGATTACAGCGTTTCTATGGGGTTACCACAATTCTGACCTCAATTTAACTAGTGAGAAGACAGGAGGAGAGAGTTTAAGGTTGATGCCCCAGGTCACACAACCAAGAAAAGCCATACTGCTGGCTACATGCACAGTCCTCCTGACCTAGCCAGCCTAGTGATTCAGGGATACAGCCCACTGCCCACTTCCACTCACTGAGATCCTCAGAGCTCTTAGGCCAGCTCACAAAGCTGGACCCCCGAGCCCCATAGGGTAACTTCCACTCACTTGGTTGTGAATGAAGAGCCGCATCTGCTTCCGGGGATATCGTAGGCGCAGCAGCCGCAGGAAAAACAAGGATAAAAATGGTGTAGGCTGCTCAATGAACACACTGACCAGGACAGTGGGGAGAGCTTCATCCTGCAGAGGGAAGGATGAAGAGACAAGCCGGGTCTAGTCACTACCTGTCACCAAGCTCCTACCACAGCCCAAGGAAACCTGAGGTGGAGGCACATGGCCTTGAGAGGCTAGATACCCGGGTCACAGATGGAAGCAGGCCATGCAAGCATGGGACTGGCAGGACACGTGGTGAGGCCTGTTTTAGAAAGGTACAGGAGATCCCAGGCTCCTACCAAGGCCAATGGATAGCATGACACCAGATCCTGGCTGATGTAGTGTTCAAGCTAGGCCATCCATGATGACAAGGGCTCACAGCATAGGGAGAGGCTACAGTGGCATGAAGGGCTAGGGGGAAGAAAGTGAACTTGGACATCAGGAAGTAAGCTGGACTTGGGCGACCCACAGATAGACCTCTTCACCTCTCACCAAAGCATCTTACTACTCAAGATCATCTCCCCTCTTCCCCGTCCCAGGGGACTGCCCTCAACTGTCCCCCTCAGCTCATGCCAGGCCTCACCCCAATGCCCTTGAGGCTCCGCAGGCCCTCGTCACACACGGTGCAGCCCGTCTCGAAGGTCCAGAATCGAGGAATGTAGTTGCCCAGGTAGTTCAGCTGCAGCTGTTGGGAGTCAGGGCAAGGTTGGAGGGGAGCCAAGCCAGCCACATACCCTGCTGCCAAAATAGCAAATTCCTTCTCCCTGCCTGCCATCTTTTGCTGTCTCAGAAGAACGCTCAATCATGTAGAAGGGCATCCTGGGCTGTAAAGAGGGGATCTAGGGGCTTGAACTCACCATGTAGCCAAGGATGACTTTAAATTCCTGATCCTGAGTTCAGGGATTACTGATGTGCACTATCATGCCTGGTTTGTGTGGTCCCTGGGGATCAAACCCAGAGCCTCAGACACGCTAGGCGAGCAGTCTAGCCCTGAGTTACACCTCCAGCCACAGATGAGCATTTTTGCCCCTGGCGCTCTTCCTCTCCTACCCACAGGATTCTACAGCTGGTGTCTGGCAAACATACTATGAGCCACAAGCCAGTCCTCTGGGACCATGGGTCTGCTGTCCCCAGCTACTATCTGCCTCCAGCCCCTTCCATGAGCACAGCAGCTCTCTATTTGTGAGATTGGTCCCTGGTGCAGGCATCCGATACATGTTCACTCAGTGAATAAATGACTGCCATATCACGATAGCACAAGATGATTCTGGAATCTTCCTCAAAGTCTACGTGAGACAGTGGCCCCTTTTGTGTGGGTTCTGTGATCCATCATAGATGGAACTGCATATGACAATAAAGAAACAGGATACCAGGCCAAGCTTGTATCAGAGGCCCCCCAAAGGGTGGCATCCCCCAGTCACAGTAGAATAGGGACTCTGACTTCCTCCCACACTCCCTCCAAGACTCCATACCTTGGTGGGCCCGTTGCCATGGATGACCACTGGGAGAGTGTCATAGGCCAGATTCCGCGCTCTCACATGGCCCATTTCAAACTTGAGTACAACTTCATCTGGGGGTCAGAAAGCACAGTGGCAGAGGGGCCAAGGCTGGGAGCCCACAGGCTTCAGCTCTGCAAAGGTCACTTCACCCCTCTAAGCCTCAGTTTCCCCACCTGTAAATTCCTTCTTTTTGTTTTTAAAGATTTGGTTTTGTTCTTTTTTTTCTTTGTGTGTGTGTGTGTGTGTGTGTGTGTGTGTGTGTCTGTGCACATAAATGCAGGTGCCCAAGGAAGCCAGAGGCATCAGCTCCCCTGGAGCTGGAGTTACAGGTGGCCACGAGCTGGGAACCAAACTCCCATCTTCTGGAAGATTTCCCAACCATTGAGCTATCTCTCCAGCCATGTGTCTTTAAAAATCATATTTAGCCTGGCAGGCCTTTAATCCTAGTAGGCAGAGGCAGGCAGATATCTGCGTTCAAGGCCTATCTGGCCTACAGAGTGAGTTCCAGGACAAGGGCTAGATAGAGAAACCCCATCGCAAAAATTAAAAATGAAATTCCAAAAAAGAAAGAGGAGGAGGAGGAGGATGCCAGGCAGTGGTGGCGCATGCCTTTAATCCCAGCACTGGGAGGCAGAGGCAGGCAGATTTCTGAGTTCGAGGCCAGCCTGGTCTACAGAGTGAGTCCCAGGACAGCCAGGGCTACACAGAGAAACCTTCTCTCGAAAGACAAAACAAAAAAAAAAAATTACATTTATTTATCTAGTGTCTGTGGGGGTAAGAGAACTCCTTGCCAAAGTCAGTTCTCTTTTTCAACCATGAATCTTCTGGGGCTCAAACTCAGGTCTTCAAGGCTTGGTAACAAGCACCTTTACCCACTGAGCCACCTTCCCAGCCCTGAAATCCCTTTTGCAGGGGATAAATGTGTGGCCAGCAAGTACTTGACACAACAGAACCGAAGGAGCAGAGGCCACAGTGACCCCAGGCCTTAGTGTGGTGACTCATTAGGAAGGGGGAGGGGGAGGGGCAGCAAAGACTAGAACATCCCAGCTGCAGACACGGGGGGGGGGGGGGGGTCGGGGGGGGGGGGGGGGGGGGGGGGGGAGAAAAAGGGCAAACCACCCCGGGGGGGGGGGGGGGGGGGGGGGGGGTGTCAGGGGGGCAGTGGGCGAGGTGTGTATGACATGTGGTCAATCAATCACCAGCTTTGGGCAAAAGGAGAAGGGATCACTTGTACTGATATGACGTGCAGGGCGTGGCCGAGGGCCAGGTGCCTGTCATGGTTACCACTGCCTCCTCCTAAGTGAACAGCTGCCCTTCTCCCACCTTCGGAGAGCCACAACTTTGTCCACAAAACATCTGGAGGGTCTCTGGGGACCCGGGCAGGGGGTTGACAGCAGCCCAGCACAATGATCAAGGAGGAGCCACTTGGTTTTCCTTCTGAAAACCTTCAACTCCTTCCAGCCACTCCTTAAGCCTCCCACCTCAGCTCTCCCTCCTCCTCAGGTTCCACCCCTCCTCCCCTCTGAGACCCCGCCTCCTCTTCTCCTCTCCGGTCCCACCCCTCCTCCCCTCTGAGACCCCGCCTCCTCTTCACCTCTCTGGCCCCACCCCTCCTCCCCTTTGAGAACCCAAGTCCCTTTTTCATCTCCGGCCCCACCCACTCGCAGTGCTACTGCTCACCCAAGGCTCCATCCAGGTTCTGAAAGATTCGGCAGCGATGGTCCAGGCTAATATTG
>JADRCH010000224.1:2213036-2239630 GCA_019843965.1 Rhynchomys soricoides | reverse complement strand
TGTGTGTGTGTGAGTGTGTGTGTGTATGTGTGTGTGTGTGAGTGAGCGTATATGAGAGTGAGTGTACATCTGTGTATACAGGTGAATTGGGTGGGGTGAGTGCGTGTGTATGGGGGGGCTGTAGTTCAGAGGACTACTTGAGGGAGTTGCTTCTCTGCTTCCACCACGTGGGTTCTGAGGGTCAAACCCAGACTGTCAGGCTCGATGGCAAGAGGCTATGCCCACGGAGCCATTTCATTAGTCCAGTCTTCTAAAATAAATCTCACGTGGCCCACTAGTCACTGGGCTCTAGAGATCTTTGAGAAGCAGAAGTGATGTGGAAGGTGAAGGTGTCAGGGGTGACTCAGTTTCTCCAGCAGAGCTAGATGGTCCTTCAAAAGAGTGAGGAGGACCTCCCTCAGAAGATCTTTTTGAGACAGTATGCATTTGAAACCCATGACCCGGGTGATGTCAGGCACTGGACCCCATACCCTGCACACAGCCACTTACCTCCAGAGCCCAGGAACCGTTTACCATCTGGGACTGTGGGATACTTGGCCTCCAGCCTCCGGTCCGGGTAGATAAGCTCCTCTGCTGAGAAGACCACCTGGCTCCTGGCCTGCTGGAACTTCTTTAAAAGTTCCCGGGGTCCCGAGGCAAACACCACATCATAACTGTGGCCAAAGCAGAAAGATGATGAAGCAGCTCCAGAGAGAGCACCCACAGGAGGACACAAGGAACAGGACCCCTTCACATCCTATACCAGCCACCTCTGGGAGACAGTTCTGCACACCACCACACCCTGCAGTCTACCTCATTTCTATGCTCATGCTGGTCAAAGATAGTCCCCACAACCCATGCCTTCGTCATATTAAAACTGGCTCATCCATCATCTTTGTCAGCTCACACCTCACAAAGCGGAGCATTGGCCTACATCAGAGAGACAAACCCTGGGGTCTCCTAACCTTAGAGAAATTTATCGAGGGAGCCTCCTTATGTCCAGGAAAGGTCTTATTTGGGGCCCCACCCCCAACACCACTCTGCACTCCCAGGACCCAATTCCCTGCACACTCACCTGTCAACAAAGAGAATAACCAGGTCTTCCTTGTCTGCATGCTTTCTCAGTGCCTTCTTCAGTAGCCGAACCTTCTGTCCTCCACCTGCTGAAGATGGTCCTCCACCCACGCTCCAGTCCTCCCCCAGGCCCAGTGACTGCAGAGAAAGGCCCCCAGCTTTTGGTTGAGAAATATTCTTCTACCAACTGTCCAGTTTGGGCAGTGGACATCTTTGCTTCCTTTCAACTCAACGCAGGGAAACCATACCAGGTGATGCCAGTGGTGGTCATGTGACTGTGCATAACCAATTGTTACACCCCACTCCTTCAGCCCCTCCCACAGCTAGAGCTTTGAGCATATAACCTAAACAGGGCCTTTCGGAGGGTTCCCTGGGACTGTTGTTAATTTTTTTTTTTTTTTTTTTTGGTTTTTCAAGACAGGGTTTCTCTGTATAGCTCTGGCTGTCCTGGAACACACTCTGTAGACCAGGCTGGCCTCGAACTCAGAAATCCGTCTGCCTCTGCCTCCCAAGTGCTGGGATTAAAGGCGTGAGCCACCACTGCCCGGCTGACTGTTGTTAAAATTAAGACAAGGCTGTCAGGATTGGCTGACAGCCCATTGAAAAGCTGTGGTGTAGGAGTTTGGGGCTAGAATCACCGTACCACAATGGAGAGAGCCTGTTTCTGGAGATGGAAAAATAAAGCCCTTTGATGCTTGGGACCCTTGATCTAGATATGCCTGGAATAACACCATTCATCACAAACTGATACATTCTTCCTGGGTTCATACCCAGCTCTGTATAAGCCATGACGAGGCCGAGTACATCTCTGTCCCCAGTGCCCAACACTCAGAACGGTCCACGGAGGTGAGGGCTGACTTCCTACAGGCAAGCCCCACGAACTGCCCAAAGACGACAGGAAGCCCACGCCTGGCAGGCAATTAGTGTACACACTCCAGAGCATGTGTTTAGACCACATCCATTGCAAGATGCCCCAGGGAATTGTGGGAAGGCTGGTTCCCAGGTTCTGTCATCTACGTCAGCCTTCCCAGCAAGGCCTCTGCATCTCTCCAGCCTTCACTCTCATTCACCTCCTAGGATCTGCTCACACTCCGCCCTCCACCCTAACTCAAGCTCACTCATCAGCCTCTGGGGAACCTCCTCTTCGTACCTAAAGGCTTTATCCCAAGAGCCCTAACTGTGGGAAGGAGATGCCCTTGCCCCTGGACTCCCCATATACACCCCACAACTGTCTCTGCCTTACCCAGAAAGCCCTCACCTGGATCTTGTAGTTGAAGAACTGGGCTGAACGCTTGAAGCGGCGGAAGCCCTCAGTCTCTTTTGTAGCCACAGTGAGGACCAAAAGGTTGTCTGTGGACAAAGAAGGGCATGGTGAGGGGAAATGAGCTTTGAATGGTGGCCTTCATCATACCACTACAGCCAAGGGCTCAGGCTATGTTATGGACCATCTAGTGGGTAAGGATAAAGCAGGGGTGTAACCCTTGTCTCCCGATTTCCTCCCTTAGGGTCCTCCCTTAGGGTCCTCGTATGTAGGAACTGACAAACCTGTCAGGCAGCAATGGGGGTAGGGATGCACTCTGCCTTGTGAAACAAAGTCTCTGGCTTGAGAGGGCACAGGCATCACATAGGGGTAGAAAGAACGCCCTGAGCATTGACCATGGGAGGATCTCTCTGGCCAGTGCTGGGCACTAGTCTGGGGATGGCAACTACAGATTCAGAGGCCACCTGCTCTCTACCCATGCATCGAGGGTGGACATACTCATCCAGTCTGGTCCTCCCCAAACCTGCATGGCTGGCTCTTCCAATGCCATGTTTCCAGTTCAGGCTGCCTGGGGTGGAAACCAACTTAAAATCCCCCCATCCTTCCATGTCTGTGGCCAGAGTAGCCGGTGCCATCTTTCCTCCCCCTCCCTCTCATTTCGAAAAGGGTTCTCATGTGACCCAGGCTCATATTCAACTCAACAGGTAACAAATCTCCCCTTGGACTTGTCGCTTGGTCTTCCTACCTCCAGTCCCAAATGCTGAGATTCCAGGCATGCACCACCACACTCAACACGTCTGGCTTTGTTACTACCTTCTGAACAAAGGACCTCTCCCAGCTCTGCAGTGTGCTTCACCTCTGCAACAGAAAGTGCTAGAAGCAACTGCCAAGACAGCGTCTGTGGGGCCCCCCAATAGCCCCTCTAGACCCTACTGTGAGGCTGTGATGCCTGTGAAGGGAAGGTGAGAGCTGACCTGCCAGCCTCGATCCTAGCACTGCCTTTGACAAACTGTGTGACCCAGGGCAAGCTCCTGGAACTCAGTTTTTCCCTTATGCAGTAAGGACAATAAAGTGCCCGCCCTTCAGGGCTGCTAGGCACTTGGCACACCATGGGAGAAATCAGTGGGGCTGACCGGTGAGGGAGATGCCTTGCCTAGTATCCATGGCTCTGTGTGGCCAGAGGGTAGACTCAATTTATGGTTTATGTATGATTTTTCTTCAACCTGAGTCTTGCTGATGGCTTCTGTCCTTCTTGCCAAAAATTCCAGGGCTAGGGATAATAGCGCCCCTCTTCTTCCTTACTATCCCCCCCCCCCCCATCCCCCCGGGTTTCCCACTCAGACGGTGCCCTTGGAGGCTGGGGGACAGACCCACTATTCAGTGGCTGGTATGGCTTCTCAGAAGCCAGGACTGCCATTTACCTAAATGAACAGAACACCCCCCACTCAAAAACAAAACAAACAATAACAACAACAGACCAGCCAGGCCAGCAGCAGGCAGGTAAGGCCTCCCCCTTCCCCTTCCTCTGGACATCAGGAGTTTGTGCTGAGCGAACAAAGGAGACCAGGTCTCCAAACTGCTTAGGCAGGAAGCTGTCCCTGTAGCAAGGGATCAGTGCCAGAGCTCGAAGCAGAAATTGGCAGGACCCAGTAGGATGGGTTCAGGGGGCCTGGGCAAGAACAAATGATGCCATAAACAGCTGTGGAGGAGTAACCTCCCCACTTGACCCTGGGGGCCCAGAGAAGAAAGCTTCGGCTCACAAGAGAAGAAGGGTTGCCTCCAACTCCCAGCAGGAAAAGTTAAGACTCCATGCAGGTGAGGAGAACCACTCCAGTCACCAGCTCTGAGGCCCTTATGCCAAAAGGGGCAGGGCGAGTATCCTAGGCCAGCATGTGCCCTGGCTGTCCGAGAATTCACTCTGTAGACCAGGCTGGCATCAAACTCACAGAGAACCACCTGCCTCTGCCTCCCTGAGTTCTGGGATCAAAGGCGTGCGCCACCACACCCCTGACCTGCTACAGCACCCAGCAGGGTAGAACAGCTGACTAAAGAGAGAAACCAGAGCCACTGGAGCTTCTCCAGGCTCCTCCAGCGCAGGTACCCTCTCCAGTCCTACCATCAAGCCCATCAGAGTCCTGGGTCACCCACATAGTATCAACAGGAGATACGGGTCCCACCAGGATACCACCCCCACCCAACCCCAAAGGCCTGTTTTGTCTGCTCAACAGCCACCAGGGCCACATGGGCCTGGCACCCTGAAAGCTCAGCCCTCCTCTCCTGCTGCCCAAAGTCCAGTAATGATTTCCCCAGATGGACAAACTGTGACCCAAGTCAGCCGATTTGAAAGAGGCACGGTGGTGGAGCAAAGTGACTCCCCATGCCTCAGTGTCCTCCACCGCACCACAGGAATCATGGATAAAGGAGCCCTCTTTCAGAGATTAATGCGAAGACACTCAGTGTCTGCCAGGTGACGCTTCCATTCTTGGCACAGAGAGGTACCCTTCCAAGAGGGGGAGCTGAGTACCCTCACATCGCCTTTCGCTTGCCATTGCTGGGTCAAGATGGAGGACCATGTCCTCAGCAGTGGGGAACATCTCTCTCTCTCTCTCTCTCTCTCTCTCTCTCTCTCTCACACACACACACACACACACACACACACACACACACACACGAGCTTTCTAGAGGGCAGCTGAGGCTCTTGTAACTGGGATGGCCCGGAGTATCCGAGCATGCACCAGCGGAAGCAGGAAACAGTGAGAAGAGGTGGCTTACCGCAGGGCTCCAGGCTCCCGCCACTGGGTGGACCAGGCCTTTGCACACATTACCAACCCTGTAGTCTGACTTGTCAGACAGTCTCTTACCTGTCTCCCTTCAATGCTAGATTAGACCCTACAGAAAAACTAGCTGCTCTGAGCCTGGAGAGAAAATGCCCAGAGCCTTGACTTTAAAGGGACTTGGGGACCGGTATCATCTGAAGAATCTCTTGTCATCTCTAGGAATGAGGTATTGCCACCCTATGTTGTGGTCTAGAATACCAAGCTTCTCAAAACTGTGCATCACCAACGTGGAAAGCGTGTGAGCCTGTGTATAACTTAGCACAGATGTAGCAGGCATGCAAAAACCTGTGGTTCCCAGCACATGGGGTTCAAAGCCAAGTTCTTTTCTTCTCTTTCTTCCTTCTTCCTTCCTTCCTTTCTTTTTTTGGTCAGGGTCTCATGTAGCCTAGACTGACCTCAACTCTGTGTGTAGTTGAGGATGAATTTGAACTTCCGATAATCCTGCTTCAACCTCCCCGAGTACTGGGGTTATAAGCATGCACAACCATGTTTAGTTTATGCAGCGCTGGGGATCAAACCCTGGGCTGCATACAAGCCAGGCAAGTGCTCTTACCAACAGGGCTCACCCACCAGAGTCATCCACTCTCCTACCACCCACCTCATCCAGGCCAGCTCCCAGATCCCCAGCAGGATGGGCGGAAGGAAACAGGATGCCCTGGAGAATGTGGCTAGTTTGGTTTTGCTTGGCTGGGTGGTCCACAGTCTGTCCTCCGAGGAGGGAAGGGGGGGTCTCAGACAGCAGTCCTGGGGGTGGTCTAGTCCAGCAAGGGCTGGGGGGACAGGATAGTGGGGCACTCATGGGACACAGTTAGGAACCCAGTAGCCCTTGGAGAAGCAGAATGAGCGTTTGGCTAGTCGTCCGACCGTCCTGGGACCAACCATTCTCAACTGCAAGCAGCACTACCTCCTTCATTCCAAATCTCTTTATCCTGACGATAACAAGAACTCATAGCTGGGCTCAGGAACCAGACACACCCAGAGAGGGAGAGAGATAAAGCCATTTCCAATCCCACAGGCTGTGTTGCCCTTGGGGAAATCAATCAACTCTGGAGCCTCGGTTTGTGAAGCTGGAAAATGGGGTTGACATAAGTTAAACACCTCCGGCAAACGTGCTTAACTGGTGAGGCCAGGCTGCAGCAGGTCATGTACAGGAGCCTTGCTACTTATTATGGGAATTGTGATCATGGATTTTTCTGAGCGCCGAATGAGGGTAGGGGGCGCGCAAGGAGGGAGTGTACTTCTGCTGTCCCCTCCTCTGCCCGCAGCACAAACCTAGGAATCCCTACTCCATGAGAGGAAGTGATCTATCAGAGTCACCCGCGGGCAAGTGGACAGATGACCGCAACCCAGCTCCCCCGCCCTTCCAGCCCAGGTCGCCTGGACACCCCGGTCCTCAGCGAGACGGCGTGGAACAGCTCGACCGCCGCGCCCTCACCCTCCAGCTTGGCGTCGTCCTTTGCCTGGGCCAAAAAAAGCCAGGCCAGCGGGGCCAGGAGCAGCAGGGACCTCATAGCCGAGTCTCGGGGACGATCTGCCGGCCGAACTGGAAACTTCGCGACGGGGCCGGCGGGCGCTGCCACGCACTGGGCCCGCCCCGGGGGCGGTGCCGCGCACTCCTCCGCCCGCCTCGGGGAGGGTTTTCCTGCCTAGGCTTGCAGGTCCTCCAGACTTGGGACCGGTCGCTGTGGCCCCTGGGTCCTGTTGCCCAACCGTCCAGGGCCCCCACCCCCACCTTTCTCTCCAAGTGGGCGAGGAAGGCGAGGCCTTGATGTCTAGAAGAGGGGGCTTAATATCATCTGCACAGCGATGGTGGGATCTGTAGGGCATCTCAGAGTTGAGAGATTTCATTTTCTTTATGCCTGCCCCAAATTCCAGAGGTGAGCGGTTAAGCCTAGGGTGAACACACTTGTTGACACCTCTGCAGACGCTTGAACTATAATAAAAAGTCTAGCCCCAGCTCCCCAAAGGGAATCACTTAATTCAACTTTCCGCCCCCTGGAAGGAAATCTGAAAGTAGTCAAGGAAACTCTTGCTGCAGCGGTTAATTGTGAGACGGATGAGGTGGGGAGGGTAGATGGATGGGTGGGTGGATGATGGGGGCCCAGATGGATGGATGGGTGGAGTGAGTGGGTGGATGGGGTGGGGGTGGATGAATGGGGGTTAAATGGATGAAGTGAAATTTTTCAATGCCATTCATAGACACTCAAAGTAAAAGCAGACCAAGGTTTCTGGAGTAAGGGCTCCTGATCCAAATGTCAGCCAAGCACATCTACATCTGGACAAAATCTGCCAAGCCATGGAAGAGAGCTCAAACAGAGACCCTGAAACCTCTTTCCCACAGATTAGACTCTAGGGCAGGGTTGGGGGGCAGGAGCTTGAAGGAATCAGGGAGCTGGGGAGAAGTGGTCTTTCATGAAGGAAACACATATCTACAGAATGCTAAGTAGGAAAGGCTGTCTCTTCAGTACGACTCATTGTTAAAGATAGAGTCTCCGCCTTGCAGATAGGTTAAGACAATTCTCAGTGGGCTAGGGTGGGGTGTGCCCAAATCCCAGCACTCAAGAGGTGGAAGAGATCCATTGTCCAAAGCCAGCCTGAGTTGCACAGAAAAGAGAGAAGGAAGGGGAAGGCCAGGTTCAAAGCCAAGCTGGAATCCCAGCACTCAGGAGGCATAGCAGGCTCAGGAGTTCAAGACATGCTCAGCCATAAAGCTAGTGACCATATAGCTTGAGGCCAGTGTGGACTGCGTGAGACCCTAACAACACCCACCCACCCCCAACAAAAAAAGGAAAATTACAGACAAATGTTTGCAGTGATTATTTCCAGGTACATAATTTACGAAGCATTTCTAGGTCATTTTATTTCTGCATTGTTCTTCTTTCCCTGTTTCTCCTTTTCTTAAGAAAGATGTACAATATTTGTACAGTTGAAGAACTATGTGTCCTTTCCAGAAAATGAGAACAGGCTGGGAAATGGGGTTTACTCATACTCTCACAGTTTGTAGAAGAGAGGCCCAGGGCTATCCAGCATCAAGCTCAAAGTCACAAGACCAACCAGAGGAAGAGACCTCAGCAGAATCTAGAACATTTGCTTCCTAGCTGGGACTTAGGGCCGGGAGCTGCCGCAGCTGGAGACAGGACATGGTGCCAAGCATCTGCGGGGTGTTTTAGACTCGGAGGGCTGAGGACTGAGATCTCCAAACCCTTGGAGGAGGAAATGCAAGCATAAATGGGGGAAGAACCAGCCAGCCTGTGTTGGCTGGCTCAATAGTCAAAGCTCTTCCATGCTCGAAACTACCTGTCTAGTCAGACAGTTCACTTCTGTTTGCAAAACTAAGGCTCAGAGAAGCATTGTCTGCTTGGCCTCACACACCTGATGTGGGACCACAGTAAGGAAGCATCAGTCAGCTCCTAGCTAGAACTGCCTATTTACCAGAGTCCAAGGAGACTCTCAACAGCGATATACCCCAGATAGAAAACATTCCTGGGCAGACATCTGAGTCTAAATTAAAAGAGGGATCGGTTTTAGAAGCTGCCTGGCCCTTCAAGAGGAAGAATTCAGTCCTGTAAAGCCTGGCCTTCTGCTCTTTTGGTATCCGTTTCCTGTTTGTTTCATCAAATTGCTAGAACTTGAACCCGGTCCAAGCTTCCTGTAGGGTGGCCTGTTTCTTTAAGCAGAGGTGGTGGCTGCTGCCCAGATGTTGCTTCTAGTATTTCTAGTACGTGCTACACGTGCTATGGACTGTTAAAGGCACAGGACTCCACTTTAATAGGAAACTGCTGGACAACTGCAGGGTGGGGAAAGAGGGGTGAGTGTGTGTGTGTGTGTGTGTGTGTGTGTCTGCCGTGTGCGTGCAGTTTCCTCCCGTCATCTGTTAAAAAGACGAGCTGGAGAGATGGTTCAGCAGTTAAGAAACTGGCAACTCACAAGTGCCTATAACTCCAGGGATCCCACATCATCTTCTGACTTGGACATACAACAATGTGCACATAGAGGAGTCAGTCTCTCCTTCCACCATGTAGGTCCTAGGTACAGACCTCAGGTCATCACACTTGCTGGAAAATGCCTTCACTGCTGAGCCATCTTGCCATTAGATTTTAATTTTAATTTTGAGCTTCTGGGAAATCATTTGTGCTACAGAAATACTCTGTTCTGAGCTAAAACTCTGCTAGAATAAAAAAAAAGAGTGTGGCTGTTTTCGTTTATTTTGAAATAAGGTCTCACTGTGTAGACAGGCTAGCCTTGAACTCACTAAAACCCACCTGCTCTTGCCTCTTAAAAGAGACAGATTAAAGACATGTGCACAATACCTGGCTAAAAATGTGCTATTGAGCTTTGGGGTGTTTGTTTGTTTGCTTGCTTTAGTTTTTCAAGACAGGGTTTCTCTGTGTAGCCCTGGCTGTCCTGGAACTCACTCTGTAGACCAGGCTGGCCTCCAACTCCGAGATGGTCACCACCTGCCCTGCCTCTTAAATGCTAAGACTAACAGCATGTGCCACCACTGCTGGGCTCTTAGCACTGATTTTTGTGAGAAAATAAAAATGGGTAAAAGCCAGACACATGCCTTTAATTCTAGGGACCGGGAATACTGAGAAAGAATTTTTTGGGCCTAGGAATTGTGTGAAGTCCAGTCTGGACAAGAGAGATCCTGACTCAAAGATAAATAAACAAAAATAAAATAAAATCGAAACAGAATGAGCATTCTTCCAATGCAACACTGGCTTACCACCTCAGCAAACAGTTTTCTGTCCGCTTACAGCCCACTAGAAGCCACCTCAAGTGACCGTTTAATTGTCAACTGGGAATTTGCAATAGCCTGTCTGGCTCTGGATTGCCTAGAATCCAAAATGGAAACAATCCTCCATTGTCTGCCTAGAATCCAAAGTGGAAACAACCACCCACTGTCTGCTCCAGAGAGCTAGATGATTCCCAACCCCCTCTCTCTTCCTCCGCCCCCCATATGGATGCTGCAGACCTTGTCAAAGTATGAGATCTTAAAGTTTCGTTAAAACTCAAGCTTGACATCAAGAAAACTACTTAAGAAACGGGCAGTCCCGGCTGGATTTATGTCCCACTCTCTTTATGTGTACTTCCAGCCAGGCAGGTTTGAAACGCTGCCAACAAAAATATTTCCTAGGAAATCATTTTTCAGTGGCTACCCTTCCTCCTCCTCTTTCTTCCCTCCTTCCTCCATTTCGTTCCTCCCTGTCTTCTTCCCTTCTTCCTTTCATTTACCCCTATGTCTTTTCTTCATTCAGTTAAATATAGTTTACAGAAACAGTACGTTTTTTATTCTTTAAATTTAGGGCTGTTGAAACCATCAGCAGCAAACGAGGCGCAACACATGTTGGGTTTGGCTTGCTCTCTGATTTTCTTTTCTCTCTTGATTTCAACAAGCCATTTGGACTCCCGCCCACTCTCTTCTCCTCGCCCCGCCCCGCGCGTCCTGGCCACGCCCCCAAAGAGACTCCGCCTCTCCAAATCCCATCCCTGGCCGCTTTTCCACTTTGTCGCAAAAAACTCAGCGACGCTTTACGGCCGGCAGCGTTTGACGTCTAGGAGGCAACCAAGAAGAAGGAGGAAGGGGTGAAGGTGGCTGCTGGGGCGTTTGCGGCGGGCGACGAGGTGGGCGCGGCGACGCGGCGCGGGGAGTGAGCGGCGGCGGCCGGGCGGGCGGGCTGGGCGGCGGGCCCGATGTGGCTGCAGCAGCGCCTGAAGGGGCTGCCGGGGCTGCTGTCGAGCAGCTGGGCCCGCCGCCTGCTCTGCCTGCTCGGCCTCTTGCTGCTGTTCCTGTGGTTCGCGAGCTCCGGCGGGCGGCGGGCGGCGGGCGGCCTGCACCTGCCGTCCTGGGCCCGCAGCGAGCCGGACGCCGCTGAGCCGTCCGCCTGCCTGGAGGCGGCCACCCGCGCGTGGCGCGGCCTGCGTGATCGCGGCGAGGCGGTGCCGCTTGGCCCCGGGGTGCCAGCCCTGGTGGCCAACGGCTTTCTGGCTCTGGACGCCGCCAACAACCGACTGTGGGTGACGCCCGGAGAGCGGGAGCCTGCCGTGACGCCGGATTTCGTGCCCTTCGTGCAGCTACGCCCGCTGAATGTGGTGGCTGAGGCTGGAGAGGCGGTGCTGCTACTGCGGGAGGGCCTGCTGCGCCGAGTGCGCTGCCTGCAGCTGGGGACACCGGGCTCGGGCCCTGCCGCTGGTGTCCCCGGGCCCGCCTCAGCCTCCGGGCTCTCCGCGGGGTCGGGCCGTGACTGCGTGCTGCTGCAGGAGGACTTCCTGGCGCACCGGGGCCGACCCCACGTCTATCTGCAGCGCATCCAGCTCAACAATCCCACGGAGCGCGTGGCCGCGTTGCAGACTGTGGGGCCCACCGCGGGCCCAGTCCCCAAGTCCTTCACCAGCACTCTGGAGAAGGTCGGAGATCACCAGTTTCTCCTCTACTCGGGCCGGTCCACACCCCTTCCATCGGGGCTGGTGCACTTGGTAGTGGTGACCTCTAAGAAGTTAGTGAACAGGCTCCAGGTGGCTCCCAAGACACAGCTGGACGAGACGGTGCTGTGGGTGGTGCATGTCTCTGGTCCCATCCACCCCCAGGTGCTCAAAAGCAAAGGAACCAAGGAGCTCAAGGCGCTGCAGGACTTAGCAAGGAAGGAAATGCTGGAGCTGCTGGAGATGCCCGCCTCGGAGCTGCTTCAGGATCACCAGTACCTCTGGGCTCAGCTGTTCAGTCCAGGTGAGGCCTTGGTGTGGGCTTGGTGTACAGTGTGCATACGGTCCATTTTAGAGATGTCCCCCATGCTCCGTGGTGGTCACACAGAGGGTTGCAGCTTGGCCTTGATGTTCAAGAGTTGACACTTTGAAGCTATATGATCTTGGCTCTGTGATCTTAATTTTTTGAGCCTTAACAGTAAGTTTTATAGGGTTTTAATGAAGATTTGCGTGTAAACGTTCAGTCTTATTGTCTGTTCTTGGCCTTGAGCAGGTGGAGGGGTTTGTTTTGTGAGGAGGAGAGAGTCGATTTGTAAAGAATAAACCATCAGGGAAATGCACAGATGCTCTGCTTTGGCCACCATAACCTGCTTGGGTCGTGCTTCAGCTTCTGACATTGGAGACTGAGATTCATCTTGCCATTGTGGCTACAGCTTCTATACCAGAATGCTGGAGGCTCTTCCAGTGGGTTGGAATGTGCAGGCCAAACGAAAACTTTTCTTTTTTAAAAAACAAAAACAAAAAACTTTTATTTATTCTTTGGAAATGAAAACCTTTCCTGTCATCTGTTTAAGGAAAGAAATGCAATCTGCAGCACTGAGTTTTGGTTTTCAGGGTTATAGTTACCAGCACTCCCGTGTGGTTGTGCAAAAAATTTAGTTTATTCAAGAGGTATCTATCTGTTCATCAAGTGCATTTGCCAGAGGCTGTTGGACAAGTGGGCAATGAGTTCTTGTCCACACAGTGCTTGCTTTAGTCTGGCTTGGAACACAAACAGTTCAAGTGAGAGAGACATCTCTGGAAACTGCTGTGAAGAAGACTTGAGTTTTGGAGTGCTGGTGAGGGGATGGGGTGGGAGGGCCACCCCTCGGCTCCCTGGATGTGGTTAGTTAAGCCTGAGTGGCAAGAGGCAGCCAGTCATGTGACCAGGAAGAAGGCATTCAAGCCTGGAGACTGCACTAAGGAGGTTAAGCCTGGTGATGAGCAGGAACAGGGTGGTATGAGCTTGAAGCCTCAAGGAAGGACAAGGAGTTTATTCTGAGATGGGAAATGGGAATGAGCAGAGTATAGACTCTGGGCAGATGGGTACATAGACAGGGTAAGGGACTCCTGGGGAGCCCAAGGGCAGGAAGCAACATCCCAGTCCTGATGTGGACATAGAAGTGGTGGGTTTTGGCATTTTTGGAGGGAGGATTGTTGGGCTGGGGTTTGGTTGTGGGAAGTGAGACCTGGAGGGCGGCTCCCTGGTTTGGGATTGTGAACAGTTCACACTCGGTCAGTTGTGCCTGTCAGATACCCAGGTGGAGATGCTGAGGAGGGTGGTTAGCCGCATGAGTCTAGAATCATTTTAATGGGAGGCTGTGTCATTTAAAGCCACAGTACTGAACCAGATTAGGGTGCTTTCAGGCTACAATCTAGCACTCCAGGAAAGTGAGGCAGAAGGATGACTGAGTTCAAGGCCAGCCTGTGCTACATTGAGAGCCTTCCTCCAAAAAGAAGAAAAAATTGAATAAAATCAAATATTAAGATAGCTGTAGTAGGGACTGGAGAAATAGCTCAGTGGTTAAGAGCACTTGCCGCTCTTCCACAGGATCTGGGTTTAATTCCCAACACCCACGTGCTGGCTCTCAATGTGCTATAACTCCAGTTTCAAGGGATCAAGGTCCAAGAGACCTGCATAGACACAGAAGAATATATGCATTCCTGAGATAGTTTTAAAGCTATAGTTATTAGAGAGAGTGATAGAAGAACCAGCCAGTGTTGGCTGCAACACAAATGACACCTGATTGGGAGTTCTAGCCCCCAGGATTCACACCGAGTCCTGACTAAGTGTGTGGTGCTCTTGGCCCTGTCAGATGCCCTAGTAGTTAACTCTTCTTCGCTGCAACAAAAGCAATTTGCTGAAGAAAGTTGATTTTGGCTTACAGTTAAAGAGGTGCAACTCTTCATGGTGGGAAAGCCATGGTAGCAGAGGTAGGGGTGGCTAGAAGTCAGGAAGTAGGGAAAGGTAGATGCTGGCACCCACCAACATTTAGGGTGGATCTTCCCACCTCAGTTGAATGTAGAAAATCTCCTGTAGACATGCCCAGAGGTACATTTCTGTGGTGATTCAAGTCCTACCACATTGAATCAAGATCAGCCATCTCAGGACGTAAGGATTGCTTTACCATACCCAGGACACCAAACCGCTGTCTTTTATTACTGGACCCGAATCTCCACCTTCTGCAGCCCTCGTCTTTGTTCCATCTCCTCTGCCTCCAGCCAGGCCTCCTCCCTAATGCAGCCTTTGCGGTGTTACAGGTGTGGAGATGAAGAGGATCACAGATGCTCACACGCCCTCTGGCCTGACCGTGAACCTGACCCTGTACTACATGCTCTCCTGCTCACCAGCCCCACTGCTTAGCCCCTCTCTGAGCCACAAGGAACGCGACCAGATGGAGGCCACACTCAACTACGAAGACCACTGCTTCAGTGGCCATGCCACCATGCATGCAGAGAACCTGTGGCCTGGCCAGCTCTCCTCAGTGCAGCAGATCCTGCAGCTGGCTGACCTGTGGAAGTTGACCCTCCAGAAGCGCGGCTGCAAGGGGCTGGTGAAGGTTGGCGCTCCAGGCATCCTGCAAGGCATGGTGCTCAGCTTTGGAGGGCTGCAGTTCACAGAAAACCACCTGCAGTTCCAGGCTGACCCCGAGGTGCTCCATAACAGCTATGCGCTTCATGGCATCCGCTACAAGAATGACCACATCAACCTGGCTGTGCTGCTGGATGCTGAGGGCAAGCCCTACCTGCACGTGTCTTTGGAGTCCCGAGGTCAACCTGTCAAGATCTATGCCTGTGAGGCAGGCTGCCTCCATGACCCCGTGGAGCTGACCTCAGAGCCTGGGGGCCACACCTTCTCTGTCATGGTGACACAGCCCATCACACCACTGCTGTACATCTCCACTGACCTCACACATCTACAGGACCTGCGGCACACGCTGCACCTTAAGGCCATCCTGGCCCACGATGAGCACATGGCCCAGCAGGATCCTGGCCTGCCCTTCCTCTTCTGGTTCAGTGTGGCCTCTCTCATCACCCTCTTCCACCTCTTCCTCTTTAAACTCATCTATAATGAGTACTGTGGGCCTGGAGCCAAGCCCCTCTTCAGGAGCAAGGTAGGTTACCTCGACTCCTAAAGCCCCAAACCATTCTGTCCAAAAAGGGTAGCCTGGCCAGGGGACAGTCTAAGCAGTAATGAGAAACCCTTCCAAGCCAGTGCCCACAGCTCTCAGTATCATATTCCATCATATCAATATCAAATATCAGTATCAGATGTCCATTTGACAGCAAGCTGGTTGTGGTAGTGTACCCCTGTTATCCCAGCGCTGAAGACGCTGAAGCAGGAAGGTTGTGAGCTACATATCAAAAAACATACTAAAAAACCAAAACAAACAAAACCCACTGCCCTTGGAGGTCAGGCCATTAGTGCGTTTGGGCAATACAGTTAATCTTGTCAGCCTACAACAACAGGAGAGCCGGGTCCTCCCTGGCCGTCCCTTCTCTATTCCCAAGCCGTGGAACTGCAGAGGTAGTCCAGACAGTAGATCTGTGCCCCAGCATTTAAGAAGCCCTGATCCCATGCATGGGATGGGCCTGTCACTTCCACCAAGAAGCTTTGTGGCATCTGGTTTCTGGTTCAAGGCCAGGCTTTCAGGGAAAGCAGTCCTTGGCCCTCAGGAGCAGGCAGCAGACGGAGGCAGGTCTGAGTTCCTCACGATGGGGGAACCAGTGGAGACTTGGGTCAGAAAGCAATGTGGAGAAGGCCTTCCAAGTAGCCAGCTTTTGGGCAGCTCTGTAGAAAAAGTGGGTCCTGCAGCCTCTGGAGCCAGGAGGCTCTTCCCCCTACTGCCTTTGCTCTTGCTTGGCATGTATGTTCTTATATGTCCAGCATACAATTGGGAAGACAACTCAAACTGCCTCCCTGAGGAACTGCCCGTGTCCCTCACTGCAATGCCAGAGAGAGCCCCAGCCAACATGCCACATCAGCCCAAGGCCCTGGGCCAGGAACTGTCTGTTTGGCTAGATCTCAGACATTATCCCTGTGGTCTGGTTTCCTGCCAGTGTGTATATTTGTCTATTTTGAGATTCCCTCATGTAGCCTAGGCTGGCCATGAATTTGCTGTGTAGTAGAGGCTTGTATGAAGTCTGTTCCTCTTGCCTCTACTTCCAAGTGCTGGGATCATGGGGGAGGGGGTGGTCACCGCCACACGTGGCTTCCCCCCCCCCCCCCCCCCCGCTGTTTCTGCGGCCTGGCTGTGGGCTGGTGGTAAACAGTGCTCTCTTGTTTCATTGAGCAGGAAGATCCCAGTGTCTGAGTGAACCTCGAGTCCTGTTCTCAGCCACCGTTTGCACAAGACACCCAGCACTGAGCATCCTGCTGCCGCATGAACAGGGAGCCTTTGGAAGCACCAACCCTTTGTGCCTTGTGGGGGACAGTGACTTAGGAGCGCTTGTGGGTACAAGAGTTTGCACTGGAGGGGAAGGAGGGCCGAGGACTTGTGTAAGTTTTCCAGTCAATAAAACAAACCCGTAGGGAGAATACTTGAAGTTGAGCGCACCCCCTCCACTTCCCCCATTTCTTCTATCCCAGGAAATAGGTCCTCTTTAAAGACTTGTTTAGGAAAAATTGTGTTCTTTTCCTAATTTAATGTGTTCTTCTTGAATGGATTTCTAATTTATTTTTGTTGAAGTTTTGCTGGGTGGCTTTTCTTCCACCTTAGATCAGGACTGTTGGTGACAACAACCGATCCCTGCCACCTCATTGGCACCCAGAGGCCCCACAAAGTCTGAAGGCTGGGCCTGAGCCCCAGATGGCCACCCTGCCTGGGGAAGGCTCCCTGCCCTCCCTAGTTTGCACATTGTCTCTTTCTTACTTTGAGCCAGGGGGTCTGTGCTTTTGTACTTTGGGTCCCTAGGAGAGGTGTTTAACTTTCTAGTAATGGTGGTTGTTGGGTTTTGAAATACCAAAGCTTTTTTTGTTCTTTTTTAAATAAATATCTTTCAAACTTCCCCAGCTGGTTTGTGTGTGGTTAAACCCTTGGGCACATTCATCACATTCCCCCCATCACTAGATTCCTGGGGTGGTCTCCAGTGGTACACTCTACCTCTGCAAGCTGCGTTCTCTTGTGGCTGTCCACTGTGCTGCTTCAGGGCCTGGAACATCTCCCCTGCTCTGCTGCAGGCATCTCCTCCCTTACCTGTCCTAAGGGTTCTTTCTGGACCCTCCAGCCCTGGGTTTCTCTAACCAGAGGGAAGAGGCAACAGGCAGCAGTAGGCCTTTGCTCATGGAGGAGAGGGAACTGTCTACTCCAGGGATCAGAAGGGACTGAATGGGAGATAGCTGTCCCTGCTGGGGGCTGTCATCCTTGGAGTTTGTCCCCTCCCACCCCCAGGAGTTCCCTGACTTTGTGACTCACCAGGAAACCTGGCCTGATTTCCACGGGTTTGTGTGTCTCTACCACAACAGGTGTTTAATAGTAAACCAGGGGATAGAGCTGTGTTGTAGGCAACCCTGGTTCTTACTGCTTTAGTTCTCAACACTGGCTGTCATCAGGGGCCACCTAGGAAAGGCTAAGGCTAGCAGGTGGCCTTCTTGGAGGTGGCCCACCTTTTTACATAGACTAAGATGAGTGAGCTCTGGGAGGCAAGGCCTCAAGAGACTTCATCCCAGGATTGCTCCTTGCTATTGATATGCCTGTCCTGTCATTAAATTAACATAACAATTCCTGGGCATTAGTCCACCCTATTGGGCAGAATTTCTGCAGATCAACAGAGATGTACTGTCTTGCAGTGATGCGATATAGACACAATTTCTTAATTCCTAGTAGATTCTATAGAATTCCTAAGTTTACACTAGTAATTATTGAACCCTTTATAGAAAGGGCTGCAGTTAAGCGTCTGCAAGTCTTTACAAGCCACAGGCTAATTGCACTAAGATAGAAAGCAGGCAAGTTCCGGATTTGCAATCAAAATTCCTTTCTGGACTGGTTGTAAAACATTACCTGGTAACTGAAGGTAGTAAAGGAATAAATTATTGTAGGTGCAAGAAGATAAAATGTTGGCTGGATTTATCCAGACAAAACTTCAGTACTAATGAAACACTAGGCAGCTGATTTGCTAACTTAGACCCAAGAGTGACAGTTTTAAATTCAATGAACCCGTGAAGCTAGTGAGATAATGAATGTTTCGTTAGATAACCCCCTTAATGGAAACACATGTCAACATCTTAATTGTTACTTCTTATGAAATTTATGATTTGAGTTTATGTTGGAACTTTTGTAAAAAAAGAGGCTTGGAATGCCATGCGCTCTATTCTCCTAAGAAAGTACAAAAACTGTGAATGATGACGTTAAACAATCAGAAGAAGAGAAGCCGAGTAGAAGCACAGTAGGAGCAGGAGAGACAGCAGAATACGACGGAGCGGAGGAGAAAGAAAAGAGACAAGAACAACAGCTGAAGAGCTGAGGAGAAAGAGGCCAGCCAACAGAGCAGAAGCTGCACAGAAAGCAGAGAGCAGCAGGCAGGCTTCTTCCCACAGGACAGGTTTTTCTTAATAGCAAGGCAGGCTGCTGCTTACTAAGGACAGAGCCTGTTCGGTGCAGTCTTGGGTTTCTTCATTTAGCAATAGAAAGGTAGAAGCTTTTTCTTTCTCTCTGCCATAAAGGTTGGAGCTTATTTTTTTTCGTCCAGAATCAGTGAGTTCCTTCTGTGCTCACACTTGGGCTATTGCCCCATCCACCAAATAAATACATACACATATGTAAGTATAGGTGTGTCTCTGTAAGTGTGTAAGTTGATGAGACACATTGGGCCCAACCAAAAGGTGAATGTGTGTGTGAATGAATGTATTTGTGTTTCTGGGCACATTTTCTCGTGTAAAAAAAGTGCTTCATTCTGGGAGCCTGACTCTTTTCCTAGTTCAATTTAATTTAGTTCAAGTTAATTGTTCCGAGCCTCCCTCTAGAGGGTAGAGAAAGGAGCCCTAGCAATAAGTAAATCCTCTGTGGAATCCCCCACTGTTATACAGTTTATAAAGTAAATAAGTTTTTACCACAGAATAGCAAGAAAGAATGAAAAAGCCAGAGACCACCAGTCTTCGGGCCAGCGTCCGATGCTATGTCCTGCTTCAACCGATTTCCAGGTGTGTGTGTGTGTGTGAGAGAGAGATGAATATAGGCCAGCTTGCTTCTTCCAGAAGGTAGGGAATGCTTAGTAAGGGTGTCATTTATAGTGTGACAAACCCTGCAGTTCTACTGAAGTTCTACCTGCAGTTCTACTGTTAGGTATAGCATGCAGACCCTGTAATCCCAGCTTTTGGGAAGCAGTGGCAGGAAACCCAGGAGTTCCTAGTATTCCTGATGGTACAGTGAGGTTGAAGCCTGCTAACTTTGTGACCTGCATTTAGCCACACAATGGA
Organism: Rhynchomys soricoides; assembly: GCA_019843965.1. Lineage (NCBI taxonomy): Eukaryota > Metazoa > Chordata > Mammalia > Rodentia > Muridae > Rhynchomys > Rhynchomys soricoides. Next base: position 2,220,321 of record JADRCH010000224.1, on the reverse strand, counting down.
AGGAGAGAACCAACTCCCAAAAGTTACCCTCTGACCCCGGGGTATATACTGTGGCCTATTCAAACCATCACCCACATGGAATGCTCACTACAGATCTGAAATTGGCCTCAGATTAAACCCGTACTTCTAAATTACAGCTTTTATTCACAAATTTGAATGCCAGGTATGGTGGCATGTGCCGGGAACGGCAGCACTCCAAGGATGCAGATTTCTGCAGGAGGATTGAAGCAAGGTTGAAGCCAGCCTCTGCTACAAAACAAGTACCAAGAAGTACCAGGCCAGCCATGGCTACAGAGCGAGACACTGGATCAATGACCCTACACCCAAAGCCCTTCACTAACGGTGTCAAGTATTTTATATCAAGGTGGCTTTGTGTGGGAAGAGGTTGCTGGCAGGTTAAGATCTCAAATGCAAACCGGGTTCAGTAGTGCACACCTGTAATCCTGGCGCTCAGTGATTGAGACAAGGAGTGTGGACAGTAGTTCAAAGACCAGCGTGGGCTACATAGCAAGATGGTCTTAAAACTCAATTGCAACCTGGTCTACATATTGAGTTTCGAGACAGCCAGGACTACATAGAAAGACCTGTTTTAACAACAGCAAACCCTCAATTAGCCAGGGGTGGCGAGGCAGGGAGTGGAGAATGCCTTTAATGTTAACACTTGGGAGGCAGAGGTGGGCAGATCTTTCTGTTTGAGGTCAGCTTGGTCTACAGAGTGAGTTCCAGGACAACCAGGACTATGCAGAGAAACCCTTTCTCCAGGGGAAAAACAAAACAAACCCTCAATTGTCTAGATAAGGACTTGGGCCTCAGACAGTAAAAATACAAGTCTGTGGGGCTTTCTAGGGTCAGGCTGAAAACAAAGGGGTTGAGGCTCTCTCTCCAGGACACCCTCAATGGCTCTGGTGGGATGGCTGGCATAGATTGTACAGTGCTCCCTCGAACTGCCACTAAGGGAGCCACCCCTCTGAAGGGTCTCTGTGAGATTGGGTTTATTAGTGTATTTTGTGTGTGTGTGGGGGGGGGGGGAGCTGTCTATATGTGTGGGTACATGCAGAGACCACAAGAGGCATTGGCTGTCCTCTCCGTCACTCGACCACAAGAGGCATTGGCTGTCCTCTCCGTCACTCTTTGCCTGTTCCTCTCAGGCACTGTCTCTTCTCAACCCTGGAACTTGCATCGCATGGTAACTAGAAGCCAGCAAGCCCCTGTCTCCACCACCCTCAGAGCGGGGGTTATCTTCGGCTTCCTTGGACATGCAGGGATCTGAAATCCAGTCCTCACTGGCTGCAAAGCAAGCGTTTAACCAGTGAACCATCTCTCCAGCCCACCTTCCTTTGTTTCTTTCTTTCTTTCTGAGCATCATTTTATGTGTCTCCAACCTGGCCTTGGATTTGGTATGTAGCCAAGGATAGCTATGGACTTATAATCCCCCCATTCCTGCCTCCCGAGTGCTGAGATCATAGGCACATGACAGACACTATTAGGCTAGCTTGAGTTGTGATTTTAAATACTTTTTTATTACTTTAAGTTATGCCTATATATACATACCAGTGCATGGATACATGCACCTAAGAACAAGTGTTCTCAGAGACCAGAGGCATCTGAGTCCCTGGAACCAAAGTTACTACGATTATACTCAATTCATGTAGGTGCTGGGAATCAAACCTGGGCATGAGTCATCTCCCCAGCCCTTGAGTCTTTTTTTTTTTTTTTTTTTTTTTTTTTGAGACAGGGTTTCTCTGTATAGCCCTGGCTGTCCTGGAACTCACACTCTGTAGACCAGGCTGGCCTCAAACTCAGAAATCCGCCTGCTGGGAATTAAGGCGTGCGCCACCACTGCCCGGCTAGTCTCCCACTCTTGCTGGTTGTTTCTGGTCCCAGCCCAGGTCCATGACAGGAGAGATGGTAATCACCCTCCACCCACCCCCATTTCAACCATTAAACCAGTTTTAAGCATTCTTCACAGTTCCCTTCAAAAGCAAAGGAGGACAACTCCACCACCAATCCCTCCTGGGAAAGATGAGACCAAAGGCAAAAGATAGTGACAAAGGTCACAGAGAGGATGGCAAGAAAGCAGGCCGGGGCTGGAAGACTCTCCTAGCAGGCTCCTGTTAATGATTGTCTTGCTCTTGTGAGGAGCTCTATAAACCCTGACTCTTGGATGCCCCAGGAGCCACAGGGATCAACTTGACCACTGTGGAGAGGTGATAGCAAACAGGACTGGCAAGCAGCTGGGAAAGGAGGCTGAGGATGCTAGGCTGCATTCCCAGGGAACTGTGTGTGTGGGAGGGCAGTGGGCTGGCAGAGTGGGGCCTGGCCTTTCCAGCTCTGTCATTAGGTGACCTCACACATGTGACCACACAGTGCAGAGTTTGGCTTTTGCACTGTATACACCCACAATTCTCATAAAATAGGCCCAATAGGATCTCCCCACTTATAAGATGGTCGAGAAGTGCTGCCAACTAAGTGACTATGGATGAATGAGTGTGCTCTGAGGAATGGCCACCCAGTGGGAGGTACTGGTTGTTACACACTATGGGGGCAGGTCAGCACTTTACTCAAGTCCAAGGACAGAACTCTGAGTTCTGTGAACTAAGATCTGAAAACCATCTTCTGTTTTATTCATTAGCTTCCAACTGAAAACTAACATTTCCTCCTATTCTTTATATATTTTATTATTGCTTTTATTTTTGATATTACAGGATCCCATGTATCCTAGGTTGGCTTCAGACACATGAGCAAAAGGTGAGCTTGAAGTAAACAATTGTCTTACGGTTTTTATTTAATGTGTATATTGTGGAGCTGGGTATATATTTGAGCACCACATGTATGCAGAGACCAGAAGAGGACATTAGATCCCCCAGAACGGGAGTTAACAGTCAGCCAATGCAGGGCTTTGTCTAAAGGAACCCAGGAAGTCCAAAGGGCTTCTTGCCATCTGAGCTATATCCCCAACCATTAATGGGATCTTTTTTCTTTTTCTTCCTCCCCTTCCATGGTGGTTTGAATGACAATGCCCCCAGGGGCTCAGATGTTTGGATACTGTCTGGCTGGTGACATTGTTTGGTTAGGTTTTGTCTTAGTCAGGGTTTCTATTCCTGCACAAACATCATGACCAAGAAGCAAGTTGGGGAGGAAAGGGTTTATTGAGCTTACACTTCCACATTGCTGATCATCACCAAAGGAAGTCAGGACTGGAACTCAAGCAGGCCATGGAGGGATGTAACTTACTGGCTTGCTTCCCCTGGCTTGCTCAGCTGGCTTTCTTATAGAGCCCAAGACTACCAGCCCACAGATGGTACCACCTACAAGGGGTCCTCCGCCCTTGATCACTAATTGAGAAAATGCCTTACAGCTGGATCTCGTGGAGGCCTTTTCTCAACTGAAGCTCCTTTCTCTGTGATAACTCCAGCTTGGGTCAAGTTGACACAAAACCAGCCAGTACCGGTTAGGAGGAAGTATGTCACTAGGGGCAGTCTCTGAGAGCTTAAGACCCCGCCCCACTCCTCATTCACTCCTTGCTTGCAGTTTGAGATGCACGCCCCCAGCTACTGCTCCAGCAACCAAGTCCACTGTTTGCTGTCGTGATTCCTTGGCATGACAGAAGTTTGTTTGCAGGGAGGGGGTCGGTGTTCTGAGACAGGGTTTCTCTGGGTAGCCTTGACTATCCTAGACTGGCTTTGTAGACCAGGCTAGCTTCAAACTCACAGAGATCCAACTGCCTTTGCCTCTGAGTGCTGGGATTAAAGGTATTCACCACTATGTCCAGCCTCCATGACAGATTTTCATCCCAATAGAAAAGTATATATCTAGGACACAGCTGATTCTTTTCCTCAGCATTCAACTTCCCCTCACAGAACCTCCTGTTGACAGTAGGACTCATGGCTTCCCCGATGAGCACAACCTTCCCAGCCCTCCATGCAGCTCTGTGGACTAAACTCTGGCCAGTGATCACTATCAGAAACTCACTTACTCTTGGTTTTTTTTTCTCTTTTGAGTTTAAAAAGATTCTCTCTCTCTCTCTCTCTCTCTCTCTCTCTGTCTGTGTGTGTGTGTGTGTGTGTGTGTGTGTGTGTGTGTTTATATCCATGGACACCAGAAGAGGGTTTTGGATCTCCTGGATCTGGAGTTGCAGGTAGTTAGTTGAGAGCCACCTGACATGGGTGCTGGGTGACCAAACCCCAGCCCTCCTAAAATGCTCTCAACCACTGAGTTATTCTCCTCCAGCCTCAAGAGAGCTAGTGACAAGTCTAAAATGGAATTCCTTAAAATTGTATCTATTTATCTGTTTATGTGTGTGTTGGCCCCCAGATGCCATAACACCTAGGTGAAGGTCAAAGGACCACTTGGAGTCAGTTTTTTTCCCTTCTACCACGTGGTCCTGAGGATCAAGCTGAGACCATCATGCTCAGTGATAATCACCACCTTACTGGTTCTTGATTTTACTGTTGGGGTGTTGGGGGGCCGTTTGAGACAGTTTCATGTAGCCTATAATGGTCTCAAAGTCATGACAATCCTTCAAAGTCATGACAAGTGCCAGCCACCACACCTGGCTCAACTGTTTTTGTTTTGTTTATTTGTTTAAGACAAAGTCTTACATTGAAATCCATGCTTTCCCAAAGTCATAGTGATCCTTCTGCCTCAAACTCTTGGGTACTGGGATTCAGGCATGAGCCATTACGTCTACCAGAACAGTTTTTTTAAAAAAGATCTATCTATCTATCTATCTATCTATCTATCTATCTATCTATCTACAAATGAGTGCTCTATTTTCATGTATGCTTTCATGCCAGAAGAGGGCATCCAATCACAGTATAGATGGTCATGAGCCACCATGTGGGTGCTGGGAATTGAACTCAGGACCTCTGGAAGAACAGCCAGTGCTCTTAACCTCTGAGCCACCTCTCCAGGCCCCAAACAGTTATTTTTATAGTAGAAGAACAATTACACTGACAAGGAATGAGGAGATGCGGAGATGTGGAGACCAGAGAACTCACGTCAGAGTCGAGAGAGCTGAGAGCTTATAGGAGGAGAAAGAGGACCAGATGGAGAGCCTGACATTCCTGGGCCCTCGGATACAGTGATCTTGTAGTTGTCAGGGAGGAAAGAGATGTCTCAACCCCAGAGCACCAAACCCGTCCTCACAGTTCTCTTCTCTTCCATGGCTGTTCCCTCATGAGACCCTGCCAGATGTGGGTCATTGTAGTGACACTTGCCAATCTCAGTAGCTGGTTCTCAATGGAAAGGCAAGGGGTGGGAGAGAAAAGAGACAATTTTCCAGAAACAGTTGAGAGTAAAAGCCAGGAATTATGAAATGTGGTAAGGGTGGGAACAGATCAATTGCTTTAAAAACAATACAGCGGGATTCAGAGACTGAGCCTAAGACCTGGGGACGAACAGTAAACAAATGGGCCATCCTGTAGGCCGAGAGTGGTGGCATGTACCTTGAATTCAGTGCTTGGGAGATAATAGCAGGAAGATCTGTGAATTAGAGGTCAGCCCAGTAAAACAAAAGACAAAACCCAAACAAAAAAACAGCCTTTGATGTCTACTCAAAGAAGCATCCAGAATGCATCATAGACAGTTATATGTGGCAGAAGGCAGTATCTGAACAAGTACAGAGGCTGGGGGTAGAGATGCTGTGCCCACTGAGCCACTGAAACAAATCCTTCCAAGAGGAAGCTTCTTGTAGGGCGTGGTTCTCCCAGAGCTGGGAGCTGAGCACCATCTTGAACAACGATTTTCAGCACCACGGACAGGGCTGGTCTCCACTCCAATTGTCCTCATTTGGAGCAGGCAAGGCATGAACTATCAGTGAACCACATCCTTAAGCTCAGCCACTATACATACGTGAACTACGTCAGGCTCATAAGCCAAACTTGGGAACTGTCGAAATGAGTCCGTGGCCGTGCATGCAGACACACAGTTCCTAGAGAGAAGCATCTCAAAGGCTCTTGGGTTCTCTGTGGCCCTGGGTCATTCTGACTTCTGTTTCTATGCAGAATGGGGATTACTAAGTGCCCAGTGAGGCTCACTCATTGATTTCTGAAAGACATCCCTAATGTTGACTCTATTACGACCCCTGAAGCACCTCAGGATCTCCACTCTCAGGAGTAGATAGCATGGGCTTCCTCTTCTCCAGTGGCAAAGAAACTAGGAAAACAATCTGGCTCCTTGAGAGCAGGCACTCTAGTGTCCAAAGGACAGCCTGGTGTGCTGCAGGTGACCAGTCCAAGTCACACTCTATCCCTTCCAGGGCACCCAGTGATTGGTCAGCAAGTTGGGATAGGTGGCCAGGGAAGCCCAGGAAGGAAGGAGGGCTAGGAGCTGCCACCATGAAGAGATGTAGAAGCTGTCTTTGAAATTGAGGAAGAGAAGCAAGTATGCCCACATTAATGTAAGGCACAACCCAATCCTGGGGGGTGGGCAGGAAGGGTGTGTGGCATCACAGTTCTAGTAAGAACCTCAGCTCAATGTGGCTCAAGCAGAAGAGAGGATATTTTAGCTCCTGTTTCTGAAAAATGCTATGCAAGTCCAGGCATGGCTGGATCCAAGGTATCAAATGCTGTCATCGGGAGTCCATTGTTCTCCATCTTAGAGATGCACCTCCATCTCATAGGTTCCTCCACAACAGAAGAGAGTGGCTCCCAGAGAGCCTCTGATCCACATCTTGCAGCAGTTAGAAAACACATTGCTGCGGTATGGACAGGGCCACACATTTAAACCACAGAGACAGGAGCTGGGATGGAGGGTGGGCTCCTTTGAGGAAAAGTGAAGTATAGTTTTCTTTTTTAATGATTTATTTTTTGTTTTATGGACGTTAGTGGTATGTGTGTGTATGTTTTGAGACAGGGTTTCTCTGTGTAGCCCTGGCTGTCCTGGAACTCACTTCATAGACCAGGCTGGCCTCGAACTCACAGAGATCTGTAGGCTAATATTTATCAAATGACGATCAGTAAAGAGTAGCAAAGCGAATCAATACCACACAGTGTCGTCCACCGTCTGTTGGGTTGTATTTATACCTTTTCCAGACATCAAGTGTTCTCTCAAGCGTCTGCTCTAGCCAAACATCACATGCCCTTTTTCCAGGCAGCTTCCAGAAAAAACACCGTGTGTCTGTTCTCAGCAAAACATTCTCTCATAAGACAGTTTCCAGTTCAGGTAGTGGTGGCGCACACCTTTAATCCCAGCACTTGGGAGGCAGAGACAGGAGGATTTCTTCTTCTTCTTCTTCTTCTTCTTCTTCTTCTTCTTCTTCTTCTTCTTCTTCTTCTTCTTCTTC
>JADRCH010000224.1:2197026-2213026 GCA_019843965.1 Rhynchomys soricoides | reverse complement strand
TCTTCTTCTTCTTCTTCTTCTTCTTCTTCTTCTTCTTCTTCTTCTTCCTCTTCCTCTTCCTCTTCCTCTTCCTCTTCCTCTTCTTCTTCTTTTGGTTTTTCAAGACAGGGTTTCTCTGTTCCGCCTGTCTCTGCCTCCCAAGTGCTGGGATTAAAGGCATGAGCCACCACTGCCTGGCGACAAGTGGATTTCTGAGTTTGAGGCCAGCCTGGTCTACAGAGTGAGTTCCAGGACAGCCAGGGCTACACAGAGAAACCCTGTCTCAAAAAAAAGCAAAAAAAAAAAAGAAAAAAAGAAAAAAAAAAAAGACAGTTCCCAGAAAACATCACATGACACAACTGAGTCTCCAAAGAAACCAGAAATTTCCACTTCGGAGACCCACCTGTCTCTGCCTCCCAATGCTGGTCGTAAAGGTGTGTGCCACCACCACCAGGCACGTCTGTGTGTTTGCCTGCATGTATATCTATGCATCACATACATGCCTTGTATCTGCAGAGTCCAGAAAAGGGTGCCAGACACTGGAACTGGAGTTATGGATTATGGGTGGGTGGTTGAAAGCCATAATGTGGATGCAGGGAATCGAACCCGAGTCTTCTGTAGGAAGTAGAAGTCCTGTAATATGAAGCAAGGATGTTGTATGTGGTGATCTCCAGTTCCAGGGTATGTTTGTTAGTTGTTAACTAAACCAATTTGACACAACCTAGAATCACTTGGGAAAAGATTCTCAGTGAGGGATTGTCTAGATCAGGTTGACCTGCAGGCATGTCTGCAGAGGACAGTCTTGACTGTCTTAACTGATACGGGAGGACAGAGCTTGAAAGTGGGCAGCCCAATTCCATGGTTTGAGGCCCGGGGTTGAATTTAGGAGGAAGGGAACTGAGGTGCATGCCTCCGGTTCTCTCTGCTCTTGACTGTGGATGTGACGGGACTAGCTGGTTCACCTTTCCTGACGTCCCTGTAACACTGGGCTGCAAGCTGGAACTGTCAGCTAGGACTAGCCCTTTCTCCACCAAAGTGCTTTTTGTCAGAGTATTTTCTTTCACAGTAACAGAAATGAAGCTAGGACACAGGCTTCCCACATGCCAGCTAAACTCTTTATCAACTGAGTTATATCCACAGCCTATAATAAAAACGTCTATAGATGTAGATGATTGTGGCCCATGGCTGCCATGATCCCCCCTGCACAGCCATAGCCCAGTAAATTTACTGACATGTTTAAAACAAGTCATGTGATCTAAGTTTGTATATACTGCCACCAAAGATTTAATTTTTTTGTATTTGTTTTATATGTATTCATATTTTGCCTTCATGTGTGTCTGTACACCTGGTATCCTCAGAGGCCAGAAGAATATGTCAGATCCCTTGGGACTGGACTTACAGACAGTGATGAGCCACCATGTGGGTGCTGGGAATTGAACTCAGGCCCTCTGGAAGAACAGCCAGTGCTCTTAACTGCCACATGGTGGCTCACAACTGTGTATAAGTCCAGTTCTAGGAAATCCTACATCCAATCTCATCTCTACAGGCACCAGGCATGTACCTGATGCACATACATATGTGCAGGAAAATACACATACACATAAAAGATAAAATAAAATTTTTAAGTAAGTGAACTACATTTTTATTTACATTTCAAATGTTATCCGCTTTCCAGGTATCCCCTCTGGAAATCCCGTATCCCATCCCCCCCTCCCCTTGCCTCTATGAGGGTGCTGCCCCCCACACCCACTCCCACCTTCCTGCCCTGGCATTCCTCTACACTGGGGCATTGAACCCCCACAGGACCAAGGGCTGCTTCCCCCACTGATGTCCAACAAGGCCCTCCTCTGCCACATACAACATGGCTGGACCCATGGGTCCCTCCATGTGTATTCTTTGCTTGGTGATTCAGTCTCCGGGAGCTCCGGTGGGTTTGGCCAGTTGACACTGTTGCCCCCCCCCCATAGGGTTGCAAACCCCCTCAGCTCCTTCAGTCCCTTCTCCAACTCCTCCATCAGGGACCCCACACTCAGTCTAATGGTTGGCTGTGAGCATCCGCCTCTGTGTTTGTCAGGCTCTGGCAGAGCCTCTCAGGAGACAACCATATCAGGCTCCTGTCAGCAAGCACTTCCCAGCATTAGCAATAGCGTCCAGGTTTGGCGACTGTACATGGGATGGATCCCCAGGTGGGGCAGTCTCTGGATGGCCTTTCCTTCAGTCTCTGCTCCACACTTTGTCTCAAAAAAAAAAAATAAATAAATAAATTTTAAAGTTACTGCAACAAGCACACAGCCTACTCTTCAGAAGGAACTAACATTGGCTGCTATTTGGCTTGTGATACCTGAGCAATATGACCCCATGGGCCTGTGCTGTTACCAGCCCATACCACAGATGAGGAGACTAGTCCTTCTGTCTATCTGTCTATCCATCCATCCACATCCCCATTTAGTCATCCATCTGTCCATCCATGCATCCATCCACCCACCCATCCTAGTAAGACCAGGCTCAGGCTTGAGCTTTCCAGCTTCCGATTCCAGAGGTTACTACAAAAAGGATGCTCATGCCTATTTATAGTCAAGTATAGGCCTCCACAGAGGCTGATCCCCTCCTTGTCCCGACTCAAATCTTGCCTCAGTCTCACATCCTTGGGATGTCCCCTATAGAATGCTGTATCTCCAGCAGGTGGCACCGAAAGCCTTTTCCTTACCTTGGTGAGGTGACCAGTTTCCCACTGGATGACACTGAACAGATAGATGTCCCACAACTTCCTGGGTATGCGGAAGTGAGATCCTGCCCCAGCCCATGGCAGAGTGGGCAGAGGCTGTGTTTGGTTCCACTGAGCTTCTTTTGGGGACTGTATTAAGGAATCCATTTGTTTCTCAGAGTCTGCAGCAAGCCAGCTTACTGTCCAGGAAGGGAGGGATCTGATTGGAGATGTCCTTCCTCTGTGGGAAGTCCCATGTATCAGGACTCTAGGGGCAGTGTTAAGACTGTGGTTTAGAGGGTTAGGAAGCTCATGGATGGGGTGAGAGGCCACATGAAGCTTGTGACTGGGGTATGATCTCAGAGGCAGGCAGTCTCAGCTTGGACACTGGAATCTACCCATCATTGACACCTGCTGGCCATTCCTGTCTGCATTCCACAATGGCCCCGCAGGGTGAGGACCATCTGCAGAGCTACACAGCCGTCTATCATGAGCCCCATCAGCACCTCAGAAACTTAATCTCCACTCTGAGCTTTTGTGAGGATGCTGAGATCGGGGAGCAAGGATGATGAGTGTGGGTCAGCACTCCTGGGAAAAGTAGGTCTTGGTGCTGTTGGCCGACCTGCTTCTCTCCTCTGCTCCATAGCTTTGGTATGGTAAACGGGAGAGAGCACCCACTTTGGAACAAAAGACATCCTAGCTTAAATCTCAACTCTGCTGATGCTTCGTGACATTTTGCAAGTGCTTCATTTAGCGGGGCTCAGTTTTCCTGTCTGGTTTAGATAAATTCCACCTAGTTAGATGGGTGAGGCTGACCTATCCAGGCTGGCTCACAAGGTCAGAGTGACAGATAAGACAATATGGCTTCTTGGAGGGATAAGGGAGCAGTGTCCTGTATGCCAGGCTGCTCTCAAACTTACTATGTAGTTGAGGATAACCTTGAACTTCTGATCCTCCCGTTTCTACCTATTAAGTCATGGGTTACAAGTTTGCACCACCATGCCTGGTTTATGTAGAGTTGGGGACTGAACCCAGTGTAGTCATGCGCACTAGGCAAGCACTCTATTAATTGCTCCATATCCAAAGCCCAAGACAATGGTTTTTTGTTTTTTGGTTTTTGTTGTTGTTGTTGTTGTTGTTGTTGTTTTGTTTTTCGAGACAGGGTTTCTCTGTGTAGCCCTGGCTGTCCTGGAACTCACTCTGTAGACCAGGCTAGCCTCGAACTCAGAAATCCGCCTGCCTCTGCCTCCCAAGTGCTGGGATCAAAGGCATGCACTACCACTGCCTGGCTGACAATGTACTTTTAAAGAAAGATTATATATATATATGCATGCTGTAGCTGTCTTCAGACGCACCAGAAGAGGGCATCAGATCCCATTACAGATGGTTGTGAGCCCTTAACCGCTGAGCCATCACTCCAGCCCGACAGTATACTTTTTAAACAAGAAAATCATAACTTCCATTTGGGCTGCTTCCCATCTCTCGCCACACACAGCTGGGCACAGCTGTAGCCATGTTTTATTTGGAAAACTTAACATTTGAATTTCTGGTGTTACTTTCATCTTTCTAGTGATAGAAAGGGAACCGAGGGCCTTGTGTGCTAGGTTAAGTGCTCTCCCATGGAGCCACACCCAGACCTCAACCTTTTAGTACCATTTCAAAATCAGAATTTTCCAGAAACCCATTTTAACTGTTCCATAATATCTTTGTTCTACTTCTGTATCTGGCAAAATGGCCCCATTCCCCTGAGAGACACTCCTCCTGCCCTCTGAGCACTTTGGGCCCCCCGTGTCCTGTTATGCCTGCAATACCCCCAGCTGGCTGTCAGGTGCCATTTGTCACTGGCTGGCATCACTCACTGCAGGATCCCTGCAGGTATGTTTGAGCTGGAGTCCCATAGAGCTAGGCTCTTACCTTGCCATGGTTCCCAGGCCATCTCTCTCTGACCTCTGTGCTTCACTGTTTGCTTGCTTTCTCTGACCCTGCTGGTGCTGAGAGCCAGCTCAGGAGACTGGGAAGCACTTGTGGATCTGCTGGGCCCCGACTTCTTGCAGAAGAGCCATTATCCTCTCCAATAATAAACAACATCGTCTGTCCTGGGAGCCAAAAGTCAGTGGTTTGAAATGAAGGAGCCCAGAGTCATGCTTTTCTCTGGCGAAGTAAAGTGGGCCAGCAGGGACAGGATATTGACCTTTCCTAGCCCTCTCCTCTCACTCCCTTCCACTCTGTCTTTCCGTACTCTGCTTATTATGATCCTGTGGTCAGTCTCCTCGGTGGCAAGGCAGAAGCCCTACCGGAGGGGTCCCAGGAGGGTGCTCCACCGCCCACTGTCTACTGGGGAGCCCTTCCAAGTGGAGTTTATCCTCTGATTGCAGAAGAAGAACCTGCAAGACCTAGTCTAGCTTTTCTTCTTTGTGGTGTATCCATTACCCAGACGAACCTGAATCCTAATGAGCTGTGATCCTGGGAGCTGCAATCAGCAATCAATCATTTCATTTAGGGAGCTTTTCCTGGACTACACACGTGGCTCAGTGGTAAGTGCTTGCCTAGCCTGCTCAAGGTGTCTGTTTCTATTCCCAGGACTGCAAAAGAAGACTGGGAGGGTTGGGGGTGTTCTTGATTACCTAGGGATCAGGGCCGGCTCCCCCACTAGCCATCTCCTGAAAACACCTCCTTTGCCTGGATGTGCCTGGCCTTGCACATGACTATCTCTCAGATCTGTCACTTCCTGGCTAAGCCACAGCCTTCTTCTGGGAACGCCACTTTAGCTTATAACTGTGCAGCTGAGTGTTTGGGCTATGACCTCAGGCCACCCTTCTGGGCTGCTTTGTGCTATAGAGTGCTTTGTGGAGGGGCTGAGGCAAAGACAGCTGGAAGAAAATTGCCAGGATTTAAAAAAAAAATCAGTCCCATGTGACCCACAGATGGCTGGGAGCCATATTTCCTGAATTTAGTTTCATCCGTTGGCTTCAGTGTGACCTTGGGGGTAATTTTAAGTGCTTGAGAGAAATGAACCAAATCATGTACAGGAAGCAATTAGCACCTAAGCAGGGCTCAGGCTAGGTGAGCCACTCTGTGGGAGATAGGAAACAAAAGCACAGAAAAAGACCGGGAGGCGCGTTTTCCCTCGTTCAAGTGGTCCACTCACCCCCAAGTCCTACAGGTTGATATGGGTTTGTTTAGGTAGCCCTAATGTCTAGCCTCTGGGGACGTGAATTTGTTTCTGGTCTGACCATGGAGATTGGCATGGAGGAAGGGGGAGGGGACCACTCACTGAGGCCAGGCCAAGATGGCTGGAGCAGGTCTTCTGATGGTGCCAGTTGCTGCCCTTGGCCAAAAACAGGTCCTCTTCATCCAGCTTCATAAACACGACAGGGACAGAACCTGCCACACCGAAACCCATACAAGGCCTGGAGACTGCACACCAACTCGGATCACGGGGACGCAGGGGGTTCACCTCCTCCAAGGAAGAGGCAGGGATAGGAGCGAAACCAAAGCTATTTCGAGAAGGTGTCAAAGGCCGGAACACTAAAATTAGAACCTTGGTTCCTAAAAAGACATTGGCGCCAACCAAGGCCTAAGAGAGGAGCTCTTCAGAGCGGAATGTGACCCCAGGAAGTGCTCCGACGATCCTGGGCAATGAGGTCAGCAGGACCAATGGGACCCTCCACCTCCCTTATGGTCACGTGGTGGTCACGGACCTCTCCCGTGGCCAGCTCCGGGGCTGTTTTCAACCACTTCCCTTGTGCACCAAGCCAGGAAAGGCGAACGGGCCGAGCTGCTGTTGGTGTAGAACTGACCTTCTGGGCTGTGCCTTTCCTTTTTTGACTGTCCTTTGTGCTTTCTGTTCCATCCTCCATTAAGAGTAGGAGAGACAGATGCTTGGAAGAGGCAGCCATCTTGGAATCTGATGTTTTGGCCTGGGAGATAAACCAGGAAGGGCCTAGGATCCCTATAGCCTGGCTGTCCTAGGTCTTTACCTCTGTCACACAAGAGTCCTTAGTTCATCCCTTCTCCATTCCAATTCATGAAACAGACACCCCAGGGATCTGGCTGCAGAGGACAGTGCAGAAGTCCTTATGAAGCCACCTTTCAGGGTGAGACACAAACAGCTCTTGGCTCAGCTACCTGAAACAGCTCTTCTCACCCTACCCAGACCCAGAACCATACAGTTCTGATTACCAGCCCACCTTTGACCAGGGAATGCCTGTAGCTCTCCCTCTCGTCTTACGATGTCTTACTCAACTAAAGTATACCTCCTTGATTCCTGAAGGGGTAGTTCTGGTGGTTAAGGCTGCTCTTGCAGAAGATCTGGGTTCGATTCCTAGCACCCATGTGGCAGCTCACAATTGCCTTTAACTTGAGTTGTGTGCTGGCCTCTATGACCACTGAATGCATGTGGTACCTACACGTACATGCAGGCAAAACACGTATACACATAAAATATGTATATGTATATATGTATGTATATATATTCAACTTTCCTTTTCATTACAATCAATAGAAGCCAGCTCTCTGCAGCTGACTAATGGCTGCCTCTTCTAGAGATAACGTCCTGTTTTCTTCGCTACATGCCTTGGGGCTTTTTACTTTACTGTGTTTTTGTTTGTTTGTTTGTTTTGGTTTCCGTTTTTTTTGTTTTTTGTTTTTTGTTTTTTCTTTTCTACCACCGGTTTCTGGGTTTGGGTGGTCAGGTGTGAAAGCTAATCTTTATCATCATCGTAGTAACAAAACACCAACAAAAATTATTGGTCTTTTTTGTGTGTGTGTGTGGGGGGGGTTGAACTCACTCTGTAACCCGAGCTGACCAGCCACTACTCTTTATGCTCCTAAGTGGAGGGATCACCACATACCTGGAGGTCTTTCCTGACTTAGAGACTCCTGGAGAGGAGGGACCTTTTGGGTCCCCTTCTTCCAGTATGGTACAGAACTCCTGTGGTGTCAGTAGTTTTTGCTGAGCTCAACCCTCAGAGCAGGGACAAGCCCTTCCCTAGCATCTCCCAAGGACCCTCATCCCCAGGGGCACTATTTACCTACCAGGGCTGGCAAGCACACTGACTTCACCCTGCGCTGGGGCATAGGGTGCATAGAGGACTACTCCAGGCTCAATGAGTGGTGTCTGCTTCAGCAGGACATGGGAGGGTGGCAGTGCCAATGTGCGCACGTACCTGTCACCTGCACAGAACAGTTTTCCCGTTCTTTCCTTTCTGCCTGACTGTGGCTGCAACTCTGGCTTTTGTCCAAGCACTTGCAAGCTCCTCTGGGTTCCACATGGGTGGTGGGCTGAAGAATGCCAAGAACGTGTTACAGCTGCTGACAACACTTCACTCTCTGCCTGTGACCTGTCCATGTGACTTCCTCCAGAACTATGTGCAGAGGAGTGTTGAGGCTGGGCAGCAGCACCCTGACTAAATATCTGAAGACTCCTGGACTCCAACTATACTCCTGAGAAGCAACACCATATGGGGCTGGAAAGGAACCCACAGATGAAAGCCACTGGTCACAGCTGGCTGTCAGTAACTAAGCCCCTTAGGCTTCCAGTGACCAGTAAAGACAGCCACATAGCAATGCCCCATGGGACCTGAGTATGTTCTGAGAAGTTCACGTTTCACCTCATTTAACCATGACTGTGAGTGTTGCTCAGTGGGTAGAGCCCTTGCCTACCATGCACAAAGCTCTGTGTTCCAGTCTCAGCACTTCCATGTAAGACTGGAATGCGATGGTGGTACATGCCTGTAACCCCAGTACTTGGAAGGTAGAAGCAGAAAGATCTGAAGTCCAAGGTCATCCTCAGCTCCATATGAGTTTGAGGCCAGCCTGGGCTACACAAACTCTTGTCTCGGAAACAGAACCCAAAAAACCCAAAGCTTTTATTTCCATCTCACCAACTGGGATGCTTGAAATAAGAAGCCCCTGAGGGATCTACGCAAAAGCACACAGCCGGTGAGTGGTAGAGGCAGGATCTGAATCCAGGCTTATTCAGCATCTGCATCCTATCTCCAACCATGTACTTGTCAGCCTCTGCTGGCTGCAGGGCCACCCAAGTTCCCCTTCCCCTGTCCTTGACTGGTACTTGCTTCACCGGCCTGGCTTGCGGTTGAGCAGGTTTGTGTGGGTGCAGGACGGAGGCCCCAGCAATGCACAGCAACCTTGGCAGGAAGCCGTAGCCTGAAGGGGACCCCTGCACAGAACGTGTGAGTGCCACCTGGGGAGCCTGAGCTCCTGAACCAGGCAGATCTGGTTGTGCCCTGGCCCACCCTGGTGGCTGTTCAGTTGTAGGAGCACTGTGATGAAGTCCCAGGGCCCGGCTAAAGTCTGTTTGCCCCAGTGAGGGAGTACTTACTATTTCAGATGCTCTGATACCTCAGCCTGACCTCTGCTGTCACGGTCACAGGTGACAGGTTTGTTCCCTGTTTACTTGCATTTCTTTATGTCCAAATGCCCATTTAAAATTATTTTTGTCTTTTATATCCTTTTTGTTTAAATATTTATTTTAATTTTTATTATATGTATGGGGGGGCAGTTCTGTACATGTGTGAATGCTGATGTTCTTGGAGTCCAGAAGAGGACATCAGATACTCTGGGACTGGAGGTACAGACAATTGTGAGCCACCATGTGGGTGCTAGGAATTGAACCCAGGACCTCTGGAAGAGCAGCCAGTGCTCTTAACCAGTGAGCCATCTCTCCAGCTCCTTATTTGTCAGTGTCTCATATAGTCTAAGCTTGCCTCAAACCACCTATCGTAGCAGAGGCTGGCCTTGAACTCCTAATCCTCCCAGCTCTACCTCCTAAGTGTTGATATGTCAGGTGTCTAACACTATTCAGTGTGGCAAGTTATTGTGCATGCATATATATGTGTGCATATTTCTGTGTGCCTGCTGGCCTGTCTGAGCCCATGCATGTGCACGTGGAGACCGTAAGTCGACACAGGGTGTCTTTCTCTATCAGGCTCCACCTTTAGGATCTTTCATTGAAATAGGAGTTCACAGATTGGCTAGACTGTCAGGCCAGCAACCTTGGGGATTCTCCTGTCCCAGCTTCCTCAACTCTGGGTTATAAGCACACACTGCCATGCCTGACCTTTTATGTTCATTCTGGGCACCCAAACTCAGGTCCTTGTGCAGTAAGCACGTTACATGCTAAGCTATTTCCCTAGTCCTGAAGTCATGGGGTTTTTTGGTTTGGTTTGGTGGGTTTTGTTTGTTTGTTTAATGAAAGTTAAATGAGCCAAAAAACTGCAAATTATTGGGCACAATTCTTGCTACACTGAAGTCCCACAGGGGCCAGCCAGCCAGCCTTTTGGGATCCTTGAAAGGCTAGGAACAGCTTTTGTGTACAGGTGTGTGTCACCACACCCAGAATCCAAATGCCCCTCTCACAGAATTCCAGTCACATTGGATTAGGCTCACCTCTAACGATCTCATTTTACCTTGATGATTCTCTGGAGACCCTGTCTCCAGATGAGGTCACATCCTATGGTCCTGGAGCTTGGGGCTGCAACAAGCTTCTTTTCTAAGGGACATGGTTCAACCTGTAGCAGGGATTATGGGAACCAGGCAACAACTCTGAGAATCACTTTCCTTTCCTGTAAGATGGAATTGGTGAGGTCCTCCCAGAATGCTAAGTAGGAGTATCTCAAGGACTTGCACTGTACTCAGGAGGGGATTGGCATCCTTCCTACAGCGGTCATGGTCTTGAAGCAGCAAGGTTAGGAAGCTCCTGCACTAGCTACTAAAGGACTAAGGTGGGAGAAGGTGCCGGCCCTGGTCCATGCCAGGCTCCCTTGTGTGGATTGGCATCTCTAACCCCTGTAATCCAGATTGGGCATTTTCTATCTGAGTAGGGTGGAGAGTTGAGGCTGATTAGTCATTTTGTAGTGGAAGGTTACCCTGTACACAGTAGGTTGCTTAGTAATTTCCTTGGCCTCTACCTACTAGATTGAGGTAGCACCCCCTCTTCCTTAGTGATAAGAATAATGCCTGGGCTTGCTGCCCTGAGGCTGCTGAGCCTCCCCCAACAGTCAACAAAAGTACCAGCTGATAACAGAGGGAATGGATGGGGGGGGCTCTTGATGTTGGGGTCTCCACCATTGTGGACCCCTTGCAAGAAGTGCCCAAGATACCCTTCTCTCATTCCTTCTTCCTGCTTTTGTGGCTGGCTCCCTCGGGTCACCTCAAGGTGTCCAGCAGCGGCCATAAACAGGCAGCCTGGAGCCCAGAGTGGATGCCAAGGGAGGCTGCTAGAACGCAGCAGTATGGACATTTGCTGACAACTCGGACTTATCAGGGTGGGAGGCCCAGGCTCCAGACCTGCAGGCTGTGGGGCTTTATCAGCTGCTAAAGTGACAGAGTTCACAGCAAGGCTGTGGCTTACACAGGTGCTGACAGCCGGTAGCTCCAGGAAGGCAACTTCACACCACCAGCTCCCAGCCACCAGGAAGGCAAGGCAAGCCAGGCCCAAGCGGGAGGTGTATACCCCCGGGGACACTGGAGGAGAAGAGCTAGTGTCCACCAACTAGGGGTGGGCAGCAGAGACTGTGAGCATGAGCTGAGTTCTCTCTTTTTTCCTTTCCAAAGATTTTATAATATGCTTACAGTCTCCCAAAGCTACAAAATTTAAACTAGACAAGGTAGCACCCTCCCATGATCCCAGCACTCAGGAGCTGGAAGTAGGAGGTTATCCTGGACTACCTAGGATGTTCAAGGCTAGCCTGGGCTACATGAGACCCTTTCACACAAGCAAACAAACTAACAAACAAACTACAGCAGGGTGAGGAATGCTTGCCAGCAGCTGGGGAACAAAGAAAAAACGTGTGGCTAGATAAGTAAAAAATTAAAACTCTCTCTTTCTCCCCAACCCCATGTGCATGTACCACGTGCGCGCGCACACACACACACACACACACACACACACACACACCTCACTACCTTCTCCATGTCCCTCTCCATCTCTGTCTACCCCACCTTCTGGATTAGTGTCTTGTAGCGGCTATGGTTAATTGACCAAAATGTGGCAGCTTGAAATGTCACAAATACTTATTTATTTTAAGTGCCCATCTTTTTATTTAGAGACAGTGTCTCAATGTACGTCCAGGCTGGTCTTGAACTTGCAGTGAATCCTCTTGTCTCAGCATCCTGAGTGCTGGGATCATAGGAATGTTGTTTTGTTTTGTTTGCCCCCAGTTACCCAGAGAGAAGGGCTTCTTTTCCTTGCCAGGTCTCTTTAATCTTCCTTCTCTCCATTCTGTCTCAACGTGGCTATCCGTTACTAAGAAAATATCTCTTACATGCTAGGAGAGGGACCTCACAGCCAAGTTAATAACACATCTGGAGGCCCCTTAAGATTCAAGACTAATATCCTGGTGTGTACTTAGCCTATTTGTGTAACCTGCCTTTAAAACAATTTAACAGTCAATGTAACACAACGCACAGCTTTAATCTTAAGTTATATATTCTTCCATGCCCTGACCCAGAGTAATGCACATGTGTATATGTGTGTGTTATGACAATAATTTCCTGAAAATATCAGACTAGTTGAAAGCAGCTTTTGTATAATAAATATATACCATGAATTTTGAAAGCAGCATGGAGTTTATCATCTGGGTCAGTTGGAGTCAGTAAGTTTCATCCCTCCTAATACCGTTGAAGTATCTAAGTATCTCCCACTCTTTCCCCACACAATGCTTTCTGTGCCGTTCAATAAAGACAGAGAGCAAAGCACTTGTTTAGGGACAGACGGCATTCAGACGAGACAGCACTCAGGTGGGCACAGATTCAGACACATACAACAGACAGACTACAGACGAGCCAGAAGCCATAGGATTTAAACAAATAGAAGACACAGGAAGAGAAGTAGAGAATTCAGACTTGGCCTAGCTCTTGGTCAAACTACTTCATGAGAAAGCGTGTGGTTTCTTTTCCTCTGTGATGCCGATGCAGTTTGGTGCCTGTGTGGTTATCTTTAATACATTTGCCCAATGGAGCTTAGATGATAAGACCCTTCTGAGCCCCTGCCATGTTTGAGGGGATTTGGGACTTCCTTGAGATGGGACAACATGTTCAGAATCCTTTATTGCCTTTAATCTTCCACATCTGGATAAATGGCCTCCGGCTTTCAAGACACCAATAATGTACTGTTTGTGTGACCAGAGGCCAAGGTATACGCCTGTCTTGATGTCTCTCTAGGGAAAGAGATCTGGCCTTTTCTCCACTAAAGCCAGAGACTGGGTGTCTAGACAGAGAGGTGAGAGATTAATCAGGGCCACATGTGTCTTAGTTGCTTTTCCATTGTTATGAAGAGACACCATAACACAAGTCAACTTACAAAACAGCTGAGCAGTGGTGTCACACACCTTTAATCCCAGCACTTGGGAGGTAGAGGCAGGTGAATCTCTGTGAGTTTGAGACCAACCTGGTCTACAGAGTGAGTTCCAGGACAGCCAGCGTTACACAGAGAAACCCTGTTTCAAAGAAACAAAGAGGAGGAGGAAAAGGAAAAAAGGAAGGAAGGAAGGAAGAAGAAAGAAAGAAAGAAAGAAAGAAGATTCAGAGTTTCAGACACTTTGAGATGAAAACAGCAATGAGGTAGAGAGAGAGAGAGACAGAGACAGAGAGACTATTTGGGAATGTTTTGAACTTTTAAAAACTCAAATCCCACATCCAATGACACCTCTTCCAACAGGTCCACACCTCCTAATCCTTCCCAAACAGTGTCATCAGTTTTAAACCAAGCATTTGAACATATTCACTCCCCAACTCCCATAGGCTTATAGCTATAGCATAATGTAAAATGTCCTCGTGGCCTTTCAAAATTGTTTATAAGTCTCCAAAGTCTCTTCTGAGTTTTGTTTTTATTTTTGTTTTTTTTTTTTGAGACAGAGCCTTCTACATAGCCTTGGCTTTTCTGGAACTATGTAGACCAGGGTAGCCTCAAATTATACAGATTCACCTGCCTTTGCCTCTTGAGTGCTGGAATTAAAGGTGTGAGCCACCACATTTGGCTCAAGGCAATCTCTTAACTGTGATCCCTGTAAAAGCAAAAAGCAAGCTACATACTTCTAACATATAGTGGCACAGAATATACATTACCATCCTAAAGCGGAGGAGAAGGGGCATCATGAGGAAACACTTTGCCAAAAGTGCAGCAGGGCAAACTGCAAGTCCTGTAGCTCTGTGTCTGATGTCCAAGGGCTAGGACGGCTCTCCCCTTCCAGCTTTGCTGAGTGCAATACACTTCTCCCTCTTGGGATGGCTCCACCCGCTGTCTGCAGCTCTCCTTGGCAGGTATAGCACACCTCCAACACTCTGGGATGGCCAATACAATCCAAGCTTTTTCTTCTTTTTCTTCTTCTTCTTCCTCTTCTTCTTCTTCTTCTTCTTCTTCCTCTTCTTCTTCTTCGGTTTTTTGAGACAGGGTTTCTCTGTGTAGCCCTGGCTGTTCTGGAACTCATTCTGTAGACTAGGCTGGCCTCGAACTCAGGAATCCACCTGCCTCTGCCTCCCGAGTGCTGGGATTAAAGGCGTGCGCCACCACTGCCTAGTCCGAGCTTCCAACTTTTAAAGAGGAATCTTTTGCTCCTAAAGCAAAAGAAAACTTAGTCAACAAAGGAAAAGCATCAGCAAAGCAAAGCTTATGTAAATATAAGTCTAGGGGAGGGCCAGGTTCCATCTCAACAGGCAGAGGGAGACCTTGACAGCAGCATCCATGTGGTTCTGATTGAGATTCATGAAGGATACAAGAGGAAAAGGATTCTGGTTAAAGAAAGATGCTGCCACCAGGTGTGTGGCAGGGGAGCCCTTGCATCAAGGCTCAAGATAGCCATGAGATAGAGTCAACACTGGGCTGTTTTTGAAATCATCTCTTTCCACAAATTTAGTCCAAAACTCTTCAATTTAGGTTTAGATAGACTCTTAGGACAAGGACAAAAACCAGCCACATGGTTTTCCAAAATGTCACAAGAATGATCTCTAACCCAGTTGCTAATATTCTTTCCCCTCTGAAACATCTTAACCTGGACCCTCATAGTCCACACTGCTCTTAGAACTGTTGTCTTTCAAGATCTACCTCAGGTGGCTCATTAATCCCCACCTACAGCATTCAACAGCTTTCCTAGTCCAGAGTCTCCAAGTCTTTCACAATTCTTCAAAAAACAGCATGGTCAGGCCTGTTACTGCAAAACCCCACTCCTGGTACCAATTCCTTAGCTACTTTTATATTGCTGTGAAGAGACACTAGCCATGGTGATGGTTTAAGCCTTCATTGAAGGTTGTATACAACCTGCTTTAAAAGAGCAGACATCTCTTTAGGGAGACTCAGAAAGGAACAGACCCCTGTGTGCAACAATTCTTATGTGAGCTTGATACAAACTAGAGTCATCCGAGAAGATGCAGACCCAAGTGAGAAACTGTCTCCATGACATTGGGCTATAGGCTAGCCTGTGGGCCATTTCCCTAATTAGTGATTGATGAGGGAGGGCATAGCTCATTGTGGGTGGTACCACTGTGGGTGGTCCTGGGTGCTATAAGAAAGCAGGCTGAGCAAGCAATGGGGATAAAACCAGCAAGCAGCACCCCTCCATGGCCTCTGCTTTAGTTTCTGCCTCTAGAGTCCTGCCCTGACTTCCTTACTGTGATGTGAAGTCTAAGTGAAATAATTTTTTCTCCCCAAGTTAATTTTGGTCATGATGTTTCATTGCAGCAGTAGAAATTTAGCTAAGATGCCCACTTTGGCACTCGCAATGCAAAAGGGATACTACTGTAAGCCTTGATTTCTTTTTTTCTTAATTACTTAAAAAAGTTTCATAGTATTTTACCTAACTCTGTGCTTATGCCTTTGAAATGTTCACAGTGATTTCTGCTTTTTCAGTAAGGAGAGCATTCTGGGTCCTATCACAAAGACACATTTAACCCCTTTAGAACCCTGTAGATGCTGGTGCTGTGTTTTTTGTTTTTGTTTGGTTTAGCGAATCTCAAGAGGACATTAGGCATCCCAGTACAAACCCCATGAAGTCTGCCTGTGCACACTCCTCATGTAGATTTTGATCCTTTTCCAACCTTCTTGGTATAAAGGTAAAGAATCCAGGAGTTTGGGACAAGCAGTTCTGGTACAGGCTGTTTTGTAGGAAAGCCAACAACAGTGTCAATTGCGGGTCCTCAGAACCTCTAAACATTGCCACCGAAGATCATGGTCATGTTTATGACGTCACACTCCCCTCCACCTTTTCCTTTCAATCTGTCTTCTTACAAGGCCACCAGTCTGACTGGTCATAGGGGTCACTCACATTCATCTGATAGGACTGAGGGGTCACTTATAGTTAT
>JADRCH010000224.1:2157297-2192736 GCA_019843965.1 Rhynchomys soricoides | reverse complement strand
TACACACACATGTATGTAGACAAGACTCCATATGGCACATACACAGTACACATACATGTATGTAGATAAGACTCATACGCATAAAAAAAACACTAAACGCACCTTTACAAACAAAGAAGACAGAGTTCATAGGCAAGACAGAGACAAAGTGAGAACCCAGATTCTCCAGGTGCTGCTGTGAGCAGGTTGGGAACAGAACCAGCTCCCTGCTGTCCAGGGTCTACAGCAGCCTGACTACATCACAGATCAACCAAGCCCCACCCATTGGCTTGTCCCATGTAGTCCAAAGTGCCCTTCCGCTACCTCTGTTACACAGCAGAGGCCATATGTTAGTCAAGCCTGCTTCCTGGAGGTCTTGGACTGGCCCATCCTTCAGAAATCTAAGTCTGGATGACTTGCTTGGTCTAGGAAGAATGAAATGCTCTGCTTTCAGACCCCTGCTCCTGCACACTTGGCATTTCTAAAGGCTTTTTGCTTAAAAAGATGACCTGACCAGTGTCCCTCTCAGACTGGATTCTTTAACACAGTCTGGGATTTGACAACACCAGCTGTAGGATGGGCTTAAAGGCATGTAGTCAAAAGTGGAGAGGTCAGAGGCTATCTCCATAAACTGCTTTGTCTGAAGATCTAATGACTAGACAAAGACACTGAAGACTCCTTTCTGGTCCCATCGCTGTACAGAGGTGGGATCTACTTCCAATTTCTTTGGAGTCACTGGGGTCTTTTTTAAACAATGGAAAATGGTGGAGTAGACCCCACATTGGTGCTAGGCCCAGACCATACATGGAGTTACCAGCAGCTGTGAACTGCTAAGTCGGTGTTAGAAACTGAACCTCAATCCTCACTTGTCACCACAGACAACTGTCCTAACAGCCTGCGTCTGATCTACCTCTTCCCAGAGAGTGCCTAAAAGAGTCTTCAAGAGACTCCAGCATCTGGCACCAGGCCACACCCTGAAGAGAGGCACCAAGTAGGAGTCCCACAGCAGGGATCTACCAACTGGATGACTGGATGGTGCAGTTGAAAGATGGTCACTGTAAGCCACCAAGCTATGTGTGTCTCATGGTACCCTGAGTATGCCTCATGGACAGAGCTTGTGGTACAGTGCTTGCCCAACATGCACAAAGCCCTGCATTCTATCTTCAGCCAGCATAGAACAGGCATGGTGTGTGTACCTGCAATCTGAGTGCCTGAGAAGTAGAGGCAGGAAGATCTGGTAGTTTAGGCTAGCCTGGGCTATGAGATCCTGTCTCATAATACGTACAATCCATTAAACACAGCATTCAGGAGGTAGGGACAGGTAGATCTCTGTGAGTTCAAAGTCAGCCTGGTCTACAAAGTGAGTTCCAGGTCAGCTAAGGACTACACGATAAAACCCTGTCTCAAACAAGCAACAACAACGTAAGTGGATGCTGAAAGAGGGCATCAGATTCCCTGGAACTGGAGTTATAAGCCACCATGGAGGCCCAGGAACCGAACCTGGGTCCTCTAGAAGAGCATCTCAGCCACCTCTCCAGCACTGCAGATTATTTTTATTGTGTTAGTTGAGGCAAGAAGACCCACTATGGGTGAACCTGTTCCATGGATGGGGTCCTGGACCATGAAAGTGGAAAGAGAGAGAGAGAGAGAGAGAGAGAGAGAGAGAGAGAGAGAGAAGAAGAAGGAGGAGGAGGAGGAGGAGGAGGAGGAGGAGGAGGAGGAGGAGGAAGAGGAAGAGGAGGAGGAGGAGAGGAGAGGAATTCATTGTTCTCTTCCTGGTTGTAAATGTTATATGACCAACAGCTTCAAGTTCCTGCCACATGCAAGCAGGATGACAGGAATACTGACAGAAATGTGGATAGTGGCTATCTCAGAGGAGAGATGGGCTCTATCAGGAACTTGGCTGGGAGCCATTTGTATGACATGTTGGTCAAGAATCTGGCTTTTTTCTGCCTGTGTCCTGAAATTTTACTGAAGCTGGATGTGGGAATGGTAGACTAATTTGTTTCTCAGAGGGAAATTGTGTGAGAAGAATTAGGAGCCGCGTGCTTTGCACTGGGACAGTAGGAGGGAAGCCTTGAGGTTAAAGGATCCAATTCATAAAAATGAAAATTCATGTACAAGGAGAAGGCTTGAGCTAAGAATGGAACTGGGTGTGGAGGTTCTCTGCCTCTCAAAAACAATTGCTTAGGAAAGAGAGTGTTTCCCTTGGGTCAGAACACAGAAACTCATGTAATCATGGGTCCAAGAGGCTCAGAGGTTTGCAAAAGAACCTGACAGCTTTCTCCAACTGTGACTGGTTTTGGACTCATGATCTTCTAACTACCCCCTTTCTTCATCTCTGTCTTAACCCACTGCCACTCCTGGTCATTGTCTTCGACCAACCTGACAATTGTTAACACAGATTCTGCAGAAGGGACAGTGACATTGGGCACACACCCGGGTGTATATCCCACAGACTCATTTCCTCAGAGCCTCATTTCTTATCTGAGTGGGAGGCTGGGTGTGTGAGGAAGAAGTCACTGGTGGCCAATCAGCTAGCAGAGCTGGGAAGAGGCCCTTCCCACACGTCTAGTGTCTAGGCCTCCTTTCTCTTCCTCTCATGGTGGGGGAGGAGACCTTGGCACCTGGAGACGCCCCAGAAGACATTGATACATGACCTCATCTTTGGGCCAGGCTCAAAATTCTATCCTAATCAGCTCTTCTTGTTAAGGGGCAGAAAGGAGGGCTGGGATTACAGACGTTCCTTATCATCTCGCAGCTTTCAATCAGTTGATACTGGAGAGTGAGCATCCTCCAACAGAAATCTTCATAAGGTTTTGAGGGGGGGTTGTTGGAAGCAGGAGCAGGGTATCAGAATCGTTTGTGTGAGCCACATGGCTCCTTCTGCCTGGAAATCGGTTGAAAGAGCTTGAAAGTTTGTGTGAAGTTCACTTGTGGCGATCAGAACCATGGACAGCTACCAGAGTGCCCGGAAGTGATGCAGTCCAGCTGTCCAGCTAGGTGCTTGGAAGCCAGGCAGGGCCCAGATTACAGGTTCAGAGGACACTCTCCCCGGGAGGCTGGAGATGGTGGGTGTTGTCTGGGAGTGTTTTCGATGAGTCACCTCATAAGCCCCACACTCGCCGATGGCTGGGAGAGCTGGGGTTCTCCCTGCCATTTCCAATAGGGGTGGGGCAAGGCTCCCAGGTTTTGCATGAAAGAAGGGAGCAGGAAACAAGGACATGTTGGTGTCCCCCACACACTCCCACCCTAGCCCAGCCCATTTCTATACAAGGCCTGCTCTCCACAGCCTCCACCCACAACGAATACTCCACACAGGCACAGAGGGGTGAATTCTCAGGTCCTGAGCTCAGCAGGCAGGAATGTGGCTGATAAATCAGAGATAACCCCACCCCTACTCCATGAGAAGGGCTGGCCGGACACCCAGCCCCAGGATAAAAGGCAGAGGTAGCGTTACTGAAGATACCAGAGCACAAGCTGCTTGAGGAGGCGAGACAAGAGAGAGCAAGGCACCATTGCAGCAGGCTGGCCCATCGTTTCTGCGGCATGGATCTCCAGAAGGTGCTGTCCCAAATGATTCTGCTCCTGCTTTTCCTTTATCTGTCACCGCTGGGAGGCCACTCCCATCCTCTGGGAAGTCCTAGCCAGTCTCCAGAACAATTCAAGATGCAGGTGAGCACCGAGGGTCTGCATAGAGAGATGGGGTCTGCTTGAAGGGCTTGGGCAGCGGCAATGAAAAGACCCAGAATCCTTTGGGAATTAGCCATGTGAGAGTCAGAAAACTGAAAGATTGGGCAGCAGATCCCTTAACTGATGAGCACTATGGAAGGGTGGGGGAGTCAGGTGCATGCGTCTGAGGTCTGGGCTCCCCAATCCATCACAGAAGCTACTGGAGCTGATAAGAGAAAAGTCAGAGGAAATGGCTCAGACACAGCTCTCGAAGGACCAAGGCCTCACAAAAGAACCTCTAAAAAGAGTCCTTCGGTCTCAAGACAGCACCCTCCGGGTCCAGCAGAGACTTCAAAATTCCAAGGGGACGCATATTTCAAGCTGCTTTGGGCACAAGATAGACAGGATCGGCTCCGTCAGTCGTTTGGGCTGTAATGGTAAGCACCCACCTTGCTACATCCCTGCAAAGCCACTCCACTCCCATGCATGCCACCCTCAGAGGCCCCTAGGTTTGCTATCTGGCATACTTAGGAAGCCTGCCTCCACCTTGCTGACAGTCTCCAAGACCAAGGCAGCCTGTCAGGAAATATCAGATGGGTAATTTCACTACATCCTCACAGGTCAGCACCTACCTTCCATCAAAGGCGTCACACGCTCCCCAAGGAACAGACTGCCCGATGTCTGATCATCCCTTCACAAGGCAGAAAGAGTTCTGAGCTTTCTCCTCCTCCATTTTCTCCAAACTGAATTACCAAAGGCAAAGGGCATTCTCAACCCACTGCCCGGGAGAAACAGAGGCCCAGTGAGATAGATAGCTTCTCCCAGAGCCTTAAACTTCAACATCACCTGGGGGTTGCAGATGGGGTGTTGGTGGGGGAAACTCAGCTCCTGCCTCAGTTTCACTCCCAAATCTGACATTGCCCTGTCTCTCCTCCCCACAGTGCTGAAGTTATCCTAGGAAGACCTCCTGGCTGCAGGAAGACCTCCTGGCTGCAGACTCGGGCTTCTGACTCTACCTGGGATTCTTTCCCCAGCTCTGGGACCACCTTTGAAGTGATCCTATTTATTTATTTATTTATTTATTCTTATTTATTTTGTTGTTTTTCTACAAGACTGTTTCTCATCCTTAAGCACAAACTTCCTACAGTGTAATAAACACAGCGTATTTCTTGCTTTGGAAAAGGATTTGTGTCCGTGAGTTTCAATCCATCCCTCATCTCTTTTACTTTGCTTTTGTTTATTTTGGTTTAAGACGGGGCCTCTCTCTAGAGACCTGGCTGTCCTGGTAACTCACTCTGTAGACCAGGCTGGTCTCAAACTCACAGAGATCCACCTGCCTCTCCCACCACAGTGCAGGTATTAAGGGCATGTGCCACTACTGCCCAACTGAAGCCCTCTCCTTTGAATGCCATATATCACCTAAGCTCAGACGAGGGCCAAAGGTCCTCGTGACTCATGACCCCCTTTAATGGGTGAGAAAACTGAAATTCAGAAAAGTTAGGCATCCTGGGACATGAGGGGACAGCTGAGTGGCTGGCACATCTGTCCTGGCTGACCTGAGCAGAGCTCTGGAGAGTTCTAATGGAGAGAGAGGGGACAGAGAGATAGCTCTTAGTGTGATTGCTCATTTCGATCCTGTGTGCACTCAAGGTTGTGGATATCTAATGAGAGCTGTGAAGATTTTTTTAAAAAACTGAGGCTTAAAGAGTAGCTTATTTTCCAAATAAGCATCCATGAGTCATCTTCTGACGCTTCTGATGCAGAGACAACAAGTAACTAGAACAGTTGGTGGGGACAAAGCCCTCGTTAAGAAGGCAGTCACAGTTCCATCTGCTGGGACAGTCCCTCTTGACTCCAAGAAGAAGCTGAGCACCCTCCTTTGGCAGGCAGGGAAACCAAGGCACAGAGAGGTCCTGTGATTTGCCCAGAGTCATGAAGTAGTAGGCAGCAAAGCCATGCTCTGACCCAGGTTCTAACCACTGCCCAAGCACTCTCTTCCAAGGCAGGGACTAAGGCTGCTGGATTAGACACTTGAACCCATCATGAGTCATCTTACAGATCCATATCTGTATCACCTCCTATCACCTGCTTGCAACCTCCTCCTCTGTTCAGGGGACAGTACACACCCATTTTCCCAGGAGACCAGGCGCATCTGTAAATAGTGGTCCGTTGCTTGGGTGTGGCTCATGCTGTACCCAGTACTTGGCTTTCTTTTTCCAAGCAAAGTCCTGGAAAGGCGACCCAGGGGGACCCCTCGTTGAGCTTCCAGGAGGATATTGCTAGAAAGCACTGCAGGGCACATCCTTTAAAACCAGTCTCCTGGCTGGGCACGAGGCTTAGCCACAGAGCACTTGCCTTGTGTTGTTTTCATGCCTAACGGTCCTCTGATCTCCCACCAATAACACTAGATATACTTTTAGAATCAAATTTGAAAAGATCTGGGTGATAACGGCACACCCCTTTAATCCCAGCACTTGAGAGGCAGAGGCAGGAGGATTTCTGAGTTCAAGGCCAACCTGGTCTACAGAGTGAGTTCCAGGAGAGCCAGGGCTACACAGAGAAACCCTGTCTTGAAAAACAAAATAATATAAATAAATCATAGAAGGCGACATATAGTTTAATTGGGGAGGTGTCTGTCATAAGAATATAAGGACCTGGGTTTGGATTCTCAGCATCCTTAGGAAAGCTGGACGCAACAGCATGGATCTGTAACCCTAGCTTTGAGGTAGCAGAAACAGAAGGCTTAGTTCTGTGCAGCCAGCGTAGCTGAATCGGTGAGCTCCAGGTTCAGCAAGAGAGCACTTGAGGAAGGCTCATTGATCTCTGATCTTCACACACATGTACATACATGCAAACACACACATATATATATCACATATGTACACATACTGC
The DNA here is from genome assembly GCA_019843965.1 of Rhynchomys soricoides. NCBI lineage: Eukaryota > Metazoa > Chordata > Mammalia > Rodentia > Muridae > Rhynchomys > Rhynchomys soricoides. The sequence continues at coordinate 2,186,193 of JADRCH010000224.1, read as the reverse complement.
ACACTCATAAAAATAATACACAAATAATTGGAGCAGGGCCTGTGGATACAGCTGTTGCTGAAGCGCTTGTCTAGTGTGCAGAAGCTCTGACGTCCATCCCTGGTGCCACATAAACGTGGTTTGCTACGTGTCCTTATAACTCCAGAACCCAGGAGGGAGAGGATCAGTTCTGAACCTTCCTAAGCTACACGGTAAGTATGCTGGTTAGGTCTTTTTATTTGTTTGTTTGTTTGTTTGTTTGGGTTGGTTGGTTTTGGTTTTTTGGTTTGTTTGTTTTGTCAATCTGACAAGGGTCATCTAAGAAGAAGGACTTCAATGGGAGAAAATGCCTCCATCAGATGATTCACTTGCAGGAAAGTCTGTGGAGAATTTTCTTGATTAATAATTGATGTGGGAATGTCTGAGCCACTGTAGGCAGTGCCACTCAGGGCATATGGTCCCAAGTGTTGAGGTGGGCAAACCATGGGGAGCAAGCCAATAAGCAGCATTCCTCTATGGCCTCTGCTTCAGTTCCTGCCTTGCCACATTGGTTTTGGTCCTGGTATTTATCACAGCAGCGGACAGCAAACTAGGATGGAAGCTGGCACCAGGAGTGGAACCTGGCTGCGAGAATGGGCAAGGCCCTTCCACGTCAACGACTAACTACGGAAATACTCCACAGACTTGCCTGCAAGTCAACCTGATGGAAGCAGTTTCTAGATTGAAGTCTTTCTTCCCAGATGACCCTGCCCCATGTCAAGTTGACAAGAAAACCCTAGCCAACATTCTCACCGTGCTGTTTTGGGGGAGGCTGTGCAAGCATTTACAGTTTAGGGCTGGAAAAGCCATTTTAAATGTTGCGGATGGAACTGCCAGAGAAATGGAGGTGCCCAAGCCCTTTGGAACCTAGAAGATTATGATCAAGTCCCAGATATAACACATGGAGTTATTTACACTGTTGGCTTTTTTAGCTTTGCTTTGATCTGCTTGTAACTGTGCCCTGGGTTTTTATTACTGCTGTTGTTTATTTGTTTGTTTGCTGGGTTTTTTTTTTTGTTTAAACAGGAGCCAACAGTTGAGAGACTTTGGGATTTTAAAGAGAGAATAGATTTTTTTAAATAGAAGTTGAACTTTTAAAGTATTTAAAAGATTGGGACTTTTAAGTTATACCATGCTTTGTACTGACTAGTAATATAATCTTGGGGGAAAACAAGAAAAGAAAGGTTATGATTTACTAATGATGTATTTGAATGTCAAGTTGACAAGGGGTCACGTGATAGTTGTTAGTGAGGAATTTTTGGTTTCTTTGTATCTGCAGTTTGAGATGGGCTCAAGTTCATTGGAGGTGAGAACTTGAATTGAGGAAACACATCAGTCACATTGGCCTGTAGCAAAGGCAGATATTTTCCTGAGTAGTGATTGATGTGGAAGGCCTAGCCCACTGTGGGTTGAGCCTGCCCTTGGGTAGGTGGTTCTGGGTTCTATTAGAAAGCTGACTAAGCAAGCTATGGAGAGCAGGCCAGTAAGCAGCACTCCTCATGGTCTCTACTTGAGTTTCTGCCTCCAGGTTCCTGCCTCAATTAAGCTCTTGCTTTGGCTTCCCACAGAGATGAACTACGATTGGGATATGTAAGTCAGATAAGCTCTCCCCCGCCGCACCCCAAGTTGTTCAATCATGGTGCGTTAGCACAGCAATGGAAAACAAACGAAGACTGAGTTCAAGGCCAGCCTGAGGTAGTGACTCTCTCAAAAATGAATAGAGAACAGAATGAGCAAATAAAAAGCTTCCTAATCAGGGACACCTTTAACTGTACACACACACACACACACACACACACACACACATACACCATGCACACTCACACACAAAAACATACACATACAAACACCACAACACACAGGCACACACCATGCACACTCACACACAAACACATGCACATACAAACACCACACACACACACACACACACCACGAACACTCACGCACAAACACATGCACATACAAACACCACACACACACACACACACACACCACGAACACTCACGCACAAACACAAGCACAAACACCACACACACACCATGCACACTCACACACAAACACAAACACATGCACATACAAACACCACACACACAGGCACACACCTACAGCCTCCCTAACACTTCTTGAAGCTACAGAAACCCTGTTTCCCAGGTTGCTTGTCGTTAACCATGTTCCCCTTAAAGAGTTGCCATGACTCCTGTCTCCACAAGTGCTTATCATTTGAACTCCTCTAGAAGAGAACTGTCTGTGGAACAGACCGGAGGAGGCTCAGTCCACAGCATCAGAGCTAAAGACCCTTAAAGAGGATGAAGAGGGCAAGCCAGCTTTGCCCGGCCTGAGTGCTAAGGGTACAGAGCATTGCCTTCTGGTCATGCCAGCCACTCGGCATCTGTGACTCTCGAGGATACAGAGTCCCTCTCTGTGTCCCCTTGCGGCAGCTTCATCTGAGGATGAGTGTGGCAAGGAAAAGTATGTGTTCCACTCCTAACCAAGCCAGATCCAAACCAATAACTTGGCATCTGGTCTCCATTCATGGTGCAGCTCCCGCTGTCTTCTGGGTCTTTCCATTCACTGACTTACTGTTAGCCCATCTCCCATCCACTTGTGACTCACCATCCTATAGAGCTGGATGTCAGAATAAGCCGATCCATGTCTGTGTGCATCACTGGATGCTGGCTCCCTGTCTCTATTCCTTGACACTGCTGTGTGTGTGTAATGGAGGCTGACCCTGAGCTTGTGGGGTGTATGTGTGTGTGTGTATGTGGTGTGTGTGTGTGTGGTATGTGTGTGTGTTCATGATATGTGAACGTGTGTGTGCCTGTGTTGTGTGTGTTGTGTGGTATGTGTGTATGGTGTGGCATGTGTGTATGATGTGTGAATGTGTGTGCATGTGTGTCTGTGTTGTGTATATGGAGTGTGTGTGTCTGTGGTGTGTGTATGTGTGGTATGTGTGTGTGTGTGTGTGTGTGGTGTGTGTGTGTTTGGTGTAGCATGTGTGCATGATGTGTGTGTGTGTGTGGTGTGTGTGTGTGTGGTGTGTGTGTGTTTGGTGTAGCATGTGTGCATGATGTGTGTGTGTGGTATGTGTGTGTGGTGTGTGTGTGTTTGTGTGTTGTATGTAGGCTTAGATTTTTCAAGACCTACTTTAATAAGGGTTCTCAACACTCCCTCCCCCATTCTATCCTACCGTCCCAAGGTCGGGTAGGAAGATGGTAAATGGGACAATGGGGATGATGGCCTGTTTAAAGTGGTTCTTTGAGGAGATTCCAATCTCTGTTGTCAGGATACCAGCAGTCCGTTCTAAAAAGTGAGTAGCAGCAGCACAATCCGGCACAAACAGCCAGGCCTCCACTGAATCAGCAGAACTCAGTTGGAACGGACAGAACCAGGTAGAACACCAGGAGAATTTCTTTGCCCTGCCTCTCTCAACGAAGTGAAGATCAGCAAAGACCAACGAAGCGATGCACCGCTAGCTACGCAAGCGCACGGTCACTGTCCGTTGGGACCTACTTATAGTCTCTCCAAACATCACGGGTCTGCTTCAGCAAAACACCACACGAGTCTGCTTCAGGAAAGCATCACATGACACAAGCAGAAATCTCTGCTTCGGTGGTATGTGTGTGATGTGCATGTGGTGTGTGGTGTATCTAGGTGTTGTGTGCATGTGCTGTGTGTATGGGGGGCAAACATGGGGGGTGTATAGTGTGCATGTGTTGTATGTGTGTGTGGTGTGGTGTACATGCGGTGTATGTGTGTGTGGTGTGTGTGGTGTATGTGGTGTGTGTGTGTGTGTGTGTGTGTGCATGCGTGCATGCGTGCATGCCAGAGGTCAATGTTAGGTACCTTCTTCAATCTATCACTCAATTCTCTTTATTTTAGACAGGTTTGTTGATGAACCAGAAGCTTGCTGATTCAGTTAGACTGACTGGCCAGCCAGTACCTACTGGAAATCCTTCTGTCTCCACTACCTGCCCACCAACCCCCGTGTTGAATAAGTGTTTTGCCTGTAGGTATGTTTGTGTAGCACTTGCAAGCCTGGTGCCCACGGAGTCAAAAGAAGGCATTATGTTCTTTAATACTGGAGTTATGAGTCACCCAGGGGCTGCTGGGAGCCAAACCCAGGTCCTCTGCAAATATTCATAACTACTGAGCCATTGCTTCAGCCCTCATCCGTTCTTTAGTATGAGTAGATCTTCAGGCTTATATCACCACACTTTATCATCTGAGGTTCTGTCCAAACCCCATATGGGTCTCATGTAACCCAGGCAGGTTTCAAGTGTCCTATGCAGCTGAGGATGATTTTGAAATTCTGATTTTTTCCCCCTCCACCTGTTTGAGTGTTGTGATTATAGACGAGTGCTATCCTGCCTGGATTATGTAACAGTGGAGATTAAACCAGGATTTCGTGCATGCTAGACGGACACTCCACGAGCTGAATCTCATCCCTAGCCCTAGCCTCACACTTTTTGTGGGAAGATTCCCCTGGTGTTCAGAGCACGCAGGGCTCCCCAAGAAGCAGCAGAAAGCATGGGGAAGCCAATGTACTAGGAGCCGAGCCTGTGCTGGTCTCTCTGCAGGGAGGGGGCTGGAGCGGCAGCTCTCCTAGGCAGACTTTGGCTGTGCTTTCCCTCTGGTGAGGCTCTCCTCTCTTGTTGCTATTGCGTGTGCTCATCTCCAAAATAAAGCCCTTGAGTTTGAGTCCGTTTCCTGTTTGGGAAAGCCTAAGGGAGATTCTCCCTAGTGACTAAGCCTTTGTCTAGGATCACACCCTGGATGATGCAATCCTTAGAGTCCTTCTTGGCTGGACCACCCAAGCAGGTATCACACCCACTGGCTCTCTCCTTCCTCCTTCCAGGACCTTTCGATTCTGGCCCTGGTTTACACACTAGGACCATTTAAGTATATATGAGGTGGGGCCTGGTAGGGGAGTTAAAGAGAGCAAGCACATTGATCCAGTCATCCAGAAAGCATTTTTCTAAAGAATCAGTGTGTACCCACATTATGGAGTCTTGAAGCTGACTCCTCCAGGCTTCATCTGCCCAAACCTCTGGTTTTCCAGCAAATTCTGTGGCTGATAGATACTTGGGCTGGTATATCAAAATCCTGCAGACCCAAGAGATCCCTCAGTTAGCTCTCTGTCTGGTGAGAAGAAATTCATTAGCTGGTTCACAAAAAGACCAGACCCAGCCACCACCTGGATGACACAGACTAGGATAAGGGAACATCCATGGCCATTGGTAGAGATAAGGCACATGCCAGCAAGAGACATGAGATGGGAAAGGTCCTCCTTAGTCAGTGTCCATTAGGGGTCAATTATGTCCCCCCCAAGAAACACATAGAAAGCCTAATACTCTGAGCCTCTGAATGTGACCATATCAGGCAAAGAACTCACTACAGGTATACCTAGTGATATAGGGTGGGATCCCAATGTGCTATGACTGGTTTCTGGCTGGGAAAGCTGCTCAGGAGGTAGATGCTCACTTAAGATGCAGGAAGCCTTGAATAAATAAAATGAGCCTTTTATTTAGCATTGAGGTGGTAGAGGCAAGTGGTAAGGACTTCAGGAGCTGAAGGTCATCTTTAGCTGCACCATGAGCTCAAAAGCCAGCCTGTGCTAGATAGAAGTCACAGAGGGATGGTGGCAGTGTTAAAAGCTGGCACAATACAGCCAGAAGCCGGGACAGTTGACCGATGGCAGAAGAGTGTTTCCCTTACAGGTTTCAGAGGGAGCCCCGCCCTGACAGCATGCACATCTCAGGCCCCTGCCTCTGGAACAGAGTTCATAGATTTTTGTGGTTTTCAGTCTCATGCTTTAGGATGCTCTGTTGGCTCAGCCTCCCATTCTCTCCCAGAAGACTCCTGCAAGGCACAGCTTTCTCTGAATTCAGGAGATACCCAGCATGTCTACCCAGCTGCTAAGGATATTTTTCAAGGCCATGGCCAGCTAGATCACATGATTTTACATTTATTCTTCATCCCTGAGATGTCCCCCTCCTCAGGACCCTTCTCCTTCTGGTACTCAGGCCTTGCTGTAGCTCCTCTTCCCTTAGCCCGTGAGCAGGGCCTAGGGACACCAATGGAACACAGCTCAAGGTGACAGGCACCACTTCCATCCGGGACGTGGTGGCAAAGGAGTTGTGTCTTCCACAACTCTTTCCTCCCTCATCTTTTCCCTCTCTTGCTTGACCTAAAGGGAACCCACTGCTTCTCTATACAAAGGCCCGGGGAGCAGGGAGCAGGAAGCAGGGAGCTGACATCTCCAGGACACTGCCAGAGGGCAGGAAGGAGCTAAGGCCTCAAAAGCCACAGGCCAGAATTTGAGAAAAGACATTGCCCCAGCAGGCTTGCAATGACAGCAGCCTGAGTCAGTATCTCCATTCATCACAGCTATGCAATACTAAGCCAGGGGCACCCAGCTGTCCAGAGCAGACTCAGCTCCTTGCTGCAGAAACAGTTACGTAACAATGATGACTAGCTCACTATCCACTTCTTCCCCAAACCCCACTCTTGCTTCATGGAAATAGTGATGCTACAAAGTTGCCTCAAGTCAACGCCTGCCTTGGGAACCTGTCTCCACTGCCAACTTCCAGTTACCCGAATATTCTAACAAAGAGCTAAACTATCGTCTTCCTTCCTTCCTTCCTTTCTTCCTTCCTCCTACCTATCCATCCATTTTTGAGTGTGTTGGAGGTCAGAGGTTGACACGCTTGTTGTCCATTTTGTGTATTTCTAAGTGTTATTGTACCTTAGCATGGTGGTACATCTCTCCACTTCTTCTGGTATTTTCAAGATACTACAGAGCCCTGGCTGTCCTGGAACTCAGTACAGCAGGCTGGCCTTGAACTCATAGAGAACCACTTACCTCTGCCTCCCAAATGCTGAGGTTAAAGGCACATGCCACAATCCCCCACTGATGGTGCTGGTGCACACCTTTAATCTCAGTACTTGGGGGGCAGAGGCAGGCGGATCTCTATGGGTTCAAGTCCAACCTGTTCTACATAGTGAGATTCAGGCTAACCAGAGCTATCGAGTGAGGCCTTGTCTCAAAACAAAACAAAACAAGCAAACAAACAACCTTGAATAAAATCATCTTTTTTTTTTTTTTTTTTTTGGTTTTTCGAGACAGGGTTTCTCTGTGTAGCCCTGGCTGTCCTGGAACTCACTCTGTAGACCAGGCAGGCCTTGAACTCAGAAATCCGCCTGCCTCTGCCTCCCAAGTGCTGGGATTAAAGGCATGCGCCACCACTGCCCGGCTAAAAATAATCTTTTTAAAAAATATTTATTTATTTATTTAATGTATGGGTGCTCTATCTGCATGTACACCTGTGTACCAGAAGAGGGCATCGGATCCCATTACAGATGGTTGTGAGCCACCATGTGGTTGCTGGGAATTGAACTCAGGATCTCTGGAAGAGCGGCCGTGCTCTTAACTGCTGAGCCATCTCTCCGGCCCTGAATAAAATAATCTTTGTATACATGATATGTGTATGCATGCCATGATGCTCGAAGAGAGGTCAGGGGACAACATTGTGAGTTAAGTTCTCTCCTCTTACTTTTATGTGGATTCCACAGATCAAATTCATGTTACCAGGCTTATGTGGCAAGCACATTTACCTACTGAGCCATCTCACTGGTTTCTGCTTTATTTTTCTGAGACAACAACTGTTGGAGTTGGTCTGGTTTTGCTATGTGTTCAAATACTAAATACTGGCCCCCCTAAGATCTGGTTGCCCCTGACAAGGAGATCCTCACATACACCAAGGGATGCTATGTAACCTTGTTTCCTAAATTAATTGGTCAATAAAAGGCTAAAGCCTATGATTGAGCAGTAGATAGGAGGATTTTCAGGTACCTGGTTTGGTGTCACAGGTGGGGGGGGGTAAGAAAGGACACAGAGAGAGGAGGAAGCTGCCATGATAGGAGCTGGACCGTGAGCATGTGGCCAGGAGAAATAGCAAGTATCAAGGGACATATGGCTGGGTGCTGGGGACAGCATACAGTGACAGGGACTGCCTACAGTAGGCAGGGATGGAGACATTTCAGAAGCCCATAGCAGCTCCTTGTGAAAAAGGATGACATCTGGGACCCTGAGAAGCAGGAGACACATCCCTCCAGGGGACCCGCCATCTGAAATAAGGGACTGCCTGCAGTTGGCTGGGATGAAGCCGTCTCAGTAGCCCGTGGCGGCTCTTTGTAAAAATACAGTTGTTACCATTTCTTCTAACCTTAGCTCTGAACAATGGCTGGATAGATTTCATTTGTGTGTGACTGTTTTTCAGTTGGCTTTAGTGTGCACAATTACTCTATGATATCTGATTTTCCTACTTCTTTCTTCTGCTCTGGTGAATTCCGTGAAACTAGATGTTCCCTGATGTAATGATTCTTTTTTAAAAAAGATTTATTTATTTATGTATGTATATGAGTACACTGTCACTGTCTTCAGACACACAGGAAGAGGGCATCAGATCCCATTACAGATGGTTGTGAGCCACTATGTGGTTGGTGGGAAATGAACTCAGGACCTCTGGAAGAGTAGCCAGTGCTCTTAACCACTGAGCCATCTCACCAGCCCCAATACATAAAATCTTATACTAGCAAAACTAAGTCAAAACACTGGGACTCTTAGGAGAGTCATTGTGTGCGATGTGCAGAAGTAGAAAGCTAACGGAACTATTGAGTTAAGGATTAACTTGACTCTTTCTGGCCACTGTTTGGCAGCTTTGCCCACGTCATTTATCATTAGAGCATCACAGGAAAATGCAAGTAGCTGACCTCGGAGCTCTGAGCTCTGAAGTATAGTAAGTCAAAAGTTAAAGCTTAAATAATGATAACTTTGCAATTATTATTATTTTGGCTACAGGTCTGGGAATAGGGGAAGCTTGAAACGTTGGGGAACAATTGTAACCCTTTATTCTTTGTGAGATGTGGTTATTCTTTTGAATTTGATTTGGCAATGATTATACAATGTCTTTTTTTTTTTTTTTAAACCTGATTTTGGAGTATTGATAAAGGACTGGGGCAAGAGAAAGGCGAGAGGGCATGAGGAAAGCATGTGGAGAGTGAGTGAGGAGAAAATGTGAGCTGTGTGCAAGGGGTGTGTGACAGTGAGAGGGGAACGCACAGAGGTGTGTGTGGGGGAGTTAAAGAAAGAGAAGCACGCAGGAGAATGCAGAGTGTGTGCAGCCTCAAGCTGAGAGAGAGAGAGAGAGAGAGAGAGAGAGAGAGAGAGAGAGAGAAACATTAAGCCTTGAAAAATTGCCTGTCAGTTTTATCATGCGTCTTCCAGATATCCCTGCTTCCAGTTGAGAACTCCGATTCTGTGTCGGGGCTGGACCCCGACAGCCGGGATGTAGGTTAGAATAGCTCACAACCTGCCCAGGCTAGGTTTATAAAATATCTGGATCGCGTGTCTTTTATATGAGCTAGCTAGAACAAATAATTCCTTTTACAAACATCTCTCGATGAATCTCGCTTTTATGTGGACGCTGGGGACCCAAACTCAAGTCCTCATGCTTTCAAAGGAGGCATTTCTCCGACTCAGATCTCTCTCCAGCCCTGATTCTTTTTATTTTGACGACAGGGTCTCATATAGCCTGGGCTGGCCTTGAACTTGATACGTAGTTGATGATGGCCTTAAATTCCTGATGCTTCTCTCTCAGCCTCAAAGTGCTGGTATCACCGGCGTGTGCCACAAGACCAAGCAAAACATTGGTTCCTTGTTCGAAACAGCCATGCCTAAATGTTCCACAATATCTTATCTGCCCAGCCTGAGAGTCATACTGCTTCTATGCCAGCCTTTTGGATGTGTGGCTTTAGGGACATCAAGCTCTCTGCAGCAGCACACAGTGTCCCCAGAGGTAGTTATGAAATCAAATCCCAGACTACAAACTGTACAGACCAAAATTCTAGACCCTGGATTCCCATATAGAAGGTTCATTCTGCCCACCATTGGCTGATTCTTCCCTGAGGTGAACATGGAGAGGCTTTGGGCCCAAGAAGGTGGGCCTTTCCATGGTTTTTACATTTCTTTTTAAATTTAATTTCTATTTCTTGTGTGTATGTATACACAACGTGTATGCATGTGTGTGAGGCCAGAGGGAGACCAGTGGAGGACATTAAAGTGTCCCGTTCTAACACTCTCTGCCATATTCCCATAAGGTAATGGGCCAACCCCTTTGAAGTCATGACCCCTTTGATGGGGTTGAATGACCCTTTCACAGAGGCCACATAGCAGACATCCTGCATATCAGATCTTTACATCAAGACTCATAACAGTAGCAAAATTAGTTATAAAGTAGCAGCAAAATAATTTTAAGGTTGAGGGTCACCACAACCGGAGGAACTGTACTGAACGCTGAGAGGTCTCTCCGTGAACTTGAAGTTCGGTGTTTGTTTGTTTGGACTAGGCTGGCAGCCAGCAAGTTCCAGGGAAACTCATGTTTCCTCCATCTCCCAGCACTGTGTCCCATGAATGCATGCCTGCCTGGGTCTGTGAATGATGCTAAGGATTCAGCCTCAGATCCTCAGTCTTGGGAGATCAAGCATCTACCCAGCCCCACCTATTGCTTTTCTTTATTTTATCATTCCTAAAGCTAAGGCTGGCTGGCTTCTGGACATCCGAAAAAGGATTAGCCCCTTTGCACCCCAAAGCAGAGCAGGGCTGGATACGGAAAGAAACTTCACATTAGGTTGCCTTTCAACTGGAGTTCAAATCAAAGGCTTCTTAAGGCCTGGGCTGAGTTGGTGGTGGGCTCCACCACTTGTCAGACACAGAGTACGCAGTGTTGAACATGGTAGCATTGAGGCACGGAAAGCACGCAGAGCATCACAGAAGAGCATCCTTTGCTCCTGCCTCTCAGTGAAACCCTGAGGTCACAGAGTGGATGACAATCATGTCCCCCCCAGCTCCACTCTGGAAAATTGAGTACAAACCTTGAAATTGACCTCCTGGGGCACTGGTCAGGACCATAGCCCTCCCAGGGCCACCTAAAGACTTCAGATGTGGCTCAGGACAGAAAAGAAGCAGCAGTCATCTGAGGCCACCTGCCTCCGCCATTCTTCAAGACTCTGTCTGATTCAAAGACCATCTCCAGGAGATAGGCCATGTGACACACACAGCAAGGAGCCCATAGGGCTGCTCTCTGCTGCAGTGAGTCCTCTTTGCTAATGATAATCCGAAGCCACACAATTAAGCAGTGAGCGCATTCCAGGGACTCATCCCGAGGAGACAGTTTGGACTTGCACTGATTTCAGATTTCAAGTAGAGATTGGCCAACCCGAATTGGTTGCCTACAAGCCCCAGCTCTCTCAAAGGGTTCTCCTTTCCTTCTGTCTTAGAGAAAACATCAGCACCGACACCTCTTATGACTTCCAGCCACATGACAACTCTACCAGGCAGCCACAAGGTCGGCACAGCTGAGGATGGAACTAGCCATCCTGAAAACAATACATTAATGCCAGAGTGGACTGATACATGTGGGTGTGAAGTCTTCCAATAGCTCATAGACAGTCAGGAAGGAGAGGGCAGCAGACAACACACACACACACACACTTATCGGACACACAAAGCATACATATGTTGAATATGGAGACACTGAGGTGTAGAGAATCACTCATTAAAGGTGGACTGCCTGTTTATGCTCCTGAGGATGCCAGAGGAACTGAGGCCTTCATGGCTCACTTCCTTGGTCTCAGAGGTCATGAAGGACATTAGAGAGAATGGTGTATGCCCCCTTCAATTCCCTCCCTCCTCCCTCCATTTCCCTGGGAAGGGTGGGACCACCACACATTTCACACTCAAGAGTCTGAGCTTCGGAAAGCAGCAAGGCCAAGAGAGAAAAGTGGTCTCATCCTCTAGGCCTGTCCTGTGGGCACCTTGGATATGAGTCTTGGGAGACTGTAAAAATAAGCTTTAGAGAGGTCCCTTGGTGTTTACACGTGCAGCTGAATTCCTTAGAGCCTGTATCATGTTGGCTTCCTGGATGACTTCATACTCTAAAAAAAATACTAGCTCTTTCACCTGACTGCTAACAGGGACATCTAGAGTGGGGGTGGGCTGTCTGGGGCCAGAGGTCCAGCCACGAGGCCGATGAATCAGGTGTGAAGGTAGCTCCAGCATGCGTACTCCCTAGCCAGCCTAGCTGGCCTCCCAGCTGCCTGTCATTGCCTCCTCTCCCGCCCTTATTTGGAGCCCCTGACAGCTGAGCTGCAAGCAGGGGGAGCTGGGAGCAGGCCAGCCGTCACCCTCTGCTTCCCTGCATGGGTCCCGTTGCCAGGGAGAAAGAATCCTGAGGCGAGCGCCCAGGAAGATAACCAAGGACTCTTTTCTGCTCTTCTCACACCTTTGAAGTGGGGGCCTCTTGAGGCAAATCAGCAAGAATGTGACTCTTGCAGCTGAGGGTCTGGGGGAGGGGGGTTTACTGGAGCTGCTCAAGGCAAAGGGGCTGTGACAAGCTTTGCCGAACTGATAACTTTAAAAGGGCATCTTCTGCTGGCTCCTCACTCCATCGCTTTATCGCTGCAAGTGACAGAATGGGGAGGGTTCCAGCCCTCCGGCGTTCTCAGAGAGCTGGGGGGCTATAAAAACGGGAGACGCTGGGCAGCTGGGAGACAGTGACGGACAAAGGCTGAGAGAGAGAGACCAGAGAGTGAGCAGAGACAGCAAACATCAGATCGTGCCCCGACCCACGCCAGCATGGGCTCCTTCTCCATCACCATGGGCTTCCTCCTCATCCTGGCCTTTTGGTTTCCAGGCCATACTGGAGCAAATCCTGTGTACAGTGCGGTGTCCAACACAGATCTGATGGATTTTAAGGTAGGGCCAGGAAGTGGGACACAGACTGGGACCAAGGTCTCTTTGGTACTGGGTCCATTCCTAAGACGCCCCCCTTTTCTGTATTTATTTTTCCTTTATAAAGAACCTGCTAGACCACCTGGAGGAGAAGATGCCGGTAGAAGATGAGGTCATACCCCCACAGGCCCTGAGTGAGCAGACCGATGAAGCAGGGGCGGCACTTAGCTCCCTCCCTGAGGTGCCTCCCTGGATTGGGGAGGTCAACCCACCTCAGAGAGATGGCAGCGCTCTAGGGCGCAGCCCTTGGGACCCTTCCGATAGATCTGCCCTCTTGAAAAGCAAACTGAGGGCTCTGCTCGCTGGGCCTCGGAGCCTGCGAAGGTCCAGCTGCTTCGGGGGTAGGATTGACAGGATCGGAGCCCAGAGTGGACTAGGCTGCAACAGCTTCCGGGTAAGAGGAGCTGTGGATGGAAATGGGATAGAGGTCAGGTGGGGTCTTGTTAGGGCTCAAACTCCGCCAAGGGATAGTACAGGGAACATCTTTGGTAGTGGAGAGTCCAGTGCATGTGTCTATTTCCTCTGAGAATTCTGCCCCACTATGATGGATGTCCCTTGAGTTTCAAGATAATGACAACATCTGCTACAGGGTCTGAGCCACCAGCACTGAGAAATTAGAATACAGGGCCAAGACTGCCCGCATTAACGCTTACTAGTGCCTTGTTTGCCAGTTTATCACAGAGGCTGGACAGTGGCTGTAGGGAAATACATGGTCACTGGTGAAGTTGAGCAGATTAGCCCAGGAAAGGCAGATCATCAAGCCAGTATATTTTTCTATTTTTCTCTTTGTAGTACCGAAGATAACAGCCAAGGAGGAAAAGGCAGCCAAATCTGCTCGAGCAGATCGCAAAAGATCCTAAGCCCTTGCGGTGTGTCACAAAGCTCGGTCGCATTGCCACTGAGGTGTGGCGAACATACTCCTGGAGCTGCGGCTTGCTGTCTTTATCTATCACGATCGATTTTAAATGTAGATGAGTGACTTAGTGGGGGCCTGCCTCTCCCACTCTGCATATTAAGGTAGATCCTCACCCCTTTCAGAAAACAGTTGGAAAAAAAATTTTTTTTGAATAAACCTCAGCACCAAGGACAGCGCCAAAGCCTGAATGTGCTTCCTTGGCTTCGGCTCCCATTCCTTGCTGTCCCCAACCTTCACTTCTCCCTCCTTGCCTCCCTCTTCTTGCTGAGTGTGTGTGGCCCTCACACGATGGTCCTCAACATGCTTGGCCTCCATCACAGAGCCCCGGGAGAGGCTCTGCCCAGACTGAAAAGGGCATTTATGTTTAATTCTCGGAGAAGGAACGCATCCCTCTCACTTTCTGGTTACAGCCTGGGTGGCTTTTTTTTTTTTTTTTTTGGTTTTTCGAGACAGGGTTTCTCTGTGTAGCCCTGGCTGTCCTGGAACTCGCTCTGTAGCCCAGGCTGGCCTCGAACTCTTGGAGATCCGCCTGCCTCTACCTTGCTACATTACCAAGTCTGGCTAAGGTGCAGTATTTTTATATCAGCTTGTGAAAGGTACCACCCTAAAGCAGAGAACACGTTCAAGGCTGATAGTGAACACTGCTTCTTCCCTGAGATCACACAGGTCATCTTCTAATTCCAATAGGACATGGTTTGCTACCCCCGTGTGCCTGTGTGTGTGTGTGGGCGCGCATGCGTGCCCGCGTGCACACCTGTGTACTTGTATCCCTAACCTGTACTGGGCATGTTGTATAAAGTGGGGAGGAGAAATCTCGACGTATCATGCATACCTGTGAAGGGGCAGCAAGGCCAGAAGCAGACAGTGATGGGCTGGGGGTGGGGGTGGGGAGGAAAAACTTCAGCCACTTCCAACCAAAAGGTTCCTATCTGAGCCCGGCATGGTCACATACACCTTAGTCCAGCACTGGGGAGAAAGGGGTAGGCAGATCTCTGTGGAGTCAAGGCTAGCCAGGACAGCCAGTGCTATGCGGTGAGACCCTGACTCAATTAAAAAACAAAACAAGCCAGGCAGTGGTGGTGCACGCCTTTAATCCCAGCACTTGGGAGGCAGAGGAAGACGGATTTCTGAGTTCGAGGCCAGCCTGGTCTACAGACTGAGTTCCAGGACAGCCAGGACTAAACAGAGAAACCCTGTCTCGAAAAACCAAAACCAAAACAAAACAAACAAAAAACACAAAGATCCACATTCTATCTGGAGCTCAAATTAGAAGTGGAGAATGACATACAAGGACCAGTGTGAATGGGAAGGAAAAGCACAAGGCTGCACCAAGAGTTCTAATTCTAAGGGAAAAGAGAATGAGCTGCTGGGCTCATTCTCCCATACTACCCAGATGTCGTGGTAATAAAGGGACAGAAAGGTGACAGAGCAGGGGTCTGGTGGGCTGCGACTGGTGACAAGGCAGCACAGCCACAGCAAGCGGTAAAATAAGCTTGTAAAATAAGACAAGTGAACAGAGAGCAGGCAGGAGCACATGTGCACACCAGGAGAGCTGCGAGGGCTTCCTCTTCTGGCTGCTTTTAGGCTCTTGTCTGGGGGGTACGTCTCCAGACAGGCAGCTGAGAGCCTCAACAGACTGTCCACTGTTGCCCTAGTGCAGCTGACAGGAAGAGGAGATCAACAGACCAAAAGTGTACATAGGTGACAGGTGCCATGGAAGAAAGAGTTTACAAACAGTAGACAGACAGGGGTGGGGACAGGCAGTGAAAGGGAGGTGCGGGGCCAGCAGACTACCTTTCCTGGCTGGGTGTGATGGCATGGACCTGGAATCCCAGCATGTGGAAGGCAGGGGCAGGGCAGCTCAGGTAATCTTCGGTTACAGTGAGTCTGAGGCTAGCCTGGGTTACATCAGACCCTGTCTCAGAAACAGACTGCTTTGCTATAGCACCTTGACTTTCCCTACTTAAAAGGGAAGAAAATGGAAATCTGGAAAGAAAGAGCAGCAGAGACAAGGTCTACAGAGAAGGTGCAGACATTTTATTCTGACTTAAGAGTGACCACAAGAATGTCCACCTTCCAAAGGGCCAAATAAAAATAGACTTTTACAAATTAAAAAAGATACCATTTATCTACACAGTGGAATCAGCTAATGTTACCATATAAACAGACAGTATGAACGGGAAGGCGGAAGCTGCAGCTGGACAGTCACTGAGGTCCACAGAGCAAGGGCAACACTCCACGTCAACAGGGCTGGGCCAGGAGGGCTGGGCTGGCCTCTCCAGCAGTTTTCTTGTCAAACTGTCACATGGCTAGCTGAGTCAAGCTAATGTCCGTTCCAGCTGTAACCGCTTAACAGGGTCACATGCCAACATCTCATAAAATACCAAACTCCCTCAGAAGTACCAGGGAGCCACGCAAGTGCCCAGGTGCAGAAACCAGCCAGGAAACTGCCTCAATCCAACCTCCGTGCCCCTCCATGGAGCTGTTTGACAAGGGGGTGGAGTGGGGGAACACCAAGCTTCAACAGGTAAGAGATCAAGCCACTAGTTCCAAGGGACTGCCATGGAGGAGGGGTCCAGGGCTTACAGTTCTAGGTCACAGGTGAAAAAGCTGTAGTCTTTGGGCTTTTCTGGAAAGGCAGGTTCAGCGGGGAGGGACACAGAGAACTGAGTGTCCTAGAGGTGCATGGGCTCACAGGTTCCAGGGTGGGTATGTCTGGACCCCATCCATTCTGGGTTAAACTGATGGTGACACCCCCCCCCCCACACACACACACAGAATGGACAAACCGCACAGGTCCCTAGGACTGGCTTGGAGCCAGGAGTCTGTGGACCGAAGACCTCCGCAGGCTACAAACCCACCAGGATGGGAAGACAATTCTGTGGTGTGTCACGTTTTCTCTTAGTGTGGGCAACTGGTTTTCTTCTTGATGGAGCACACAGCAGGACAGGCATTGAAATCAGCCATAAAATGAAGCTGGCAGCAGGCCAAACAACCCTGCTTAGCTATTTTCCCAAGTACTTGTGGGAAGTTTCAACCCCCACCCCCAAGTCAGAAGCTGAAAACAGAGTAAGTCCAGCTCATTATGGTTAAAAAAAAAAAAAAGCAAATGGGGAAAACAGAGGGCCAGGTTCACTGTCAGCCCTGAAGATCCAAGGTAGCCTCCGACCAAGGCTGTGGAACAATTTCCCAAGGGCTGGTCAGAGGACTCTGCCAGGCCTGGTGGCCTCACTGCTAGAAGCCAGGCCCAGCACAGATGCCCTCCAGCAAGTTCCATGATTTAAAGTTTCTAACACAAATGAATGCCACTTGTATCCAAAGAACAGCTGCCACAGGGGCCCTGGGTTGCAGGAAGATGGGTGCAAATGTCCCTACCCAGATATTCAGAGGTGCCGATTCAGAGAGGACCAGCAGCCAGGAGAGAAAGAAGCAATGATGCAGTGAGGCCCAAGGGCAAGTGCACCCCACTCCCTCCCCAGCCCTGAGACCAGCAGCTGCCCAGGTTCCTCTCCAAGTCCTCAGGAAGAGGGCTGAGTGGGGAGTGGACTGGGAAGCTGGGCTCAAGCAGTGACCATGACAGGGGTCAGTGGCTTTCTTCTAAGGTTGTACCTTTGATTAACCTGGCTCAGGACAGCTTGCTTGCTCATTTGTAGAGTAATCCCAAATTCGCTAGGGCTCTGGGTAGTGATTCTGTCCAGGGTTCCTCAAGTATGGTTGACTCTAGGAATGAATCCAAGGTGAAGTCCTGGCTGCCCCACCAGGAAGACAGATGAAGGCTTAGAGAGTCCAGTCATTGTGGAGAGGAAAGGAATGACAATGGGAAGAGAATGAGTGTCACTGGGAGAACAGGTGTAATCAGTGAGTGGGGACTACTGATGTTCACAGCAGGGAGAAGCTGTGGTCCCCTGCGATGGGATTTAATGCTTCAAAGGGCATTAGCTGGAATTTTAGTGCATCAAGGGTCTGACCAGGAAGGATTCTAAGGACATTTAAGCCACAGGTTCAAGAGCATGAGCTCGCTCATAGGAAACAGAAGGAGAAGAAAGATGGGCCAATGAAGGGGCAGAGTGTATCTGAGGTCCTGGTTTTGATCCCAGGCTTCCCCAAACATGGGGAATAGTTCTCAGTGCCCAATTCCTGAACTTAGTAATGAACATGATATGCAAATAACACCCTCAATGTTCGCCTCAGTCCAACTCCTTCCCGGAAGGGCAACAGCTGGGCTCTCCAACAAACAGCAACAGAGAGGTACCAAGAGTCCACTAGGATCCAGCCCGACGGCACCCTGATTATCTCTATAGGGGAGCTGGGGAATGGAAGATCCTTACAGGGGAAGCTAGTAAAACCCCAACTTCCTGCTCAACACATCCCCAAAAACCTCTGACCCCCATCTTCCAGGACTCCAGGCATCTGAGCAAATGGGTGACTGGGCGTCTTCATGCCGGCTGTGGAGGCCAGCAAGTGAGCGGGCCACCTGCAGGGGCATCTCTGGGAGAGTGGGCTGGCTGCAGCCGGGCTCAACTGTCAGAGGGTCTGGTAATGCTGCCGCAGCCGGGCCTGCAGGAACTCATTCGTCAGGTTGTGTCGTGTAATGATCCCCACAATCTAGGGCAAGGAGAAGACACCCAAGTCACCACAGGGTAAAAGCCACCAGTAAGCCTGTATACAGAGAGCTGGTCCCTGTCAATGTACCACAGGATGCAGAAACAGAAAGACACAATGGGATCTGGGCAGTGCAAGGACACAACAGGATTTTTGTGCTCATGGCAGAGACTTCCTCATCTCAGGGAAGGTTAGGAGTCTGAAGCTAGAGGCCTGGGAACAGATGGAGCTGCACCAGAGGAATCACTGGACCCTGAAATGGGAGTAAACTGGGAGCAGGGAGAGGGAGAGGGCTGGAAGGGGACTCTGAGCCACCTGCTTTCTCCCAGCACAGATCTCTGTGTGGCACAGGCATTCTTTTATTGTTTTTGATTTGGGTGGAGACAGAGTTTCATTCACAACCCAGCCCAGGCTAGCCTTGAATTTGCCTGTGTGCTGGGATTACAGGTGTGTGCCACAACGCCTGGCATAACGCCTGTGTTTTATCCTGTGTACTTGTTTATGAATAAACGCTCTATCATTTAGCTATAGCCCAAGTGAAGCCATGTCCTGTCTTAGGTTTCTATTGCTGTGATGGAACACCAAGACCAAAAGCAACTCTGGGAGAAAATTTATTTCAGCTACATCATAGTCTATCACTAAGCAAAGTCAGGGCAGGAAGCTGGAGGCAGGAGCTGATGCAGAGGCCACGGAGGGGTGCTTACTGGCTTGCTCCTCCTGAGTTGCTTTGCCTGCTTTGGTATAGCACCCAGGACCACCAGCTCGGGGCTGGACTCTGGGCCCTCTCACCTCAGTCACTACTAAAGATGTACCACGGCCTGCTTACAGCCTGTATTCACCTCAGTCACTACTTAAGATGTACCACGGCCTGCTTACAGCCTGTATTCACCTCAGTCACTACTTAAGATGTACCACGGCCTGCTTACAGCCTGTATTCACCTCAGTCACTAGTAAGTGACACTCTAGTAAGTGTTCCCTTACTAGAGAGGCCTTGCTCCCAACGACTCTATCTTGTGTCAAGCTGACATAAAGGTGGCTACTGTATGTCCTTAGCCAGGCACATGCAAGGCCTGGCTACACACCTGTAACAGCACTTGGGAGGCAGAGTCAAGAGGACTGCCTCAAGTTCAAGGCCAGTCTGGGCCACTTAATGAGTACCAGGCCAGCAAGGGAAGGATGGAGGGAAGGCAGGCTGTCCCCTTATACAGGAACCACTTCCTAAAAGGTCCTTTTGGTGACAAAGGACCCGTTCAGAAGGGAACTGAAAAGTAACTAGATGAGAAGGACTGGGAAATGGATGTCACAGAGCCACGATGCTCGGCTGTCACAGAGCTAGGGTGGGAGAGTGCCTGCCTAGCATGCCTAAGACTAAATGACACCCCACAGAGATGGGTACCTGCAGGCAAACCCACTATGAATAGTGACCATGGTGACCTCTGGGCATGCAGAATCCGTGCACAGCAGAGTTGACAAGGTGACAACCTCAGCAGGGCAGGGATCAGGGCTTATTTTTATTTGTATTTTCTTATTTTGCTACAATATAGTATGATAGTACAGCAATAACTATATAATTAAAAATTAAGTTGAGCTGACAAGGTGGCCCAGTGGGTCAGTATGCTTGCCAGGTAAGCCTGGTGACCAGAGTCTAATCCCCAGAACTCACTGAAGTGGAAGGAGAGAACCAACTCTGCAAAGCTGTGCTCACCTGGCACACATAAACAGGGTTTGGTTTTTTTTTAACTCTGGGGCTGGAGAGATGGCTCAGCAGTTAAGAGCACTGACTGCTCTTCCAGAGGTCCTGAGTTCAATTCCCAGCAACCACATGGTGGCTCACAGCCATCTGTAATGGGATCCGATGCCCTCTTCTGGTGCGTCTGAAGACAGCTACAATGTACTCACATACATAAAAAATAAATAAATAAAAAATAAATCTTATAAAAAAAGGGAAGAACTAGATCAAAGGAATCATTTTAAAAAAAGCATAACTCTGAAATGATGGGCAAGCCTACAAACATAATCACTGGTGTGCTTTCTTTTTAAACCCTCTGAGCATCCTACCTTAGATTCTGTTAATGCTACAACTGCCCTTAAGAGGTGGGGACCAAGAAACACAGAGCACAGGGAGTGAGGAGACAGAGACACCCTGGAGCCAAGACAACACCAGGCAGGGAAGAATGGAAGACAGGACACGAGGTGCCCCCTGCTGGACTGGCACGCGTGGGTGGAGGGGAGAGGCCGCCAGGGACACTGCTTCCTCCAGGCAGCCCACTTACCTCTCCCACGGCATTCACCACCGGCAAGTGGCGCAGGCCCATGGTTCTGAAGAGGTTGAAGACTTGAGAAGCGTGGGTGTTGGGGGAGACAGTAAATGGTGAAGGATGCATGTACGGTGTTACATCCTGCAGCAGAAAATCAAGAGTCACCCCGTGCCTGGGGTAAGCATGGCACATAGCAGCATACGGAACAGCTCCAAGGGACAGGCCTCCTCACCACAATCATTCGGGGATTCAGCAGGGTGAGGTCCAGGTCATGTATGTCTGGATATCGAGGGTAGTCCTCAGCCATCTCGGCATATGAAAGACGTGGTTGGCTGGCACTCTGTAATTCCAACCAAGACAATGTCCTTGCAACAACCCCCAGATGCTAGGAGGGTCACTCTGACAGTCCCCTTCCCCAGTTATGATAGTATCTTCCAGTCACAGGCCAACAGGGGCAGGGGTAGAGGAGCCATAGCAGGTACTGAGGAAGGAGACAAGCTGATACCAAACCAGTTCTAGTGAATGACTGCTGACAGGGGTTAAGAGTTGGGTTGGGTCCCTCCAAAGGACAGGCAACTTGTAAACCCTAGTACCTATCAGGTGCCTTTGCTGAAAACAGGGTTCTGCAGATTTACTTACAATGAGCTCATTCTGGACTAGGGGGCCTAATTTCAACATCAGGCATCCTTACAGAGTGGAGAGAGGAAGCAGAGTGAGCACCATATGTCAACAGAAGTAATACTGAAGTAATATTTACAGCCAGCAAGGCCTTGAACTGTTGGCAACTGTCAGGACTAAGAGGAGGCCAGGAAGGACCCCCTCCTAGCTCCTTCAGAGAGCCGGTCTGTGCACTCTGGATCTTGTACTTATGGTCTTGAACTATGGAAGACCCTGCTTCAAGCTCCCAGGCCGATGGCAATCTGGCACAATGGCTACAGACAGTGTCACAGGAGTGTTGTCACCGTCCCTCAGATCTCACTACTGTGACAGGTCAGAGAGGCCAGTGCAAGTGCTCACAGGACAGCACAGTGGCTATAAGCGCTGGCCAGCCATTGCTATCTGAGTGGGCTCCTGCTCCTTTACTCTACTCTGTGCTCCTCACCTGGCTCACAGCTGACCCTACCGCAGGACAGCCCCAGAATCAACCTGCTCTAGCAGGCCAGGCCAGGTACTTCAGAACCTAAGCTGTCACCACTCCAATTTCCTTGCCCCTAAACTCCCCCACCAGCCTCTACCCACTCCAACTAGGCTGGTCACCCATACTCCATCCAGGTCCCTGTGCCAGAGCAACTGCTCTTCTGCAGGCTTATCAGACCACAGTCGGGCGCAGGTGGCTACAATGGGAGAAACCTGCAGCTGCCAACATCAGCAGAGTCACCTGGAAAGCAGGGCTCCGGGTGACTTGCTCAGGCACCTGCCAAAAAGGTGTGCAGGGTGTGATCTTGGGTGCCATGGGGACACCCTAAAACCAAATGGAAGAGAAAAGATGTCTCCAGTGGAGATGGCAGGGGGAGGGGCGCTTCTTCCACTAACACTTGTACCAGAACTCAAAGCCTGCAGGATTAAAGGCAAGCATGGCAGCCAATGCCTGGGATGCCTGGAATTGTAGCACATGAGTGCTGGAGACAGCAGGCTCAGGCACTTATCCTCAGCTACCCTGTGAGGTAAAGCCCCTGTGGGCTACAGGGGACCCTGTCTCAACAACAGAAGAAAACAAAAGGAAAAACCCCTCAGGATATGGAAAGCTCACAGACCAGCAGGCAGGAGACACAGGACAAAATGTGGCAGAGGATAAACAAGGGACAAGTGGAGTCACCTTGCCTTCACCTCCCTCATGACCTAGGGGCCTCACAAACACAGCAAAAGGCATGTGCGGCTCAGCAGCCTACTCAGCAGCGGTGTACACATCACATGCACTGAAGCACCTCTTCTGGAACAACAGGGTCTGTCCCTGTCACCATCCTGCCTTCCAGAACACCAGAGCCCAAGACTTACGGACTGACTTTCCGAATAACACACTCCTCGGACAAGCAGGGTGACGAGCTGAGAGCGCAGGACGAGGCCGTGGAAGGTCAGTGGACGGAAACGCTCCTCCATGGTCCAGTCTTCACTCGGGGACTGGTCAGGGTATAGGTTGGGGTAGGGAGTGTATCTGTTACACAAAAACCAGACGCTGCCTCGTATCCCCTCAGCAGGGCCACTCTGTCACAGTCTTATTACTTCCCCATAATCTCCAGCAAGCAAGGACTGCCGCACACCCTGTGTGCAGGGCGCTCTCATGGCGGCTGTAGGCAGCCAGCGTGAGGCCCTCACCTCCTCTCCAGCATCTGTTGTAGCAGGTCCTCCTTCTCTGCTGGCTCCTCAGAAGCCACATGCTCATCACACACGTTGCGCAGCTCGCTGGAAGGGTAAGACTTCATGGACTGGCCCCGCCTGCGCTGCTCACCAGCACGGGTAAGGATACTGGATTTCTACGGACGGAGGTGGGGACAATGACAGTCTTTACAAGGCCAAGATGGTGGTGCTGGGCATACAGATACAGAAGCGTCTCTAGTGCTGTGGGGATGGGAACAGTACTGCTCACGGAGGTCTGCAAGCCACTCAGAGGTGCAGGCTAGTCAGCCCTTAGACTTGAACATGAACCTGAGGCCACACACAAGAGAGGTAAGCCTCTACCATTACACTACGTCCCATGACCCTGCCCAGTCCAAATGTGTCACTGATCTTGATGGTCAGTTTGACTGGGTTTTAGTGATATGAAGCAGTCTGGGTGTCTGTCTGTCTTCACAGGACCAGATCCCTGGGGCTTTGACCTCAGACAGATGGAGAAGGAGCTAGGGTCTAGATGGGGAAGTAGGTCACAACTGGATGTGCACGCATGTGTGCCGTGGCTTCAGGGGCTTCATCTTGCCCTGACCCCTTCCTGGGCTCCTTTGTCTGCTTTCCCCCTTCATGCACTAGATATTCCACTCCGTGTATTCTTGGCCCTGATGGACAGAGAGTCTCTGAAACACAGGACAAAGAAATCCTTCTTCTAAGTGGCTGACTTCTGTTGTCTTTTTCTCTGTGTAGCAGGGTTGTCTGCCTCTGCCTCCTGAGTGCTGGGACTAAAGGCTGGCATCACCACTGCCCGGCTTGGTTTGTCTAAGTGCGCCAGCACTGCCTACCTTGTCTACGAGCAGTCACACCACCTATCTCAGCACAGTGATGTAAAGTCATCTGCTGCAACAAACCTCATGGTTTTGCTGGCCTAAGACAAGCTCCTCTCATCTGGGGAGGTGCACCTCAATAATGCAGAGGGAACAGAGTCTTTCTCTTACATCCTGTTTACATCAGTGTTTATGTCTGCTCTTCCCAAAGTCACCAAAAGCCAACCGGTGGCCACATAGCCTGTGTAAGGTGATGGGCCTACCTCCCTGGCCTGAGAGTTGGGAGCTCCCCAAGGTCAGAGACCAGCCAGTGCTCGCACTCACTCTTGCACCTGCCCGCCCTCCTTCCCTCTCTCTTCCTTTTCCTCCTCCTTCCCCCTCCTCTTTCTCCCCCCCCCCCTCTGGTTTCTAGAGACACGAGTTTCTCTATGGAGCCCAAGCTGGCCCAGAGCTCACAGTGATCCTCCTGCCTGGGCCCCCACTTTCCTAAGTTAGCCAGAGTCCATTTGTGTCAGCAACTCTAGAAGCCTCCCCTGATGCTTGTATATGGTAAATAATTAATACCAAGTCTGCTGACCTTTCCAAAAGGACCCATCCACTCGCTTCCTGCTGCCCCCATGAGCACACAGCCTCCATGAGACCCGCTGCGTCATGTGTGAGGGCGCTGCAGACTTTCCCTAGACTGGCCCGGTCTGAGTGCAGAGGCAGCATTACACAGCCTGAGTGCTGGGCCAGACAGCTGCCTCTCGGCCTTCCATTCTGGGCCATTTTCTTTACCTTGAACTTAATGTTGTTGCTGATGAGCTGGTTGCCTTTCATGAACTCCTTCTCGTTGCCCCGGTTCTCCGTGACCACGGGGAAGGCATGGTGGACCGTAGTGCGCAGGATGCTCACCAGAGACTGGATCCGAGTATGCGGGTAGACATATGTCAAGTTGGGCTCCATGATGTCGCTGGCTCTCAGCCTGCAGAGGGGGAAGCTGTAACGGCCTCAAAGACACCACTGCCATCGGGGACAGGCAGGGTTGGGCCACGGTGCTTCCATCTCCATCCCCAGCAACTCCTCCAAGGTCTACACCACGTCTGCTACTCTGCTCCTCACTTTATCATGCTGGGGGCCACTGCTACCTCTCCACAAACCCCTCCTGCCTTCCCAAGGGTTGGCCAGCCACTACCTGACACACCACATCACATGCTATGATCAATCACCACTAATCACTAGTTATCTGCAAGTTAAAGGGCAATTCTGGAGTCCTTGTTTAGACCAGGATGGCAAGCCAGAGCCTGCGGATCAGTTCCAGCCTTGCGCGCTCATTCACATCTGGTTTGCTAATATAGTGGCAGGGCTGTGGGGCTGACAGGCTGCTGACCCTGCATTAACTCTTAGGCCTGCCTGATGTCCAAATAGGTTGGATACCTGTGGGTGGCCCCAGCCGAGAGTGGTGCTTGCTTGGGTGTGTGAGGAGG
Source organism: Rhynchomys soricoides (assembly GCA_019843965.1). NCBI lineage: Eukaryota > Metazoa > Chordata > Mammalia > Rodentia > Muridae > Rhynchomys > Rhynchomys soricoides. The sequence continues at coordinate 2,160,934 of JADRCH010000224.1, read as the reverse complement.
CGGTGTACCAGGGCTGTGCCTGTTCTCAGTGTGCTCACAACTGACTTGGCCAGTATGCTAAGGAACCAAATAACCACAAGCAGCTCTGCCTCCCTGTGCCTCACCCATGCTACCCAGTCCTGGGCCCTGCTCTCCAGAGTCCTAGCCTACTCAAGATGCTCAACATGCCTAAACACACAGGGACAGGTGTACCTTCTAATCTGAACAAGGTGACCTACTGTTTTCCACCCTGACAGGCCCTGCAGTTTAGAAACTGGTGCAAAGACATGGGAAGAGGCCAGCTTCTTACTTGTCCATTTCCACCTCTGTCTCCCACTCCAGAAGAGGCACACCTCTCAGCCCAATGTGGATGTCATAAATGCCCTTATTGAAAAAGTCTCCAGTCCACTTGGCCACCTGGGACATAAAGCAGAGACTTGAAGACAGCCCCTGAAGGGAGCCTGGCCTTCAGCCTGCCGGCAACCAGACGGACTTACTTACCATCAAAGTGATCATAATAGGAAGCCCATAGGTGATCTCATTTGTAGACTCAATAAGGATGACGGTGAGGCTGATGGTCATTCTTACAACCCCACCCAAGAAAGCTGCTGCACCAATCAGGGCAAAGGTCCCGGAATAGAGGTGTCCCAGTCCGATGTAGCTGGTGAGGAGAGAATCAGAGCCAGGCTCAGACTCACAACAGCAGCATGGTAAAGGCGGGCACACATGCACTCATTAAATTCACACTACCTTTTCAGGACATTGGCAACTAAACGTCCAAAAGCCGCGCCACACAGCAGGGAAGGCACAAAGAGGCCACTGGGGACAGAAGTGCCGAAAGTCCAGCATGCGAGCAGGAAATAGAGGATGAAGAATAAGGCCAGGGTGACAGGGCTGAAAGTCCCTGCAGGGTGAGAACAGACCTGAGTCACACCAGCAGATGCCTGCACAGTTCAGAAAACTGTGTTGGGTCCTCCAGGGTAGTTTCTGCACACCAGCCTGGTCACCAGCCAACAGCGGAGACAGAAACATGACCCTCTGGCATGAGACACTTGCAGAGAGATGCCTGAGTGGCGCCTGGCATCGACCCCGGGGTATGTAGCACTGACACTCACCATCCTGATGGAAGAGCTGCAGGATGGCAGACTCCTGGGAGTTGAAGAAGAGTGTGGCCATGTCATTGTAGGTGTCATTGGGACAGAAAAAAGTCTTGATAGTTGAATTTACATCTTCTGATGTGACCTGAAGAGGGGATCAAATCGTCAGCACAAAGGCACCCGACTGGGACAAACAGGTCTTCAGCATCTGGCTGGGCAGCTGAGCCTGTGGGAGGAGCTGGGGTCTGGCTGGAGGAGCAAGCAGGTACACATCTGCTACGGGCACTAGATGGCAGCTGACTGATGCTGGTTCCTGCACTTTGAATGTGGAGTGAAACAACACGGGTGAGGGTGAAGGCCTCTGCTTATCCACTTTTTAAAAAGTACTTGTGTATGTCTGTGTGAGTAGGTCCACAACTGCTATAGCATAAATGCCATGGTCACATGACACTGAGCTGCCCGACTCTTATTCACCATCACACATGGCAGACTAGCTGGCCCTACAAACTGCCCATCTCTACCTCCCATCTTGCCACAGCAGCACTGGGATCTCAGATGTGAGCTGCCCTGTTCAGCTTCAGGAGGGTTCTAGGACCTGACCGGGTCTCCGTCCTCCTATGGCAAACGCTTATTTGCTGCGCCATCTCCTCAGCCCTCACTCACACTCCTCACTCAGCATAACTACATCAGGGTTCACCATGGGCTTGGTTTCCTCCTTGGTGCAGATTCTGAGGTAACACAGCTAAGAGCAAGAGTAAGAGCCCCAAGGACTACGGGATGACAGTGAAGATTAGAGATCAGCTGAAACCCCAACTTTGGTTCCAAATGAAACCAACCAACCAACCAACCTTTATTCTGGATTTTCTACGAAAGAAACCAACCTTAACCTGAGGCCCAACAGCAATGTCATGCTCTGGGCCACCTTCCTTCCAATCCCACTAGAAGACCACAAACCAAATGAGGAAGACAAGTCTCTTTACATTCTTGCCACCCTGTGAGAACATGGGATTCGGATGCCACCTGAATTATGAGTAGAAGCATCTGCAGAGGGATAGTTCTGGATTTCTGGTCAGTGGTGTGCAGGGGCTGAGCCTCACCACACTGCTGTCCCTGCAAATAGGGACAGTAAGGAGGTAGACTGCACTAGCAAGCACGACAGCGCCTCCTGCTGCACAGAGGCGTGAGTGCAGGGGAACAGCGGACAAACTGTTGGCTGCGGCTTAACAACTGACACACGCAGGCTTTCCCAGAACATGTCTGGAGGAGAGCCCGCCCCACAGTCTGAGAGAGGTCTTGAGGTCAAGGGCACTGCTGAGAGACCACCTGTCTGCTGGCGGAGAACAGACTACAAATTCAGATGGCTTCATCACTAACTCTGCACTCTCTAAAGACCCTGGGAAGAACTTTAATTTTGGAAGCTATGGCATTTCCTCAGCTACAAAATGAAGTAGTACCTCCCCCTTCGTGTTACACGTTACCAGCTAAGGGATCTTTGGAAAGCCCTCACTTTGCCTCTGTTTTCTTTCCTGAAAAATGGGGATACTATTATCAGCCAGCACAGTAGAAGAAAAATAAAAAAAGGTAGTCGTGTGAAGTACCTGTGAACAATTCGAGACACAGAGTGCCTGAGCTTCGGGTCTTGCTGGACCACTGCAGGCCCAGGAGTCCTACAGCCAAGAAAGTCATTCCACCCCAGCACAGCCACCCTTGCCTTGTTAATTTTTTTAAGTTAGCCAACTTGAGCACAGAATGTTTTATGTCTTTTATATTATTTGTGCTCCATTAACAAAATACATTTTGAAAAGTTTGGTCTCATAAGCGAAGTGGGCTTGGGAATAACAAGGTGTCAGTAAACCTCTACTCTGTGTGGTACCCTATGCCTGGGGGCTACACAAAAGGCTGCTGCAAGGGCCAGATGTAACCCTTGTTATGGCTTGTTGACCTTTCATCTAAAACATCCTGGAAGTTACACTGCTTCCTCTCAAACAAACTCCAGAGGGCTCCGAAGCCCCCAAGTTGCTACTTAGAAACAAGAAGCCATGCCCAGGAGAGCAGCCCAGCACAGGACGAGTGAGCATCATCCTATGAGTGACTCTCCTGTCACATAGGTGAGGTGGCAGGGGGTGGGGCCCTGAGCCAGTGTGTTCCTGCAGGCTTGAAGAGGGACAAGTGTAAATAGGGCCTGGAGAGAGTGAACAGCTTTGGGCAGTGTGGGAAGATGGCAGGCAAGTGTGCTCATCCCCTCAGGGAAAGGACACAGCACAGCACCCTCAGCTGCTGGCAGGAGCAGCACAGTTCTAAACAGACACTCATTTCTGCTTGGTGGGATAAGAGACCGAGTTTATGAGAGTTACCTGGAGCTGGAATGAGCCATTACCACTTTGACTCGTGGAAGACATCTGTCTGCATTCTCCTAACACCATGGAGGCCACAAACACCACCACAGTGGTCACCAGGGACACCAAGAGGCTCTCTAAGACTCTAGAAAGCAGAGCACAGCTGTTACAATGCAATCAGAAGATGCTTAGGCCTGAGCACACACAGTCACTGTACCTGCCCCA
>JADRCH010000224.1:2068384-2157287 GCA_019843965.1 Rhynchomys soricoides | reverse complement strand
CAGAAGATGCTTAGGCCTGAGCACACACAGTCACTGTACCTGCCCCAAGGCCCCTCCCCCACCAGGCAGGCCCAGCAGCCCTGGCCAAGACACACGTATCCACTCCCGACTTGCTGTGTCTGGCTGGCTGCAATAAAGGGCAGGCAGCTGATGGAGGAGGCTACTGCACACACATCATCTCTTTCTCAAAAGCGAAATGAGTTTTCCTTGCTAAGTCTAGGGCAAGGGCAACTCCTGACAAACAGCTTCTCAGCAGAATCTGCTGACCCTCCTGACCTTTGGTCATGTGTGCTAGCAACAGGTCAGCAGAAGAGGGTGAGGCACGCAGCCAGACATTTACCCAACTTCGGCTTCTCTGGCCTTCAGGGGACACTTATGAGCTTGTTTATATGCTTAGTCTCAGGAGAAATCACAGTGGGTGTGGGAAGCAGGGTCTGGTCACAGGACCATCTTCCTTGGGAGAGATGGCCCGCCCACAAGGGGCTCACTGCAGATACCTGACGAGCTTAGGTTTCGGGTGCACGTTGCGCATACGGTACTTTGCAAGCCTCTTGTTCAGACAGTTGAATGTGGCTCCCAGGAGGCCCCCAATGACCCCCATCACGACGAAGAAACCCAAATCCATAGCTGTCCAGAGATGACATTTTTTATCAGAGTCAGAGCACTGAGAGAAAGGGGAAGGGAGGGAGAGAGAGAAACCAGGGTGGCCATGAGAACAGGAAGGGAAAGAAACAGAGACAGGGACAAGAGTGGGGCACCTTCCTCCCCTGCCGAGGGTTCAGGCTGCCCAGGCACACTGCTCACAGGAGCAGGTGTGTACCGGAGCGAGGCACCTACCCTGATGGTCTTCTACTTAAGAGCAAGTTTCATGGGTAAAGTGAAATATCCCGGGAGGAAGGACAGACATACCTTAAATTCACCAAAGTTCAGCAAACCAGGCAGCTGGAAGGAACCCCAACTTCCAAACTGAATCCCAGAGCGGAAGAAGTTGAGGGTGAAGGTGGCAGACATGGAACAGAAGAGCTAGAGGACAGGTAGTAAGACAAGGACACTGGTGACAGCACCCTCTCCTCACACCCCTCACACTTACTTATTCACTCACTTATGGATTTATTTTGTGCACATTTGGTGGGCAAAGGAGGGCTTACAGGGGTCAGTTCTCTCCTTCCACCATGGGGCCAAGAGTTCAACTGAGGTCTGGGGTGGCACCAAGTGCCTCTATCCAGAGTCATCTTGCCAGCCTGATAGTCCCTAGGTGTGGTGTACAGGCACTCAAAAGGCAGAGAGGTAGATCTCTGTGAGTTCAAGGCTAGCTTGGTCTACATAGTGAGATCCTGTCTCAAAACCAAACCAAAACAGTAACAAAAATAAACACAGAAATAAAAACCCATGGCTCCAGAAGAGGCCTTCAGAAGTGGCTGAGTTCAGGATCCCCCTTGGGGAAAGCAACTGAAGGCAGGCTCTGAGCCAGTGTCTCTCTACGGTCTTCCATAGTGCCTGATGCTGAGAGCTCCTATGCCCGAGACAAAGGAGGACAACAGGAGATGATTTCAAGTCACAATCCTGTCATTGAGACTCGCACATTCTTATGGCAGAGGGTTCACAAAGAGAGCAGCAGCTGTTTGGCATGGGTGTATAGTTGGGGTGGGGTTGGGGTGGGGGTCATAGAAAGAGCACAAAAGCCTACTGGTTGGAGGCTACGGCTGCTGACAGGGAAGTCCCTTGGAGCCAGTTTGTCAGCTCCAACAAAAGGACAGTTACACATCTCAAGTGATGTCTGTGCATTCTGGACTCATGCTCTAGTCTAAGAGGCAGCATCTAGTCTCCTTACCACTTTCCACGTGAGCCCCTGGTTCCAGAAGGATGAGCCCTCCTCCAGACTGAACAAGGTACCCCCTATAGGGGCCCCAAAAGCTGCAGCAACGCCAGCAGCTGCCCCTGCTGATACAAAGTCACGCTTGTCTCTGAGGAGAGGAGGGAAGGGGGAGAGAGAGAGAACATTTGGTTTTTTTGTTTATTTTTTTTTTTGGTTTTCCGAGACAGGGTTTCTCTGCATAGCCCTGGCTGTCCTGGAACTCACTCTGTAGACCAGGCTGGCCTCGAACTCAGAAATCCGCCTGCCTCTGCCTCCCAAGTGCTGGGATTAAAGGCATGCGCCACCACTGCCCGGCTGAATGTTTGTTTATTTAAAAAAGAGCCTTCAGACTGAAGAGCCAGTTTCTTACTTTTTTACCTATGAACCTTCTCCCTCACAGCTAGGAGTGTCATAGTCCTGGACAGTAGTCACAGCTGCCTCTGAGCCGCACAGACTCCCTGCATGCTTGAGTGAGAATGTGAGCTATCCTCCAGTGTGTCAGGGCCCTGAGGCAGTGCTGGGCGGCCTAGGAGGAGGAGCTCAGTCATTTGGAGGGTGTTTGTAAGAGAGTACTGGGGCCGTCCCAAGCCACCCGTGAAGGACACTACCGCCTTTAAAACTGCGAGGAGAAATACTCCTTCCATTTCAGCTGCCCATCCCAGGTATGTGTCACTGTGACAAAAGCCAACACACTGCATCGCACCCACTTTGTGGTGACAGCTCTTCACCTGAAACGAGGGGCTCCCTCTAGGAACTTGGAACCGGAGCTGGGAGCCGAGAGCGGTGCACAACAGTAATACACAGCCCACAAGGATAGAGTCTGCCCAGCAGGGCACCCTTCTCTGGCTGGGTTTTCAGTTTGAGACCATCATCACAGACCGAAATTGCTCTTACACAAGTAGGGATTAAAGTCAGGACAATAGCTAGGTCCTTTTGCTTCTCTCTCTCAGGAGAAAAGCACAGCGTGCTCCTTTTTCTGCCAGCTTTTGGTCACAAGAAGTCAGGCTTAGCATGTGGTGAGGCTGGGCCAAGCACCTCACTGCTCCCATACCTGTCGCTGCGGAAGTAGGGGAAGTTAAACTGGATCTTCCGGAAGGAGATGCTCTGAAACTGAAACGGGGAAACAGTGTCAGAGAAGCCATGAGGGCAAGGCACAGAACATCACAGCCCCACGGAGGCCCCGGTCCATCTGTAAAACTGTATCAGTGTGCTGCAGGAAGGAAGTCACCTAGGGTTTACCCTGTGCAGTGTCAACAAGTCAGGAGGAGGGGGAGAGCAGAGCTAGGGCCTGGAAGGGATGTAGACCTGCTGCATATGATGTCACTAGCTCTTTCAGAGGATGTCACTGGCACCCTAGATTCACATACAGGCTCCCATGCCATGCTGGCCTCTTTCTTCTTCCAGGCTCGTTTTGTTACCGGGGAGACCCGGTAGTTGAGCAAGACAGCAAGACAAGCAGATGGGCCTGGAGCAAAGAGCCTCCGGCCCTCGTCCCAACAGCTCACACTCCAGATCCGTCCCTTTCTTGGAACAGGGAGAAGGTCCACAGTGAATGTTCTTCTGGGACTGTACTGGCTGGGTTTGTGTCAACTTGGCACAAGCTGGAGTTACCACAGAGAAAAGAGCCTCCCCTGAGGAAATGCCTCCATGAGATCCAGCAGTAAGGCATTTTCTCAATTAGTGATCAAAGGTGGAGGGCCCCTTGTGGGTGGGACCATCCCTGGGCTGGTAGTCCTGGGTTCTATAAGAAAGCAAGCTGAGCAAGCAAGGGGAAGCAAGCCAGTAGGCAGCATTCCTCCATGGCCTCTGCATCAGCTCCTGCTTCCTGACCTGCTTGAGTTCCAGTCCTGACTTCCTTTGGTGATGAACAGCAACACAGAAGAGTAAGCTGAATAAACCCTTTCCTCCCCAACTTGCTTCTTGGTCATGATGTTTGAGCAGGAATAGGAACCCTGACTAAGACAGGTACTAAGACTTCTCAAATGAAAGCCCATGTGTCCAGAGGAGCCCTTAAGACTAGGAGCTTTGCCCAGGCTATATAAGTAGGAGGCTGAGGCAAGGAGGGTACTGAGTTCAAAGCCAGTAAAGACACAGGGACACCCTATCTCAGCCAATCAATCAAAGAAACCTCATTCTTAAAAGGAGATATTGAGTCTTGAGCTAGCTCTTTAGCATCCTTGTCTATGCTTGGGGGTCTAATCAGTCCATGACTGCAGAGAAGAAAGCAAATGGGACACACAGTCTAGTGCAAAGGTGACACTTGCCTGGCCTGTGACTATTAGTGCATGACCTAATGTGGATTGAGCAGAGCTGGGCCTCAGACTGTGCCAGCCAACTTTTCCAGACACACGGCACTTGGTAGCATGTGCTAACCTGTCAACCACTCTGACTGTCTGGTTTTCCTCTGCTTCTTGTTTCTGTTCCAAAGACTCAGCAGCAATGCTATACTTTGAGGAGCAATAGTTATATGCTTTGCTGGGACAGACCACACAGTTTTCACATCAACTCCAAAAGGCAGCAGGTTCTGAAATTGCATCAGGGGCATCACAAAGAATTTTTCCAGATCTGCTGGGCCTATCCAAGAGGCCCATTCTGAGGAATGCATCCCCTGGCCCACCAACCCTTACCTGAGGGAGGCCAGCTCCTACCACTGCACCACTGTGGATCATGGGGCCTTCTTTTCCCACAAAGAGCCCTGGGGATGGGGAGAAAGGAAGGGCACAGTCAGCAGAGGGCCTCTGGCCTAGATTTTGCTATGCAAACCTTTTAGCAACTAAAAAATACAGGCAAGCATATGACTGACTCTCTGAGGTAAAGAATGAGCCAGAGCCAGGGAGACAGCTCAGTCAGTAAAGAACTTCCTGCACAGATATAAGGACATAGAGAACCCAGAAAAAGTGTCCACCTGTCATCCAGCAATGGGGAACTAGAGGCAGGATTCCCGAGGCTCTCTGATCAGCCAGCCTAGCTTAATTGACAAAATTCCAGGCCAGTGAGAGAGTCTATCTTAAAAAACAAGATAGGTAACTCCTAAAAAGTGACATGTAAAGGTTGTCATGTGGTTTCCTCTGTGCCTCAGCCCATCCCCCACACATGGGCTGGGCCAAATTCTCTTCAATCAAGCTCCACTTGTTACAAGAGTTCTTATTTTCAAATCCCAGTGCTGGAAAACCACAGCCTGTGGGGCGGGACCACCATGCCTGCTTCCGTACATCCCAAGAATTAAACTTCTACTCCTTTATTTATTGATGGTGCTGGGAATCAAACCAGGAGCCTTGCATATTCTCAGCAAGTGCTCTTCCTTTACTGCCAGCCCTTTATCTGTTTCTTTTTGGCTTTTGAGGCAGCATCTTACTATGTAGCCATGGCTGTCCTGGAACTTGCTATGTAAAACCAGGCTGGGCTCAAACTTGAAGATACTCTGATGCCTTCGCTGGGATTACAGTTATGTGCCACTGTATGGTATGGTTTAGTTTTATTTTGACATAGGGTCTCACTAAGTTACCAATGCTGCCCTTGAACTCACTCTGTACCCCAGGCAAGCCTTGAACTTGAAATCTTCCTGCCTCAGTCTCAAAAGAAGTAAGGATTACATGCCTGTGCTGATAGGCTCAGTATTCTTTCTTTCCTTCTTCCTTCCTTCCTTCCTTCCTTTTCTTTCTATCCTTTTGCTGAGACAGGTTCTCACTATATAGCCCAAGCTGGCCTAGAACTATATCTGTCTCCCAGGCTGCCTCCAATCTCTGTGATCCTGCTGCTACCTGAGACTCCTGAGAGCTGGGCTTCTTGAATGAGTATGCTGTACGATTCCCTAAGTTCCTACACCATGTCCTCAATTATCTCTCCTGGCCTGCAAAGGCTAAATCATCTGTCACCTGCCATTTATACAAAACATGGGCTGCCTGTGCCAGAGCCAACCCCACAAATCAACTGCATGATCGTTCCTCTTCAAACAGAATGGTAGTGTCACTGGGTATATTGGAATGACAGTGTGCTAACAATGTCTGTATTTGAAAGCCCACAGACAAGTCACCCTGGGCTATATAATGAGACACTGTCTCAGGAGGGGGTAGGGGAGGGGGGATGAGAGAGGAGAACAGAAAAGGAGAGAGGGGGTTGGAGAAAGAGAACAGAAAAGGCAAGGCAAGGACTAAAGGGAACAGGATTGTGTGGACATGACCTGCGCTGGGATCTGAATCAGAGCTTCCCCCAAATGGCTCATGGTCTGAAGCCCCGGTGTGTAGAGCCGTTTTGAAGGCTGTGAAACCTTAGGACATGGGGCCTGGCTAGCAAAAGTGGGTTACTTCGAGGTGGCCTTCAAAGGTTACAGCTCAGCCCTGGTTTCTGCTTCCTGGTGCCAACAAACTCCCTCCACCAATGAAGTGTCCCTCGTCTTTCCAGCAGCGACAGACTGAAACCCTTTTGAAACTGTGAGCAAACACAAACCAATCCTCCCTCAAGCTGTTTCTGCCATGTATGCTGGGACAGAGACACAGAGCTGACACAGACAAAAAGTCGTTACCAGATGAGGAGCAGCCGTAGCCCAAATCTAATCAATGCACAGGATGCCTTCAACACTCCATGGGAAGAGTAGAAAGCCTCTCCTCACCTCCAGCCACACTGAACAGCACTCCAAAGACTTTGCAGAGCAGGGTCCGGAGCCGGACAATTCCTGGCACTTTCACACCATTCAGATAGCACTTGATCTCAGGGATTCCAGAACCTGCTGCCACTGGCTGTTAGGGAAGGAAACACACAAATAAATTAAAACCCACTCTGCAGCTTCCACTCAACAAGCCAGAAAACTGAGCAGGGATGCCCACATCTTCCTTCCCAAGGACTTGTTCACTCACAGGTGCTGGACCGCAGTCCGTCCGAACCCTGACTCGGTATCTAACAAGCTCCTCACTGCATGTGGAGTCTGGTCACATGGGACCATTCAAGCTCACTGCAGAACCACCTTCCCCACACTCGGATCGATCGACACACTCCCCAGGCAATCCCAAGGTGTTACGGAGGATAAAACGCACCATTCCCATCCGTATATTCTCCTTAACCTACCACATACCGTGGGCTTTACTTCTAGAAAGGTCTCCAGGTGAACAATAGAGAATTCCTGCAATAGCCCACAAGCCTCATGGACCTGTCTCCCAACACATAGCTGAAGAGCAGCAAGTTCCTCTATGGCACACATCTATAGTCCCAGCAGTCAGGAGGCAGGGGCAGATGGATAGCTCTGAGTTCAAGGCCAGCAGATAGTCAGGCCTCACAGAGAAACCCTGTCTTAAACACACACACACACATACACACACAGCACTAAAACCTCATAGACAGTCAATATTCCAACCACCTTACCTCTATTAAGACAAGAAGGCTTGCCAGGAAGACAAAGGTCAAGTTAAAACCCAGGAGTTCCAGGAGGGACAGGGCAAGGCAGCCTTTCTGACTGCATTCCTCCACCGCTGCAGAAGCTGAGTCAAGGAAAAGGGCTGAGCCACGTGCCATGGCACTTGAAATGGGGCAGTCTTGGTGGCTGCTCAGTGCACATCTCCCTGTGCTCCACATGCACAACGTTTTATGATGCTTTCTCAAGACAGGGTCTTTCTCTGTAGCCTTGGCTGTCTTAGAACTCACTCTGGAGACCAGGCTAGCCTCAAACTCAGTGATTCACCTGCCTCTGCCTCTCAAGTGCTGGGATTAGTTTAAAAATGTGTACCACTGTGGCTGGCTACATACAAGAGCTTTTAAACATTTTATTTTGGTGTGTGTGTGTGTGTGTGTGTGTGTGTGTGTAGATAGGTATATATACACCTATGTGCTGGTGCCCAAAGAAGCCAGGGGAAGGATTTGGGTCCTTGGAGTTACAGGTGGGGGTAAAGCTGTGAGGCTGTGGGTACTGGGAACAAAATTCAGGTCCTCTGGAGGAGCAGCAGGTGCTTTTAACTGCTGAGCCATCTTTCCAGCCCCACAACTGCTTTTGTTGGGTGTGGCAGTTCGTGTCTTTAGTTCAAGTAAAGGTAGGTGGGTCTCAGTGAGTCCAAGGTCAGTCTATCTACATAGGATCATTCCAGGCAGTCAGGCATACATGAGACCCTCTCTCAAAACTAACCAACAAACAAAAAAGAGACAATTTAGGGGTTGGTCAGACAGCTCCATGGGTAAAGGTGTTTGTGGCCATGCCCACAGCCTGAGTTTGATCTGAGACCCACATAGTGGAAGGAGATGACACATTGTCCCCTGACCTCCACACACACTGTGGCATGTGCAACACCAACCCCCCCCCACACACAAAATAAATAAATTAAAAGAACTACTTTAAATTTACAGGATTCCCCACCCCCAAACATTACAAAAAGTGACCAACACTTTCCAAAGCCCCACCTGAACAAACCTTTACACTGTGCCCTGTGTTTGCTGTACCTCATGTCCCACAGCTCTACTGTATCATCCCAGTGTCTCTCAGTGCTACCCCACCAGAGCATTAGCCATGTCAATATACACAGTGTGCTTAATTAACTTCCGCATACAACTGCAGGGCTGGGAAGGATCCCTACTTCCCTCATCTGCTGACTCGGCCTTCTGCTGTCACAAAAGCTGCCTTTACTATACCTGAAGTCCATCTGAGAAGGAATTTAAAAGCCACACACAGAGGATGTGCACACTGCTGTTTCTTGCCAGAGCTTGGCCTCTCCATGTTTTCTTGAGAAATCGAGGGGTGTGACTTTGTTCTGATGTGATGTAGACATTCTTTCTAGATGCATGGAGATGAGCCGTCTGTCTGTCTGTCTTGTGTGGTACTAGGGATTGACAACATGGCCTCCTATAGGCTGCACAGGTGCTCTAACACTGTGTTACATCCCCAGCCATTTTCTTTTCATTTTGAAACATGGTCTATATTGCCCAGGCTGGCCTGGGACTCACTTTGTAGCCCACGTAGGCCTGGAACTTGCACAGCTCCTGCCTCAGCCTCCCTAGTAGAGCACCAAGAGGCCGAGTTTTGTTTCTTAAACGCAGGGAAAACCTATCCCATTTTGTTGTTGTTGTTTGGGTTTCCATTTGTCTTCCTAAATGGAGTGTTTTCTTAAATGTGATCAAGCTGTAAGAGCAAAGGTCCAGGATCAATGTCTTTGCCTCCAACCCATGTCTCTGGAGTTTTAAGAACTTAGATAGTACTCCTGGCCATCATCCACTCTCTCGGTTTGCTCTTTTTTATCTTCATCCCAAACCTATGAGAGGTGATGCAGATCCATAATCCCAGCATTTGGGAGGCTGAGACAGATATATTAGGAGTTTCAGGCCACTCTCTGCCATACAATGAGTTTGAGGCCAGCCTGGGCTACATAGATACTTGTAGGACAACCCAGGCTAGCTAATGGACAGTATCTCCAAAAGGTCTTGCTCTCCTGTCCTTCAGTGATGATTTAAAACCTCCTTCATGAATGGCTGGCAAACATCCTTTCAAATACCACATTTACTGATAAACTTCTCAACAAGAAAGAGCCTCGAAAATCCAAGGGTCTGAAACAACGGAGCCGTACAAAGGATACACGTTTGAACCACTCCGAACTTGAGTTGGGTGAAGAGTCGCACAGAAAAGTCCACAAAGAGACCCACCTGCAGAGGATAAGAGAGCAGACATCTTCATCTCCAGGTGAGGCACAGGTCTCTTAAAAGCCTCATCTGCCCTCACTGCACTTTAGTGGTCACTCATGGCAGCAGAGGCGGCAGCAGCGGCAGCGGCAGCAGCAGCAGCAGCAGCGTGAACTCTGCTAGTCACGCTGGCTTTGAGAGATCCTGCCCAGAATGGCCCCACTGACTCTCCAAATAAAAGAGGAAATGAAGCAGAGTAAAGAAAGAAGGAGCAGAAAAGGATGGGAAGAGTCTTGTGGTTAGAGAGGGTAAGACTGAGTCATGGGAAGCCACTCAGCAATTTCCAGTTTCCAAAGGAGGATTCACAGAATGGCTAAACTGTCCTCAGGGGTGCCCAGCTGGACAAGCATCTGCCTTAGAGCGCACTTTGAGTGGTGTTTGCGAAGTGTTTCGTTGGTGTAAGTGGTCTCTGGGTTTGGGATTAGCCCTTTTTATCTTCTAAGTCATTATTTCAACTGAGAAGCACTGTATCAGTCGCTGGCTACCTGGAAACCTACAAGCCACTGTTGTTGTCCACAGAGCTTACGGGAGGCCCAGGAAGCCCCTAATGTGGCAGAGTGACAGTCAAAGGTCTTGCTTTAACTCCAGCCTCTCTCCAGCTAATGCCTAGAAGCCTCCTAACTGAAACGGACAGTGGAGACAGATCGCTGAGGCAGTTAAAAGGCTTCAACACACAGAAACACCAACAACTGCATGCAAACGATGCTTCTCACAGAGAGCCACAGCCAGAAATACACAGGACAGGTGCTTGTGTTTTTAGTCCCTGCTCCCACGTGGACACTGAAATTATATAACACAATTAAACCAACCCCATTTCATTCCCACGATGCCCTCAGAATTTCAGCAAATAGGCCTCCTGACTGCATTACTGCCACTAGATGTTTCCTGTGAATTTACCACAGTAAAACTCTGAGTACAATGTGAATGGAATATGGCTGTCCCTTGGGGCTGTGTGACATGAAATATACGAATACACTACCTAGATATGCCACTGAGAGTTCCGCCTTAGACTGTGGCCAAGTCCTGAGAAAGGCAGTAAGGAAGGCGGAGCCCCTCTCTGCCATTTTATTGACAGAAATCAGCCTTGGCATGTGTCTTCCGGCTGGGTGCTGACTTTCCCAGCTTCCTTCTTTGGTTTTAGTGATATTAAGGCCATAGTTAGGGCACCAGATATTAACTGCTACCATAACCTTGGGTGATGTGTCCAGCTTCCCCTGTGTGTGATCCATCTGTGAACCTGGGGAACCCAGGAGCCCTGTTTACTCTGGCATACCCTTCATCTACCACTGCCAACTCAGTGTGAGCAGGACAGTGTGACCTCAACATCCACTGGACTCTGACTGCCATGTGTTACCTGCCACCAGAAAGGACTGGCTCACTTGTTAGAGCTCTGACCAAGCAAGCCTGCAGTGCTGAGAGAGCTCAGTTTGTGACTCACTTCTGCAGTACCCAAAGCAAATGCAAAGTCATGTGACAAACCAGCCAGGATAATTAATTTTCAAAAGAAGGAGGAAAAAGAAAAGGCAGTCTTGAACAGAGTGACAACTACCCCAATGCTGCAAATGTCACAGCGGCAAACGACAAGGGTCATTTAGGCAAGGCTTTCCCTCTAATCCCGACCCATCCAGCTCGCCACCTCCCAGGTTCCACTACTCACCAGCCCTGTACAGACGCCAATGGCAAACACCACCATCCACTTCACCGCCTCATATCTTCGCCCTTTCTGTTCACAAGGGGAAAGAATGGGTCCGTTTGTGACAGGGAGAAAAACGTATCTTGGCTAACCAGTTCTGGACTAAATCTACAGAGACAGCAAACATGATGAGGAAGGACAGCTCCAAGTGCCCCACAACGACACTGATGGGCCCTACAGGACTGAGCTGGGTGTAGTGACTAGGGGTACACTGGATGACAAGAGGAAGTCTAAGAATGTACCAACACTGTGTGTGAGAGAGAGTGTATGTGTGTCTGTGTCTGTATGTGTGTCTGCGTGTATGTATGTAGTGTCTCCATTATGTATGTCTGGTGTGTGTCTGTATGTATGTCTGTGTGTATGTCTGTGTATATGTATATGTCTCTGTGTGTGTCTGCATATGTGTATGTAGTGTCTACGTTATGCATGTCTGGTGTGTGTCTATACGTATGTCTGTGTATATGTATATGTCTCTGTGTGTGTGTCCGTATGTGTCCATGTGTGTATCTCTCGTGTGTGTGTATAGTGTGTCTATGTTTGTCTATGTGTGTATGGCTATGTGTATGTCTCTGTGTCTGTGTGTGTGCCAGAGAACAATTTTTAAAGTTAGTTCTCTCCTTTTACCATCTGGGTACTGGGGATCAAATTCATGTTGACACACCTGGCAGCAGACTCCTTTTCCTGCCGAGACATCTTAGCAATAGGGTTTAGGGAGTTAAATGCCACTCTTTCATGAAATGGTTTAAAGACAAAAGTGGACATGCACGGAGTCACGTGAGGACAGAAAACAAGCCGCTGAGCCTCCTTCAGGGCTAACAGACCCAGGGCTCTGGGATAATCTGGCCTCACCTTATTATCCATGGTCTCGAGCACCTCCAGGTAAGGGTCGTTGATACAGCGGTCATAGTCCAGACTCTGAGAGAGCACAAGAATGGTAATGGTACACATGGAATCTCAACAAAACCTAACCCAAGAAAAGCTCCAGTTTCCTCCTGTTCAGCAGGAAGTGACATCAGCAGTGCCAGGGAAGGCTCGGTGTAACGCAGATTCCAACCCTGTGGCCAGTGGCTTCTGAACCTGTGCATGCCCAGGAGAGTCATATTTGCAGTAAGAGCCAGCAGCACTGCTTCTGAGAAGCCTCATGCTCAGGAAAACGACTTTGCTAGCAAATTTTTAGGGTCTGGGAAATAATGCTCAGTGGTAGGATATCATACCTAAGGCCTTGTGTCACATCCTAGCACCAGGAAAAAAAATAAAAGACAGATTTCCCTGTTTCTACAAAATAGTTAAAGACCTTCAGCTATCACCAGTCTTGCCCAACTTATTCCCTTACATGTGAACAAACCTTCAATTAACCAGAACCAAGTTAACCCAGATTCTCTTTATAGGAAGCCTCCAGGGCCTGGAGAGATGGCTCAGTGGTTAAGAGCAATGACTGCTCTTCCAGAGGTCCTGAGTTCAAATCCCAGCAACCACATGATGGCTCACAACCATCTGTAATGGGATCCAGTGCCCTTTTTTTTTTTAGATCCTGGTGTGTCTGAAGACAGCTACAGTGTACTTCTATACATAAATAAAATCTATAGGAGGCCTCCATGAAAATGAGGTTAGCCACAAGATAGAACCAGATGGACTCTGTTTTTAAAAGCAATTTCTCATGTCTGTCAGAAGAGGCACAGACTGAGCCCAGCTCCTCCAGTTTCTACCCCTCGGGCAGTATCACTTCAGCCAGGCTCCAGAGATCACAGACATCCTGCAGGCTGTGTGCAGGTGCACCACGGACAGTCAGTCTAGAGGAACCATCTAAATTCTAGGTCTCCTGAGAGAAGCAACAGCAGTCTGTCAACAAAGAAAAGGTCCAACCTATGCTCTCCCTTCCCCATAACCAGCTCCACTGCCATGCCGGTTAATAAGCAAGCTGGACATTGGCCTATGGCCTGATTCCCAAACACGAGTTTTAAGTCAGCCAAATACACGTGCGGTGTGTGACAATTTAATCCATCCATGATGGCTGAGAGCGAGTCCAAATCGGTTCTGTATAAAAGCCATGCAGTAAGTCAGTTATCATACATCTCAACACAAGACTAGGAAACAGTCAACCTGTTAGAGAAAAATCTTTATCACCAGATAGGAAAAATGTTCAGACTCATTAAGGGGGAAAAAAAGTGGTAAGAAGCAAGATGTAGGAGCCGGAGAGATGGCTCAGCAGTTAAGAGCACTTGCTCTTGCAGAGGATCTGAGTTCAACTCTCTGAACCCACCTCAGGTAGCTCACACCCACCTCGGGTAGCTCACAACAGCCTCAAGAGGCACAGCTCGCTCTCTCTCTCTCTCTCTCTCTCTCTCTCTCTCTCTCACACACACACACACTTTTTATTTTTTAATGTAAACTGTTTTAGATTTATTTTAATGCATATGCATGTTTTACCTGCCTGTAGGTATATGTACCATACGAGTGCCTGGTGTCTGTGGATGCTGGAAGTTTCCGATGGTTCTGAACCACCACCTAGACACTGAGAACAGAACTTACATCCTCTGTGAAAGCAACAAGTGCTGTTAACCACAGAGCCATCTCTCCAGCTCCATACACACACACACACACACACACACACACACACCTTCAAGCAAGATACAAGCCAGAGGTGGTGGCACACACCTTTAATCCCAGCACTTGAGAGACAGAGGCAGACCTCTGAGTTGCAGTGCAGCCTGGTTTATATTGTAAGTTCCAGGCCGGTTGGAGCTACACAGTGAAACCCTCTCAAAAGACAAAATGAGAAAGCATGATGAAGAGTAAAATGTATAATCAGGGGCCAGGGATGTACATAGAGGTTACCCGGCACCACAGAAACAGACTCTAAAATGAATGCCTCAATCTTATTTTGATTTAACAGAATTCAGCATGTGTAATGGGAAAGTGTCTGTAAGTATCATTTTGGATGCTCATAACTGGGTACAGAAATTCTCTTTCGGTATGTGCTTTTTTTTTTTTTCTCCTATGACAGGATCTCATGAAGCCCAGGATGCTCAGATTTACTATGTAGCCAACAATGATGCTGAATTTTTGATCCCCCTGCCTCTATCCCCCAAGTGCCAGGATCGCAGTATGCACCATCGTGCCCAGTTTATATAGAGTTGGGGATGGAGTACAGGACTTCACGCATGCTTCTCATGTAAACTCCAGGCCTCTGGTTGGCTTTTAGATCAAATAAGAAAATAACTGAGTCTTGGAGAGATGGCTCAGCTGTTAAAAGCACCTGCTCTTCCAGAAGACTCAAGTTTGCTTCTTAGCATTCACATGGTGGCTCACAACCATGGCTTGTAACTCCGGTGCTAGGGGATCCAACGCTCTCTTCTGGCCTCAGCAGGCACCTGAAACCATGTGTGTCTACCCACACACAGACCCACTCATGCATTAATGAAATTTTATAAAACAAGCAGAACACAGGGAGAAAATCCAACTTATTCATGAGTGACTAGACATATATATACAGATTTACACACACACACACACACACTTCAGAAAGTCAATCAGAGGAACTACTTTCTAGGAAACCAGAAAAACAAAAATACTGCAATGTACTGATCTCTTTTTGTGTTTTAAAGGAAAATGAGAAAGGGGATTTAATGAATGACAACAAGCTATTGAATTGAGAGTTCTTCAGTCTGAGAGACCAAGAGCTGTGGCCTCCTTATTATCTGTGGTCTCCAATACCTCCAGGTAATGGTCCTTGAGGCAGCGGTCATAATCCAGACTCTGGACTTCGGGAATAAAAGGGATTGAAGGCACATGCCACCACACAAGACTCGTATCTTGCTTTAAGAATTTTTTTTTTCTAATTTCTTAAATGTGGGTGTGTCTTTCTCCTATTACCTGAAAACCAACTCTTTCAGAGCCCTGGATCTCCAGAGTGTGAAGGCCTTCTGTATGTTATTGCAATGACTAGCCTGAGGGCTGCACCACTAAAGAGAATCAGGATGTGGCTGGCCACTACAGACATTGATTAGAAAGTTCAATTTTCACCCAGGCATATGCCTATTACACAGCACTCAGAAGGATCCTGAGTTTAAGGCCAGCCTGGGCTACACAGCAAGACCCAGATAATCTTTTGTTTCGTTTTCTGTGTTTCTCCCTATGCTTTCTCCTTTCTTTGTTGTGCTGGGATCAAACCCAGGACCTTCCACGGTGCTAGAAAATCGTCCTGCCACTGAGATACAGTCCCAGGCCATGGGACACTGTGTCTCAAACAGAAAAAGGGATGGAGGGGAGAGATAGGTATTTGTAACTTCTGACCTCTGAGAAGCGAGGCGGGAGACTAAGCTGCTCACCGACGGCCAAGGGTGCCATCTGTCACACCTATGTAACTAAGCAGCTGAGAGGACTAGGCCCCAAGAGCTTCCAGAGCTGACACGGGAGGGCACTGGAAGAATGGCTCCCCCAGGAGATCAGGAAAGCTCCCACAAACCTTAGCTGCACACCTCTATCTGCCTGTACAGCTACACCCTGCAGCAACTGCCTTAACAATAAACTGGGTACCCAAAATCATGTTCCCCCGAGTGCTGTGAATGGCTCCACCAACGTCATCAGACTGGGGTGGCGGGACAGCCTATCCCTCTCTTTCTTTTTTATTATTTATTTATTTATTTTTTCATTTTAGCTCTGGCTGTCCTGGAAGTCTCTCTATAGAAGAGGCTGGCCTCAAACTCAGAGATCCCCCTGCCTCTGTCTCCCAAGTGCTGAGATTAAAGGTGTGCGCCACCCCACCCAGCCTCCTACCGCTTTCAGCGGCAAATGCAGCCCTCAGCCTGACGGTTCTGTTGCTACCTCCAAATAACCAGTGTGTGTCTGCTGGAGATCTCCTTGGGATGTGGGTAAATAAGGCTCCTGCACTGGTGTCAAAAATGGGGTACAGAGTGGGGTGAGAGTGAGAGGATGTGCTTTCTCTAAAGCCTCTGTCTACCTAAGGTCAGGATTTGCCACAGGACAGTCAAGAGCTGGGAATCCCTCTTCAGACTTCCCGTCAACAGGGGCAGATAATGGAGACAGAATCACAAGGCAGCACGGAGAACTAGCAGACAGCCCAAACTCTGTCAGGCAACTATCTATTCTATCTGTCCACCCTAAAATCCATGTAAAACCCAATATAGATGACTCTACATTAAATGTCAAAATTTTTAAAAATTAAAACCAAGTTCTCTCTTCTGAAGCTGCCTCTACCCATCTGTCCTGAGAAGAATGCTATCCTATCTATCTGTCCTGCTGTGCCTGGCTCACAGGTATGTACCTGCCTCTCCTGTCTTAATCCAGCCATGGCTAGTTTATTTCCTGGCAGGGAGAAATGGAAATGGTCTTTGTCCCACACCAGAGCTCCATAAACAAGTTACAGTTGTCCAGAAGAAGCAGAAGGTTTAAGGGTTGCCTACACTGGGCGTGGGGCTAATACAAATACACTGCTGTATTGGGGGCCATCTAGGGCTACATTCAGTGACCCTGTCTTTAAAAAAAAAAAAAAACAAAACTGACTAGATGGCTCAGCAAGTGAAACCACAGGCCCACAACCCGGGTTCCATCCCCAGACCCCAAGTAAAGGTAGAAAAACTGACTGACCTCCACATGTGACCCTTTGACAATAACAACTGATTTTATTTTTAATGTGCATGAGTGCTTTGCCTGCATGCACGTAAATGTACCACATGCATGCCTATTTCCCAGAGGCTAGAAAGGGACACGGAATACCCTGGAATCAAACCCAGGACCCCTGGAAAATCAGTGCTCTTAACAGCTGAGCCATCTTCCCAGCCCCTCATAATAAATTTTAAAATTAAAAAAGAAAAACATCACTGTACCCCCCCAACACAAATAAATAAAAAAAGCTGCTCAGAAGGCCAGGTGTCCGTGACACATGCCTTTTATCCCAGCGCTTGGGGTACAGAGGCAGGTGTATCTCTGCGTTCCAGGCCAGCCAAGGTTACAGAGAGAAACCCTGTGTCAACAAACAAACAACAACAACAAAAAAAGTCAGGGGCAAAAAGAATGATGTTCAGCGATTGTTAGTGAGCATGGGTTTCCTAGAAAGAAGGGAAGGTTCTAAATCGGTTCTAAATCGACTAGTGACTAGTTGTATACTTATGTAGACATACTAAGATCCACATGGGATGTCCTGGATGAGCTGCATCCAGGTCAGGCTGCTGAGGGAGGCAAACACCAAGGATCCTTATTTGGTTCCCATGTGCCAGGCGGTCTGTTACCTTGTCAACCACAAGCTTTCTCTCTTCCCCTAGGACAGACCTATTATTTCTGTTGTCTATATGGTTCTTTGGTTGGGGAGGTGAGCAGCTCCTCCACCCTAAACCCCTACAGCTGAAGCTTTTACTGTTTTGTAACTTTCACTCATGAAATATGCCACTCTACCCAAAATCTCAATAGAAGAGTTTTCTGGTTGATCCTTAGATGTAAGCTGAGCCGACTTTCCTGATTAAGTGTCTGAGTGAATTTGCTCTCATGAACATAAAACAAACTTCTTCCTATAGCTTGTATGTGGAGATGGCTAAGTGAGAAATATTAAAAGATTTTGAATGAAAAAACATTCCTCCATTAAAAAAAAAAAATTTTGCATGAACATGCTATCAGCCTCAGGCAAGTGAGTGACAAATAGGAGTTACTCAAAAGGCTGGATGGGGGGCTAGAGAGATGGATCAGCGGTTAAGCTCACTGACAGCTCTTGCAGAGGTTCTGAGTTCAGTTCCCACTCACACGGTGAGTGGCTTACAACCATCTGTAATGGGCACCATTGTCTGAAGACAGCTACAGGATACTCATATCCGTTAAATAAATAAATAAATCTTTAAAATAAAAGGTTGGATAGGATTGATGGAGCGCCCTTTGTGGGTTCCCAGAAGGGGTCTTTCCATCTCAGCCTCCCAAGTCCACTGTAAGGTATCAAAGTTTAATGGCAAACACTCTCTTTATCTAGGCAGAACTGGAATGCATCACCACCAGACCAGACTGTAAGTCCAGGTTAAGAAAAGGACTTGCTAAGCAGCACTTCCCAAGTCGGTTATCCTCCCCCACCCCCACTCCCTGAGGCAGAAGGTCAAAGAGCATCTCTGGTTGGAGGCCTGAAGCTCCCAGGCCTCTCACTACTTCAGTTATCCAAGACAGCATCCGAACACCTCACCTCATAGTCTTTCCTTGGAAGGATCTCATCCTCTTCCTGTGTCTCTCCAAGGATGGTCTAGAAAAACAGATTCACAGAATGGTGACCTTTTTTATTGGTTAAGGGTAGAAGGGGGGGTTAGTATTACTAAAATCGAAATTAGCTAGAGCCATCTTCGAGGAGGAACAAATTTTAGAATCACGTTGGGTGGGTATTTAGTCACCAGCTGAGCTCTACATTTCTATTGACCGACGAATTCTCTAAATCATAATGCTCACCTTCAGGACACCTGAAAGATGTCCTGATAGCAGCTTAGTTGAGGAAAAAATTCGCGTTCATTTGATAATAGACTGAATATGAAATCAGAGGGAATGTATCAACTCCGAGAACACAACTCAAGTTTTCCCAGGTTGCTTTGCAGGGGGAAGCTGGATCATCAGTGACCCAGAAAGAGTGAAGCGTAGAATATGAAAAGGCTGGCGAAACTAAACCAACTGCAGGAGCATCAAGTCCTGCGAAAGGGCTCATTCTAAAATGCTTGCTTCATTCAAAACTCCTTTCCGATAAAAGAGAATATGGATGACATTAACCCAAGCTGGCCGAGATCCTCCCTCAGAGTCCAGAGAGAGGTTATGAGAATACAACTCTGACTCGGGCACGCCAAGAAAGACGGATGCTTCCAGAGCCCAGGCAGCGGTCCCTTGGCCCCACCCGCAGCCACCTGCAGGCGCAGCTCGGCGCGGCCCCACCCCCGGCAACGCCTCTTGTCATCCTGTCATCCCTCAGCAACTACCCCTTCCCCAGCCAGGCTGCCGCTCACCAACTCCTCGGGAGTGCGGCTCTCGCGTTCACCGCAGCAGCAACACCACCTGCAGCAGCAGCACACAGACCCCCTGCACCCCGCCATCTTCCTCCTTTCCTGCCACTCCGGACCACCTAGGCCAACCCCCCTCCCACCCAGGATCCGCGCCTCACGTGACTGGCCCCGGGAGGGTCACGTGGCCCTCTCGAGCTCTGGGTCGGGAGACAGGGAGTGGCTGCAGACGGGTGGGGCGAGAGCTCGCGTCACATGACGCAGTACTTGGCTGGCTTCCCAAGAGACCTCCGGGCGCGGCCATGTTGGGGCGGGACTTCCGGCCATCGTCTTTTGTGGCTTCCGCCTGCAGCTCGTCCTGTTTCCCTTAGCAACCGACAGCTGCGCCCCGCCTTCTCCGCCTGCGCTTTGGAGGTGGCACCCCCGCAGCCAGCGATCTGACGCAGGAGGTAACGCGACAGGCTTTGGACGCTGCGGAGGGATTCGCGGAGTCTGGAACACTCCACCGCAGGCTAGACCTCCTTGTGGGCGGGCAGTTGAGGGCTGGCCCGCCCCCTGCACCTGAAAGCTCAGTGGCTCCTAGGGCCTCTGAACTCCTGGTGGCTGTCACCCCAGCCCCACTACCTGCTCGAAGGTATCCCAAAGTTAAAGGAGTCCTGAATCTGGGGCAGTGATCCAGCCCCTGCAGCCGTCTGGGACCCGCATCCCCGCCCTGGCCTGTGACCCATTGACCAGGTGACCCGATTCCCATCCCTCAGGCCAAGGTGGCTGCCTGCCATAGTGTGTGTCTGTCTAGCTCTCTCGCTCGCTCTCTGGAATTTGGTTTGGTTTTTTCGAGACAAGTTTCACTGTGTAGCCCTGGCTGTTCTGGAGCTCTCTCTGTAGACCAGGCCTCGAAGAGATCTGTTGCTTCCTGAGAGCTGGGATTAAATATGTGCGCTGTCATGCCTGGCTGCCATAGTCTCTTAAACCTGCCTCCCTGACAGCATCTGGAAAGGAACAGTGGACCATTAGCTTCAACGCCCAGGTACCCATAGCGTCCTGCTGTTCACATCTATCACAATGCTTCTGGGGGTGGTGGGCTCTGTTTGCCACAGTCTTAATTAAATGAACAGTAGGGGGCAGCGGGGCATTTTGAGACTGGTGTGGAGGTCTTGGCAGTTTTGGGCCCAGTGAGTACTGCCTGTTACTACTCTGCCAGGCACTGGGTATGCCACGTCTGAGACTGGTCTCTCTGGTCCCAGTCTCAGGCAGGGGACCGGACAGTAGAAGGGTAAACAAATTTGTCAGTTCACAGTCTCAATCTTGTGTGATATGGGAGCTCAATAATGCATAACCAGTGGGTGCTGGTTGATACATGCGTATTGTATGTATCTACGTATTGTATGATGATCTATGTATTAGAGATGCTAAAACCTTGGAGCTGTTTGCTGTGCCTGAGTCAGCTCCTCAGGTTTTATTCCAGCAGTGAAAATGAGGCATCTCCCTTGGATGGAGGAGGAAGGTCTTTCTCACTCTCCATGAGAACAGACCGTCAGAACAGAAGTGGCACAGATAGATTGGGAATAACACTGGTACTAAATCTGGGATCTGGGAGGGGAAGGAGCAATGGATTTCTTCCTGTTCTGGAGGCTGAGACCCAAAATGGTACATTGACTTAGAGGTGGAAGTTTCTGGAAAGAAACGAACCTGACCTGGCCGATCCTCTGTTGTTCCACGTCACCACACAGATAGCTACTACTGTGTTTGCTTATCTTTTCCGGACTCGACTGCAGCATGGCACTATGCCCTGTTAGCCAGGCTATGATTGCTGCAACCGAAAGTGGATATGTGATAGACTGTGATCACTGATCCTTTTGACTTAATTGGCATGTTTAGGGAGAGCTGCTAGCAGGGCAGGCACAGATGGGAGAACCTTTGTTCAGAGTTGGACATAAATCCCTACCCCTGGTGACTTAAGTCTACATGCCTCTTCAGCCCAGCCCCTGCCCGGTTCCAGCTCACAACACAACAGTCTTTGAAGTAGTGTGATCTCAGGAGATCAAGCTGCCTAGCCATGATGCAGAAAGCCTATAACGTGTTCCAGACAGGGCCAGCCACAGTGAGCTGCTCTTTCTTTGGAGGGGGAAATCTAGTGATCCTGAATGGCTAATAGCCTAATCTCCACTAACCTCTGCAGTCCCTGCCTGCCCACTCCTCCCCTCCCCCATTCATCTTCCTTCTCTGACTTGTGCCTGAGCCTTCTCCAGCCTGGAAACCTTACTCCCGCCCCTTTGCCTGGCCCCAGCCTCAGCTCTGGGCTCTTTGTCACAGCTCCGCCCAGTTGGGCACACCCTCTAGGAAAGGTTCCTTCCCCAGTCACTCGGTCTAAGCAAATCAGGATGAACCATCAAAAAGCCAAGGTCCTTCCAGCTGGGCTCTGTTACCCATCCCTGGAGATGTGGGCCTCAGAGGCTGGCTGCGTGAGGCTTTCTGTGCCACCCTCTATCAGGTAGCTGTCACCAAGGCTCCATGAGCTGAAGGACCCGAGAACTGCCGCTCAGTGCTTAGTGGGAGGTGGTCATACAAAGAGCCAGAGGACAGCAGGGGGCAAAGCGCATGGAGCCTCTGGGTAGGAGCTGCGTGAGTCTCACTTGTGCTGGCTGACTAAGCAGTGACCGCCATCAGAGCTCCAGAGCTGCCTACTCAGGTGTTGGGTGTGCATGGGGTTTGGCTACCAGCCCTCTAATACCCCTGGCCCCCACCCTCTACAGCAGGAATCCAGCCATGGTGAACGAGGCCAGAGGAAGTGGCAGCCCCAACCCCCGATCTGAGGGCAGCAGCAGTGGCAGCGAGAGTTCCGAGGACAGTTCGAGATGTTCCACCCCCAGCCTGGACCCAGACAGGCACGAGAGACTCCGGGAGAAGATGAGGCGCAGAATGAACTCTGGTGACAAGTGGTTCTCCCTGGAGTTCTTTCCTCCTCGGACTGCTGAGGGAGCTGTTAACCTTATCTCGAGGTAAGTAGGGAGGTTAATAGTGGTGGTTGGCGCAGGGGAACATGAGCTGCCCTTTAACCTGGCAGGAAAAGGCACTGGGGAGGGGAGGCAGGAAGACGCAGAGGCGAGACAAGGAGTTTAGTCTGCGACTTATAACTTCTCATCTGTGAAAGTCCCTCTGAAGCAGCATTAGATATGTTTGGACGCACTCTCAGCCAAAAATGTTCATTTTCAGGCTGCATTCTTTGGCAGAGCTTGGGGCTGGCTCATGAGGAGCTTGGGAAGTCAACAAACCGCACCACGCAGCTCAGGGAATGTGTTGAGCTGTCTGGACACAGAGAGTGTGCTTTTCCAAATCCGGAAACACCACATGCTTTGTGATAGCACTTTCTGAATACCAGTTCCTTTTCTTCAAGTCACAGAGTGATTTGCTAGACCACAAGACCCCTGTGCGACATCCGCAGCATCACAAAGACGAGAGAAAGTCAGGCATACTGGTAACGCCTTAATCCTAACTCTCAGAGGCAGGAGGATAACTGTGATTGAACTCACAAGAATCCAGGCCAGCCAGCCAGGGTTATGTAATGACACCCTGTCTTAAAAGGGAGGAAGAGTATAGCCAAGCTGGTGGAGTGAGTAGATAGCTTGCCAGAAATCTTAAATTTGATCCCTAGCACTACATAAACAGAGTGTGGGAACATGCCTGTAATCCCAGCACTTAGGAGGCAAAAAAAGCAGATCTGAGGTCAAAGATAGCTTGGTGGAGAGCCAGGCATGGTGGCATACACCTTTATTCCCAGCACTTCGTGGGCAGAGGCAGGCAGATCTGTGAGTTTGAGCTCAGTCTGGTCTGCATAGTGAGTTCTAGGACAGCCAGGGCTACAGAGGGGGACCCTTGTCTTGAAAACAAACAGCAAACAAAGAACATCCTCAGCTACATATGGTGTTGAGGTCATTCTGGGCTACATGAGATCCTGTCTCAGAAACAACCACAAACAGTGATGCCTTTTAATCTGTGTTTGTCATGTGCTGTTCCCTCGGTCCTGAAATCAAGGTCTGGGTGTTTACACACATTATAGCTTTAACCCTGTGCTGATGCCCATTAAGCC
Organism: Rhynchomys soricoides; assembly: GCA_019843965.1. Lineage (NCBI taxonomy): Eukaryota > Metazoa > Chordata > Mammalia > Rodentia > Muridae > Rhynchomys > Rhynchomys soricoides. The sequence continues at coordinate 2,134,032 of JADRCH010000224.1, read as the reverse complement.
TTTGAATCTAGTTCAGGAGCTCAGCCTTCCTCTGCAGGACTGTCTGCTGATGCAAGGAGGCCATGGTAGCAACCCCAGAGTCTGTTGATTTCTCCCTGCCTTCCCTAAAGTGAGGCTCTCTGCCCACCACTGCTGAGATTCCCGATCCCTCAGCTCTCAAGACTAAAAAACTAGTGTGCTCACACGCTGAGACGCACAGAACGCTGTTCACACAAATTAGTGGCATTGTTGTACCTCGGGGTGATAATCATAGCGATACTCACTGAGCTCAGGCCCTGCTCTGAGGGCTGCACAACCCTCCGACCCAGAACCTTGGTAGATGTGGAGTAGGTTCTGTTATCTGCACATCTGACGCACGAAGATACTGCGGCTCAGATGGATTGATGGGTAACATACCTGGGAGATAAACACGGTGCTCTGATACCATCTTGCATTCTATGCTGCTCCAGCTCCCTTGCCCCCAGGGAGGATGAGAGAGCAGGCTGTTTCCCCCAGGAGCCCTACTTAAGGAGGAAATCCCCTACAGGTTTGACCGAATGGCAGCAGGGGGCCCCCTCTTCGTAGATGTTACCTGGCACCCAGCTGGAGACCCGGGCTCAGACAAGGAGACCTCCTCCATGATGATTGCCAGCACAGCAGTAAACTACTGTGGCTTGGAAACCATCCTGCACATGACCTGCTGCCAGCAGCGCCAGGAGGAGATTACAGGCCATCTGCACAAAGCCAAGCAGCTCGGCCTGAAGAACATAATGGCGCTGAGGGGAGGTGTGGCGCCAGCACCCCTCTTCTTTGGGTTCTTGCTTTCCTGAGGCTTCTCCTGTCCCGGGAAAAGTCCTTTACTTTCCCTGGGCTCTACACTAAACACATTCGGGGTCAGCTTGCTGCAGGAGAAGCAGTGATGGTTGTGGGTGATGAGTCCATTTCGGGTTTCACACAGGTGGGATGACCGTCTCCACAGCTTGACCTGTATACCGTTCAGCTGGGATGTGGCTTGTGCCTGATAACCCTCTGTTAGAATTACACAGGGCCACCAATCTGTTGTGGCACTGTCTGACCTAGAGTACCGTGTTGGAATTTCCCAGGAGCAACTGGCGTTTGCTATCTTCAGGGCACTCAAGAGTGGGAGGTGGGAGCCTGCCGGGTAGGGGGGAATCTGTGGCTTCTGCTCCCAGCACAGAACTCCTCATGATGAGTAGAAACTCCACCCAGAATCCAGGAGCTCTAAGAGTTGAGGGGTGGGAGAGAGTGTCTGACCACACCCAGGGCTTCAGGCTCAGTGGAGAGAGAGCCTCGCCTTCTCTGGTCCCACCACCAATGGGGCACCTGCAGAGTAAGCCTTAGTAGACATTTGACAACTGACCACTGCCCCGCACCTCCTACTTGTCAGGTGTCAGGCTAGACTCACGTAATAGGAAATCTCTGCCTTTGAGGAGCCCACAGCCAACTGTATGGGTAGGTAGAGGGAACAAGAAGACTCTGGAGGTCAAGGGACACCCAGTGACCATGACCTCCAGCAACCCTGCAGATCCTGTAGGTGACCAGTGGGAAGCAGAGGAAGGCGGCTTCAGCTATGCCACAGACCTGGTGAAGCACATCCGGAACGAGTTTGGCGACTATTTTGACATCTGTGTGGCAGGTGAGTGGGGACAGGGAAGGGACAGTCTTCAGTTCAGGACGTGTTGATTGGGTGGATACAGGAGGGGAGGGGACACAGAGATGAACTGAACGGCACCAGTCCTGGCCTCCTCCTGCCACCTGCTGCCCTGCACCCACCCACACACTACTCCCACTCCGGAAGCTTCCCTCCTTTGCCTTCTGTGCCCATCTTCTCCCAGGAGAGAGAGAGTGAGGGGGGAAGGATGTGTTATGAAAGATTGAAAGGTGGGCCCTGAAAGGTGTCGGGAACTTCATTCCCTCTGTACCCACAGGGTCCTGGGCTGGCTTTTCACTGTGCATCTGCTGCATGAGAGGCCCTCAGACACACTGTCCTGTGTCTGAGCCTGCTTCTGAGTGTGCACAGTGTCAGCTCCAGACAGCCACTACTCTGTCTATTCTCGGTGTTAGCTCTCAGTTTCTAGGAAATGAGACTCACACTGGCTTAGCTAAGAGAAGGATACAAGTTCAAGGTCAGCCTGAACTTGTCTTAGAAATCCAGAGCTGGAGTGGGAAGGTGGTGGTGCAAGCCTTTAATCCCAGCACTCTAGAGGCAGAAGCAGGCAGATCTGAGTTCAAAGCCAGCCTGGTCTACATAACTAATTCCAGGACAGCCAAGGCTACACAGAGAAACCCTGTCCAGAAAAAAGAAAGAATCCAGAGCTGTAGTTTGGTGCTAGAGAGCATATGTGTTCTAGCCAAGCTAGTGTGTGCCAGGTCCCGGGTTCCATCAGAGCTTGCCTCGGGTGCCAGGTCCCGGGTTCCGTCCCCAGCACTGATAAAATAGATAAATGAATAAATGCCTAGATTATGGAGTAACATATCAAGTAGTAACATTCGGTGTGTGTGTGCACATGCACGCAAGGTGGAGGTCAGAGACCAAACTTCAGGAATCAGTTTTCTTTCTACCATGTGAGTCCTGGGATTCAAACTCAGGTGGTCATGCTTTACAACAAGCACCTTTACCTACTGAGCAACTCACAGGCCCGCAAGTAATATCACTTAAAAACAAAGTTTGCGGCTTCAGAAAATTGTCACATGTGACTTTGGGCTCTCTCCAACCTCCCATGTGCGTGCATGCTCCTCTCAGCAGGCTACATAACTGGCTAAGACTGGGAAACACTGCTAAAGAATTGAAGGAGCAGGCATTGCAGGCTGCTCTGATTGTCACCGCTCCTGCTAGCCTGGATGCAGCAATCTGGGGACTGCACACCGGCCCTAGCTGTGGGTGTGAGAAGGTGGTAAGGGGAACCTAGCAGAGCTGTGGGCTCACAGTTGTCAAGTGGTTCTGTGCTTTGCCTGTTGTAAAGTCAGTGGTAAAACTGGCTGCTTAAAGCGTGGAGCTGGGGGTAGATCAATGGGTCGGCGGCTAAGAGTGCTTGCTGCTCCTACAGAGAACCCCTCTGGCACCCATACCCTGTGGCTCACAGACATCTGTAACTCCAGCTCCAGGGATCCAGTACCCTCTCCTGGCCTCCACGGGCTTCTGAACACACATATACACAGACACATACACATAAAACTAAAAGTAAACAAAACCTTTTTAAACTGCCAAGCTGGTCGTGGCAGAAAAAGAACATAGCAAAGTGATGGAAGCCCTACTGTACAGGGCCCGTGTGGATTTGCCTGGCAATACTCAAACTGCTTAGCTGTGTGGTTTCGGAATTTCCCACTGGAAAGAGCGTTGCTGTTCAGAGTTGAAGTTCTGCTGCCTAATCTCCACACCATAGTTTTTCTGGCCTGGGTGACTGTGTCGTTTTAAGAACCAAACGACCTTATCACAGCAAAGCAGCTTGGCTTCCAGACCGCTCTGGCTTCAGGTTGGCTCTCTGCTTAGCTCTGCTCCTGGTGGAGCTCAGGCAGAGGATTATCTCTCCCTCTCCTCCTCCCCCACTCTGAGGTTGCCACAGAGCTGCGCTTTTCTGCGTGTGTAAGGCTTCTAATGAGTTTGGTCATTGAGAGGGGGAGTCATAGAGTTCACAAGCTACCAGTGGGATCAGAAAGCCTCTGGTCCCAGTCTCTGTGGATTTGGAAACCCCATCTTCTACATGGTCAGCTTAAGATCATCCCACCCCCCATCCCTACCCCCTTGTGTAATCAGATTACAATGAAAAAAATACTTTTTGCCTCTTTATTGTGTGTGTGTGTGTGTTTACAAAAGAGTAAGCACTCTTAACTGCTGAGCTATCTCTCCAACCTCTATTCATTTCTTGAAGCAAAATTTCACTTTATTCAGTCCTTCATATAGTGTGATTTTTAAATCATTACTTTTATGTATGTCTCTCCTGCCTGCATGTATGTCTGTGTGCCACGTGCATGCCTGGTACCCACAGAGGCCAGAGGGGGGTGGTCTCTAAAAGTAGTGAGTGCTTCTAACAGCGGAGCCATCTCTCTAGCCCTAATGGGATTCCCAAGCCTTTCAGTGTTCAGAGGGATTTTAGTGTCGTATGTACTTTTTTAAAAAATTAAAAAAAAAAATACTGTTTGGTTTGGGTGTGGTGCTGTTTTAAGCACAGCATTTGGGAGGCAGAGGCAGGTAATCTCTTTGAATTCAGGTTAGCTTGGTCTCCAGAGTTCTAAGCCAGTCAAGGCTACCTAGCATTATAATGATACCCTGTCTCAAACACACAGACACACACACAAGAATGCTTGCCTAACATGCGTAAGATGTTGGGTTCAATCCTCAACCAAAACCAAAAAACCTACATGAACCAACTCCTTGGGTCCAATGCTTAGAGTCAAGTCTGGCTCCCTAGAAACAACCCAGTTAGTATTCAATGTGGCAGTCTGTCTGTGGCCACAAAGTGCAGGCCTGACTAGCTGAGTGAAAAAGGACAGTGTATAGCATTTAGAACAGTCCACCCCTCTCCTGGAGGCTCATCCACAGGGTCCGTGACACAGCAGTGGCTTGGACACCCACAATCCACCTAGCTGCACTGCTTCTGGGAAGAACACATGCAGTGCGTGGGCTGAGGCCTGCTCAGGCCCCCCGGCTCTCTGATGGTCAAGACCAGCCTCCCTACCCTCTTCTCCCCTGGCAGGTTACCCCAGAGGCCACCCCGATGCAGAGAGCTTGGAGGATGACCTGAAGCACTTGAAGGAGAAGGTATGCGCAGGCGCTGACTTCATCATCACTCAGCTCTTCTTTGAGGCCAGCGCCTTCTTCAATTTTGTGAAGGCCTGCACAGAGATAGGCATCTCTTGCCCTATCCTGCCTGGGATCTTCCCTATTCAGGTGAGGGGCTCCGGAGAACCTGATTCCCTCATTCCAGTGCACTATCCTGGGCCAGGACTCAGGCCCCCCGGGTCATACAGAAGTTCTTCCTCAGTAGTGCTCAATGCCCATTGGGAATTGTCCACATACTGCATTTGGTCACCTCATTTGTCACCCTGAGACAGTAATGGTGTCTATAAAGGGCTGTACGGAGAGTGATGATTAACTCTCATCAGAAGTTTTGGTTAAGCTGCACCTGATGGCATGCACTTGTATCCCAGCATTGTGGAACTAGAGAAAAGAGGAGCAGGAGTTTGGGGCCACCTTGACTCCATGAGACTCTTTTTCTCAAGGTCAAAAAGATTAGCTTAGTGTTTTCCAGTCTTGACTCTCACCAGATATATTTAATAAGATAGTCCCACAACTGAGTCCCCAGACATCACTTCTAGGCATCTGATGTGACAACCTGTGATGGTTTGTATATGCTTGGCCCAGGGAGTGGCACTATTTGGAAGTGTGGCCCTATTGGAGTAGGTGTGTCACTGTGGGTGTGGGCTTTCAGACCCTCATCCTAGCTTCCTGGGAGTCAGTCTTCCACTAGCAGCCTTCAGATGAAGATGTAGAACTCTCAGCTCCTTCTGCACCATGCCTGCCTGGATGCTGCCATGCTCCCGCCTTGATGATAATGGACTGACCCTCTGAACCTGTAAGCCAGCCCCAATTAAATGTTGTCCTTATAAGAGTTGCCTAGGTCATGTGTCTGTTCATAGCAATGGAAACTCTAAGACAGAACTTGGTACTAGGGACTGGGGTATTGCTGTAATAGCCCTGACTATGCTTTTGTTTGGAAGAATGTGGATTTGGGGGCTTTGGATTTGGAAAGCAGTGGAATGCTTTCAGTGGGGCTATCCTAGTAGGAATATAAAAGACTTTGTTACTGAGAGTGATTTCGATTGTGTGGACCTGGCCCAAGAGGTTTCAGTGGAGAATTTTGATATGTGGCCTAGAGACTGTTTTTGTGGTATTTTGGTGAAGTGTGGCTACTTTTTACACTTGTCTGGAAAGTCTGCCTGAGGCCAAGGTGAGGACACTCAGATTAATTGCATTGACAAAGGAAGTCTCAGAAATGCCCATCATAGACTTTGTTCTCTGGTTAAGTCTCATGAAGAGCATTTTGAACAACCGTAGCAAGCAGAGAAAGGAAAAGTACAACTCTACAGTTTGAGTTTAAAGGGACACCAACAAGAAATGGAGCTGAGTCCTGTGTCAAAAATATTAAATTGAATTAAGGGAGAGGTGATCTTGGGGCAAGATTCCACCCAGCTAAGTTTAGGTCCAGACATGGTAGTATATGCTTTTAATCCCAGGAGGCAGAGACAAGCAGATCTTTGAGTTCAAGGCAGCCTAGTACAGAGCAGGTTCTAGGTGAAGAAAAACTTAAATCCACCTTTAATCACAGTGCATAGGAAACCATCATGCAGATCTCTGAGTTCAAAGTTGGCCGATGAAGCTTAGGCAGTGAAGAAGTTGGAGAGCAGAAATCTGGTGATGATGTAATAGAACAAGGAGGGCATGTTCCAGCCCCGGCAAGTAGCAGAACTCAGCAGCTTGGAACACGTGGCTCTGGCTTTAAAGTCTAGAATAGAAGGGACTACTGGGACCATTGATGCTGGCTAGCTGGAGCTAAGAAATCAGTAGTGATTAAAAAGAGACCAGCATTACTGCGGTGAAATATTTTGGGAAGTATTTTCTGAGAGCACAGAGAAGCTTTCCAAAGGTAGCCAAGGTTGTACCTCGTATTGCAGCTGTACTTGGTAATGTGTAAGAATCTCTCAGATGGTACTGGTTTTGAAGGCATGAAGGGGTCATGAAGAGCAGCTGAGGCTTGGCACTGTGAGAGGCCATGGATGGCCATTGGTGAAGATGTAGCTTCAGTTGTAGTTGACAGCCTAGGACTGAAGGGGTCATGCAAAGGATTTGAGGCTTGGCACCATGAAAAGAGCCTATGAGAGGCTATTGGTGAAGCCTAGTTGCAGCAGAAGACCCCAGTGTCATGGGATGATCATCAAGAACAGCAGCAGCAGTGGAGTGGATCAACCTGAGCTTAGGGTGCTACAGAGAGCAGAGCTAGAGAAGTGACACAAGCTCTTCAGAGGAGCCCAGAAGATCATGTGTGGATCCCAGACATTGAAAGGAGAAGCTGTAACATTGAAGTTGCATTGGAGACCCAGAGATGTTCAAGATGCCAGAGTCGTGGGTTATCTGCCAAGGAAAGCTGTTAACAGAGAGTGGAACTAGCCCAGGAGAAAGAAGTTTGTTGCAGTCAACAAAGATGAAAAAGGAGTTGGAAATCTGAAGACCGCTTTGATATCAGACATGGAGATGTTTGGAGTTTGCCCAGCTGGTTTCCTGTCTTGCCTTGGGGGTTACAGTTAGAACTTCAGACTTTTAACATTGTTGACACTGCTGTCAACTTTGTGGACTTTGAAAGTTGGACTAAATGTACTTTTTTATTATGTATGTCTAGGTATGGCCCCCATAGACTCATGTGTTTGAACTAGCCAATGGGGGCCGGGGAGTAGAAAGTGATGGTTTGTATATGCTTGGTCCAGGGAGTGGCACTATTTGGAGGTGTGGCCTTGTTGGAGTGGGTGTGATCTGGTTGGAGTGGGTGTGGCCTTGTTGGAGGAGGTGTGGCCTTGTTGGAGTGGGTGTGATCTGGTTGGAGTGGGTGTGTCACTGTGGGTGTGGGCTTTAAGACCCTACTCCTAGCTGCCTGGAAGTTTGTATTACTACTAGCAGCCTTCAGATGAAGATGTAGAACTCTCAGCTCCTGCACCATTCCTGTTTGGATGTTGCCATGTTCCTGCCTTGATGATAATGGACTGAACCTCTGAACCTATACGCAAGCCCCAATTAAATGTTGTCCTTTATAAGTCTTCCTTGGTCATGGTGTCTGTTGACAGCAGTAAAACCCTAACTAAGACACAACCTGAGGTGGGATCTATGATTTAAACCTTCAGTTTGGCAGACGACTGGCTGGCGAGGCTTAGGAATAACTGAGTTAAATGACTGTTGTGTTGAGCTCAAGGCCTGGCTTGGGCTTATGGCAGGAATGTTCAGGCCTCTCCTGGACCCTACAAATGAGAAAGTAGGGCAGGCCAAGCACTGCCTTGCAAAACCACCTGCCTTTTCCAGGCCTTTTCCCAGGAAACTAAGTGGCCAAGAGACCAGGAAGGAGATAAAGTGAAACACAGGCCAGAGATGACCCCATTCCCCTTGTGTCTCGGACAGGGCTACACCTCCCTTCGGCAGCTTGTGAAACTGTCCAAGCTGGAGGTGCCACAGAAGATCAAGGATGTAATTGAGCCGATCAAAGACAACGATGCTGCCATCCGCAATTATGGCATTGAACTGGCTGTGAGCTTGTGCCGGGAGCTGCTGGACAGTGGCTTGGTGCCAGGCCTCCACTTCTATACCCTCAACCGTGAGGTGGCCACCATGGAGGTGCTGAAGCAACTGGGCATGTGGACTGAGGATCCCAGGTGAGAACTGGAAGCTGGAGGAACATCCCACGGGAGTCAGCAGCACAGGTGCAGTACCTGCACTGCACTAAGGATGCCCTTAGGGACCACAGCCAGCAGGATCACCCAGTTCCAGCCTCCACCTCAGATGTTCAGAATGAGATTGCAGTGGCCAGGCTTGGTGATTTCCTCTAGCTCAGTCGACCTAAGCCCTTGGCTTTTCCCTCTTTCTTCTCACCAGGCGTCCCCTGCCCTGGGCTGTCAGTGCGCACCCCAAGCGCCGGGAGGAAGATGTGCGTCCCATCTTCTGGGCCTCCAGACCAAAAAGCTACATCTACCGCACACAGGACTGGGATGAGTTTCCCAATGGCCGCTGGTGAGGAGGGAATCCACTTTCTGTTAGGAATCGCTGGTGCCTGGGTGGAATTAGGGACAGGATTTACAACAAAGTGCCTTGTCCCCTATACTCCTGCCAGGGGTAATTCTTCCTCGCCAGCCTTTGGGGAGCTGAAAGACTACTACCTCTTCTACCTGAAAAGCAAGTCCCCCAGGGAGGAGCTGCTGAAGATGTGGGGCGAAGAGCTCACCAGCAAAGAGAGTGTCTTTGAAGTCTTTGAGCACTACCTCTCAGGAGAGCCGAATCGCCATGGCTACAGAGTGAGTGGGGTGAGGAGGGAACAGCCCAGCTTGTCTCAGCCTTGGGCTGGACATGGGGCTGAGCTGTTTCCCCTATTGGAGATGTGCGCCTCAGTTGATGGAAGGGGTAAGAGATCCCACTGAGGAGCCCATGGAGACAGAGACTGTATGAAGGGGAAACAGCCCAGGCCCAGACTCAGTGCTGCCCTAGCTCAGCTCACCTTGCCCTGCAGGTAACCTGTCTGCCCTGGAACGATGAACCCCTGGCAGCAGAAACCAGCCTGATGAAGGAAGAGCTGCTGCGTGTGAACAGGCTGGGCATCCTCACCATCAACTCCCAGCCCAATATCAATGCAAAGCCATCCTCAGACCCTGTTGTGGGCTGGGGCCCCAGTGGGGGCTATGTCTTCCAGAAGGTAAGCTAGGATGCTTGAAGCTGCTCAATCTGTCCAGTACTCTCGATATCCCCAGAGACGGACAGATCCATGGCTTTCTTCCCCATAGCCCTGCATTCTGAATAACTATAGAGCAGAGCAAGTAACAGGCTCTGTGAGCCCCAGTTTATCCTATAAAATGGGGCGGGGGTATTTTACATTCTGGGGCAAAATATAATAAAGAACATGACAAGATCTGCCTGGAGGAAGAACAAGGAAACAGCTCTCTTAGAGCTCTGACTGCTAACGAGACCACTAACAAGACTGACTTTAATCCCGCTCTGCTAGAGCTAAATTACTCTGGAGCAAGGCCTGGAGCCTTGGACTCAAAAAGCCTGGATTTAGGTGCCACCCTGCTGTTTCCCTTGGTATAGTCCTAAATCTGGCTTTCTCCTCTGGGCAAATGTACCCACCCTGCAGTATTCTGAACATTCTAAAGAATGAAGGCAGAGGCCCTCTGCAGATAGAAGTGCCTTGCCCAGCCCTCTGGGTATCATTCTCATCCAGGAGCTGGGGAAGCTGGCCTGTGCCAGGCTTCTCCCTCTTCCTAAGCTTGTCAGAGTGGCTGCCTCTGTTCAGCTCCTAACAAGCTTCTCTTTAGTGGCTGACTGGGGGAGGTGGCTTGGACCACCACTTGGACCACTCCACACAGAGAAGCCTCTTTCCTTCTGTATCAGCCAACTCCACAGTTCATCCTGGTCCATAGTATCACCACTAATCCCAAAGCCTTCACTGTCCCACACTTTATTGACTGACGGTCCTCTCTCTGGTTGGCTAGGAGGATAGGCATCTGGCTGAGAGATGGAGTAGGCAGATCTAGTCAGATGTGGAGATAGATTGGAGCAGGGTGAGAAGGCAGAGAACCTGGCAAGGAGCAGGGCTGAAGTGATGGGTGTATTCTCCCCCAGGCCTACCTGGAGTTCTTCACCTCCCGTGAGACCGTGGAGGCTCTTCTGCAAGTGCTGAAGACATATGAGCTGCGAGTCAACTACCACATCGTGGATGTGAAGGTAAGCCAGCTCCTGGCATCAAGGCAGCAAGGCTTGAGAACACCTTCATTTATTTTCACGGTCCTCAAATGCCCAGCCCAAGCCAGGCATTTTGCACAAGACAGACAGGCCCCCAGACTGTGAGGTAGATGAGTATATGCCCTGACAAATCTGTGTAAGGAGGAAAGGCAGACTCAATGCCGGATGCTACAGGCTCCAGGAGAGATGTCACACTGGGGAGGTCCAGAGATCTTCTAGAAGGGATTCAGCCCTTTGTGGGCTGAATCTGTGTGCAAACACACACGTGTACACACACCTGGAGGCCAGAGGAGGATGTCTGGTGTCCTGCTGTGTCACCCTCTGTTAGTCCCTTGAGACAGTATCTCTCACTGAACCTGGAGCTGTGTTGACAGACAGCAAGCCTCGGCGATCTGCCTATCTATCCCATGCAGTAGGGTGGCAGGCACATGCAGAGCCATGCACAACTTTTTACAGGGTGCTAGGATCCAGACATGCGCACTAAGCCTCTTTCTTAGCCACTGTGCCACGTCCCCAGTCCCTGGTCTGATCATTTTAAGGACAAAGACTAAGGAAAGGGCATTCTGGGGAGAAGGCAGAGGATAGGCTCTGTGCTGCCTGTGGAGAAACTGCTGATGGGAGGAGATGGGAGTGTTGTCCTGAAGTCCTGCCCGAGGCCTGGAGACGACCCAAAGCAAAGGGAGCCATTCTCCCCAAGGCAAGAGACTGCCTCCATTTCTTCTTTCTGTTTCTTTTGTTGTTGTTGTTGTTTTGAGACAGGGTTTCTCTGTGTAGCCCTGGTTGTCCTAGAAGTCACTCTGCAGACCAAGGTGGCCTTAACTCAGAGATCTACCTGCCTCTGGGACGAGAGATGTGCACCACCACTGCCCAGTGCCTCCATTTCTCTTTACAAAGATCTTAGCAGGCAACTATGAGAGTGGCAAAGACCATGGAACCTAATGGGGACCCTTGTGGCCCAGGCAGAAAGCCAAGCTGCTGCTGTAGGTCTAGATAAGCAGCAACAGAGAAGCCAGGTAATCCCAGCATTGAGTCAGCCAATGGCTGGGGGGTCTTACTTCAAAGCCAGCCTGGGTTATAAGCAAATCCTTGTTTTGTTTTGTTTTTTAAAAAAAGTGCAAAGCATCCGGGCAGTGGTGGCACACGCCTTTAATCCCAGCACTCGGGAGGCAGAGGCAGGTGGATCTCTGAGTTCGAGGCCAGCCTGGTCTACAGAGTGAGTTCCAGGACAACCAGGGCTACACAGAGAAACCCTGTCTCAAAAAAAAAAAAAAAAAAAAGTGCAAAGCAGAATAGAAGTCTAGTCAGGGTGCCTCTAGGGTGATGTTTGTGGTGACAGGGCCAGGGGGGCATACAAACAGGGTGAGATTACTGTAGCCTGCCTCTGTTCTCAGGGAGAGAACATCACTAACGCCCCTGAGCTGCGGCCTAATGCTGTCACATGGGGCGTCTTCCCTGGTCGAGAGATCATCCAGCCTACTGTGGTGGATCCCATCAGCTTCATGTTCTGGAAGGTAACTGAATGGGAGAGGGTGTGCCCTGGCTACCTTGAGAGCCCTGGGCAGAGGATAGCCCAAACACGAGGCTGAAAACCATACCCCAGGCATGATGTCGTATGTTAGCACATGGTGTTTATTTCTGGGCTAGCTGGAGTGGCACTGTCTTGCTCTTTTCTGGGTGGCCTGCAGGGGGACAGCAGGGGCCCAGACCTGGAGGTACCAACTCTGCTGGCCCTGCTCTGTGTCTCTGCCCACACGTAGGATGAGGCCTTTGCCCTGTGGATCGAGCAGTGGGGCAAGCTATACGAGGAGGGGTCCCCGTCCCGCAGGATCATCCAGTACATCCATGACAACTACTTCCTGGTCAACCTGGTGGACAACGAGTTCCCGCTGGACAGCTGCCTGTGGCAGGTGGTAGAAGACACATTTGCGCTGCTCAACAGGCACACCACAAACAAAGAGACACAGGCCCCATGAGCCCGCATCCCAGTATCTTCCTCTCCTGGAGCCCCTCTCCCTCATCTCTCTACACAGGATAATGGCAGCTAGACTGGCAGGAAGCATCCAGGCTCTGGCTGGACCTGAGATGCCCCATCGAGGAGGCTGATATTCTCTGCTCAAGCCCAGAGCCCATGTTCTTGCAGTGGCAAGCGCCTCCATCCTCAAGGGGCGGAGACCAGAGATTGCTAAGCCATTGTACCAAGGCAGCCTGTAGGAGATGAACTTTGACCTGGGGTCTATGTGAGACAGGCAGGAGGCATTTGTACTGAAGGAGGTAGAAAGAAATGTGGCAAGTGAGGGTACAGAAACCTCCCTCCTCAGCGGACTACACACCAGGCCTCCAGGAGAGGCCTGGCTGATAACACAAGCCTTTCTTGCCATTTTAGGTCAGAGAGTGCAGAAGTTCTGTCTCTTCCACAGGGCTTCAGAAGGTTGTATCTATTCTGTGGCTGGGAGGAAAGTGCCCCTTGAGGGTTAAAGGCATTCTGTCCTCAATGGAGGCTTGCTCTTGGCCTTGTTTTCTGTCCTCTTAACGAGATTCACCTGGGCAGGGCCCGGCTATGCCCGTGGCTGTGTGCAGCCCACTCCCTGGCTTCTGAGCAGACTCTCCTGCCAGCTGCTGTCTTCTCTGTTTAGGAGCTGTCCTTGGCACTCCTCCCCAGTCAGCCCTCAGGCCTTGCTGCCTGGGGCAGTGACTGGCAGGCACAGATGACTGCTCCTGAAGCCTGGCTCCCAGCCTGCTGGGCATCAGGGAATGGGAGGAAGCTGTCCATAGAGCAACTTAGGTAGAGCAGGGGATTTCTGCTCCCCTTGTCTTCCAGGCCTAGATGACTGCAGTGGAGAGCAGCTTGGAGAGACTGAGCAGAAGCAGCCAGGATGAGGAGGTCCTTTTATTGTCCTGGAGCTCCAGGCTCTGGCTCCTCCAACTGCGGGCCTCTTCCCTCCCTCAGAAGTCTGGGCTTGGTTCTGCTTACTTCTCAGGAACATTTCATAACTGCTGCTGGGCCCTACTCACCCCACACCTGCTACATCTGAGCCACTGTCAACTGTTTCCAGGGGCACAGGCTGCTGCTAACTCTTCCTGTGGGCTCTTGCCTACCAGGCACTGGTGCCACTTTTCAAAGACCTGGAAGCAGGGCAGGACAAGAAATGCCACTTGTCTCAGGCTCCCTCCAGGACCTGTACTAGGCCTGTCAAACTGACACCTAAGCCATGTTCTGTGTGTCTTCTGCCCTGGCAGCCAGCCCACCCTGTCTCTGCCCAAATATCCAGGCTCAGAATAGACTGGACTTGTGACCTGGGAAGCTACGCCCAGTGACCTGCAAATAAGATGCCTGTGCTGGACCCAGGCCCTGCAGGGAGCAGCACAGGGAGCCACTGCCACAAGCAGCCTGGTTCTCAGATTGAGTGAAATTGACACTGTGCTGGGCTTAAGGCCACTAATCAAGGGCTTTAATGTCCAGGCTGTGTGCTCTGTAACCAGTGACCACTCAACTGAATGAGGAGAGCCCAACATGGTGAGCAGGGACACCCCTCCCCCTCTCCCTGGCTCAGTCTGTAGGTGGTGCTGGGTTTGGAAGGCAGGCTGAGTGAAGTGAGGTGAAGTCACCTGGGAAAGGACCCAGCTCTCTTCTCTGTGGTGTTGAGCCACCCAGAGCTGGAGGACCTTTTTCTGCCATGTCCTCCACACTGTTCCAGGTGCCATCATCTGAGCTACAGAGAGAGTTGAGAAAAGACCCTCTGCCATCCTGTGAGCCCAGGGTGAAAGGGATGTGACAGGGCCGTCATTTAACAGATGAGGATGCCTGAGCCCATCCCTAAGGCTTCAGGCATGAGATGCTGTTAGTGGCTCCAGTTAGCCAAGGGATAGATAGGATGAATGGGAAGTTATTCCCGGGGCCTCTGCTTGGTACAGAGGATCTAAGCCTACCTACCAGAGCCCAAGACAGCTGCTCCACCCAGTGAACATCTCCACAGCACTACCATGCCCTTGCCAGGCTCCAGGCCTGCTGCCTATTCCTGCGGGCCAAGGACATCTAACCTCTTCAAGGGCGAACAGCAAGAGCCCCAGGCTTTGCCATCCTGCCAGAGTTGAAAAGCCCCTGGCCTGAGAGGAATGACCACCCCTCCCCATGCACAGCTGATCCTGACCTAGCCACCTTTGAGGAGCCTCACTCACCTTGGCCCTCGAGGGCCCTGGTCTCAGAGCTGCAGAGCTCACCTAGTCCTATAGGGGGCCAGTGGAGGGCCCATGCAGGCAATGGCAGCCAGATCTGGAGGGTTGGACAGAGGAGTCTCTGTGTGTTACCTGGAATGGAGAATTGGGTCAGGGGAGGATGATGCCTTGTTTTAGGAGAACGGAAGCCCCCCTCAAGTCTCCAGGCTGTGGGCTGGCCCAAGGCACTAGTGGGAAAAGAAGGGAATTCTCCAAACAGCTAGGACACTCAAGAGGAGATGGATAGGGGCGTTGTTTCACAGAGCTTGGCCTGAGAGTTGAGACTCAAAGCCCAGGATGTGGTCCTCTGTATGCCTCTTCCATGTGGCCATGTCAGACTGGGCTGCACATTCTCTATAACAAGTGACCAACAGCTGTGAGTCTGAAAGAACAGCAGGGGGGCAGGATCAACTGCGGAGGGCTTGAGCCCGCTGACCAAGAGGGAGTCCTGCCTGCCTTGTGCCAGAGCAGGCTCCCACCTGTGTGCATAATGAGGTGCTTCACCTGACACTCAGGAGTCCCAAGACCCACAGACGAGGCAAGCCATCAGTACCAGTACGTGGCACTACCCCCTCTGACCATCCTCCCCGTTGACTGAAGACATGAGTGGAGACTGGATGAGTATAATAGCTGCCCTGTGGTGGAGCTCAGACCAGCCCTGAGATTGATGTTATGGCCTGAATTAAGCTTTAGGATGTTGATGACACCCTACCTCTCAGGTGTGGCCTGACTCCAAAGTCTGGGCTCCCAACTAATGCAACATACACAGGGGACACTCAGCACCACAGAATGGCTCACCACCTGCACATGTTGCCAGGGGAAGGTTACCTGGGTATGCATGTACCTGTGGTAAAGAGCAGGACTCTGATACCATTCTCAGTGTCTGCTGTGTTTCTAGAAACCTCACTTTATCAGCGTTTCAGCCTTGCCTTCACTAACAAGAGAATGGAAGTGTGTGTATACTTTTAAAAGGTGGTAGTGTACAGTGGAATTTCACGAGGTTGAGGCACGAGGACCAGAGCCTGTCTCAAGAGCTCGGAGCCACCTGGACTATACAAGCTGGGTCTACAACACCTGTAACATTGACAGGTCAATGAGGTCCCACTGTGTGCTCACCCTGAGCCCACACAGGGATTCTGAAACCCAGTAACAATGGTCTTGCAATTCCATTTCAAAGGCAAAGCCCCTTTGATGGATTGGTTATGCTCTTTTCAAAGTCAATTCTGTTCTTTCTGGCAGTCTGAAGCAAGACTCTTGGTGATGCCAAATTGTCCTTAGGAACACTGTCAGGATCTTGGGCTGAGTCCCCTGGTTACATCTCCAGACCTCTAGGCAGTTCTGTTTCCTGTGCCTGGCATTTGTGATTATCTCTTCAATCCTGATAGGCCATCAGCCTCTCACTGTTGTGTCAGAGCTAAGGACTTTTAGTCTGAAGGTGACATTTTGGTACAAAAACAAAAAACGAATAAAAAACCCTCCAACTTTCTACTTTATTTTCTATAATGAGCACCTTTTCATTTTTTCAAAAAATAAAAAAATTGCTGTCTCCATATAGCTGTTTTTAAAGACTTAGCATGATTTATTTTTGTGTGTGTGTGTGTGTGTGTGTGTGTGTGTGTGTGTGTGTGTCTCGCTCACACTCTCGCCCTTGTGGAAGCCAGAACAGGTCACTGAGTCAACAGATCCCCCTGGAGCTGTCGCTTCACAGGGTTGTAAGCCACCAATGTGGATTTGGGTGCTGGGAACTGAACTCGGGTCCCTCTAGAAAGAGCAACTAGTAACCATGGAACCATCTTTCCAGCCCCCGGATTGTGCTGTAACTGAACTTAAGATCTGGGGTTGTAGCTTAGTGGAACTTCTCTCTCTCCACCTTTACATCAGTTCTTACGATCAAGTCGTCATTGGGTTGGCACAGCAGTGCCTTTACCCGCCCAGACACCCTGCTGACCCACAAATACTTTTTTAAAAGATATTTTTATTATGCAGCCCTAGCTAGCTTCAAACTCAAGGAGATGTGTCTCCTGTCTGCCCCTGCCCTCCCAGTGCTGCAATTAAGGCATGCAACACCAGGCCCAGCCACAGACACTTTTAAACAGCGTCCATCTCCTTGATAGATAGAGACCCTTTGAAAGCAGGCCTACACAGGGCTGTCACTCAAGAGGTTTGCTGATGGGATCTCCTGCCTCCACCATGTTGTTGGCCACCCTGAACTGGGTTGTGTGGTGTCTGTAAGTCTATTTGCCCCTGGAGAAGTGTCTAGCCACGATCCCATCATGAGCAGAAACTAACTGATTTAAGGGTTTGTTTCAGAAAGTTGACTCCCTCAAACACACACACACACACACACACACACACACACACACACACACACACCCCGAGGACTCAACTCACCTGCATCCAAAGGTTTGGGGGGGTCCATTAGTGGCAGGAGATGCCCTCTGCTGGCCAGCCTCAGCCAGTGCACAAAATCCATTCCCTGTGCCTGGGTCTGTAGCTCCAGCCTCTGTTTGGACAGAGTTGACTGACAGTGAACCCAGTGGGTCCTAAGGAGACACCGAAGCCTCTGCCAGCAATGGGTGATATTATTAGCTTGTTGGACACAAGCCTGGGCCGCCAGCTGCATCCAGACCTCTGGGACCCTGGAGAAAAGGGAGGAACCTATTGGAGCCAGGATTCAAGGGCTCCGCAAAAGGCAAATGCTCAGACCTGGCCCCCTCCCATCCCTCTTCTGAATAATACACAAAATATGCATGGGAAGCACCAGAAAGGAAATAAAATATCACACAGCAGAGGCAACCTTCCTGTTTCAAGAGACAGAGAGGGCAGCAGTACTAACAGCTACATCCTGTCCCCTCCCCCTGGCAAATGCCAGTGCATGCACACACTTGCCCAGACTACAAGGCAAGGCAGGTGAAGTCAGCAGCTTTTCCAAAGATATGTCACACTAAAAAGTGACAGACTTGGGATCCACTCCAACGATCAGGATGTCTCTGTCCTCCTGACAGCCAGACACTCAGGCAGGTACCACTCAGCCACTCAGTGTGTTCCCCATTACCAAAATCCAAGTTCAAAACCTAAGCTGGAAGCATGGTGTGAGGTTGCCTCCGGCCTCGGGCACTCACCGGGTTGTCAGCTGCTGGGCAGTATGAGCTAGCCTAGGCAGGACTGGTACATCCACAGGATCCAGCACAGGGCCACCTGGACTGAGGTCAAGACTTGAGCTCTCTTTCCTGCCTGTTGCTGGGCCTCATGGCCCTACCCTAGGGTGACTCGCCACACCACAAAAGCCTGTTGGGCCTGGGTCCTCCACAGCTGCCTGACAACTCCACTCTGCGGCATAAAACGTCTCCAGCCCAGGACAAAGGCCACATGCTGGTCCTGTTCCAGGGTCCCTGCTCTGTAGGTCTCCTGTGAGCTATCAAGTATGGCCCCCAGGTCTCTTCTTAGGCTGTTCTGGAAGTCTTCATGCTGGTGCTTGGACATGCCTATGTCCCTCACATGGTCACACCAGCCTAGAAATAGCTGCGGGGAGTGGGAGCGTCAGTTCTCAGTTGGGTTTTGTGTTTATTCAGAGTGATACCTGCAAATATGCCTGCAATCCCAGCACTTGAAGCAGGGGGATTTCTGGGGCTAGCCTAGGCTTGAAGGCCTTGCAAGGGCTGGGAATCTAACTCAATTGGTAAAGTGCTTTCCTAACGTGCACAAAGCCTGTGGTTCAATCCCTAGCACAAAGTCTGGGGTCCAATCTCTAGCACCAAATAAACTAGGCATGGTGGCATCTGCCCGTAAGCCCAGCATGCCGTATATAGAGGCAGGAAGATCGAGATTCAACGCTATCCTTAGCTAGCTACAGGGAGTTAGAGGCCAGCCTGAGCAATATGATTTCACCCTCTTCTGGCCACTTTAAGCGGACTGAGGGCCTGGACCTCTTCACAGCTAAAGGAAACACCTGCCTCTGTCACCTTCACTGGCCTGTTGAAGTCATTGGACTGGCCTGCTCGGGAGGTGAACTGTGAGGCTTGTTACCAACCCCAAAAGTAATGAGAGGCTGCTGACCACCGCCTCTGGCTCAGACCAACTTTCCTTTCAGGTCTCCACCTCACCTAAGTCCCAGACCTCTAGCCAGAATCCCCAGAGTTTTCATGCCCTGGGCTCCCTGCCTTTCCCAGGAGGCAAGGGCAGACCCCTCCTACCTCACAAGCCCCTACCTCTGAAGGCATCTCAGCCACAGCCTGCTGCCAGTCCAGCCCCTATACACAACCTTCTGAAGAACCTGGTATTGTTCAAGGAGAAACTGCTGTCCTGGGGCCAGAGAGACCGAGAGCCACTGGGGACTCCCCCAGCCTCTTCCCTGTGCCCTGCTCAGCCAGCCCTCTGCCCTACACTCCATCTGCCTGGCTAAAATGCATTTGGTCACCAGGTACTGTATTCAGGAAGTTAGGGCTCTGTTTGTTTTGGTTTTCTTGGTGCTGGAGACTGAACCCAGAATATCAGCCACGCTAAACTCACATCCCCAGCGAATGTCATTCCCAGACTTTTTGTTGAAGATTCTGACAATATTTAGGCACTGGAAGAATTCAGAGTTTTAAAAATCTAGGGGCTGGGTATATAGCTCTGTTGCAAGAGCACTTGCTTTGTCTTATGTGTATAAAGGCCTGGGTTCGATCCCTAGTATTGCACAACCCAGGCATGGTGTCACGGGACTATAATTCCAGCACTTGAAAGGTGGGTGGTCGAGAGTTCAAAGTTACCTTCAGTCAGCTACACAGCAAACCAGAGGTGAGTCTTGGCCAAAAGAGACCCTGTCTTCAAACAAACAATAAGAAAGTAAACTTTAAATCTAGATTTCCAGGGACTGGAGAGCTGGCTCTGCAGTAAGAGCCTGTATTACTTTTCTAGAAGCCTGAGTCCCATTCCCAGCACCTGCATCAAGTGCCTCATGACTGCCTCTAACTCCAGCTTCAGGGATCTGATGCCACTGATCTGAGGGCACCATCATGCATGTGGCCTACACTCACACAAATACACATATGCGTACATGATTAAAACCAGAAGATTTGGCGTTCATTCCTGATAAACAAGTATTGAGCAGGAGACGCGACTGTCCCCAGGGGGCAGGACACCAGCTGTCCAAGACAGTCAAATCTACCTAGCAGTTCACTCCTACAACTGGTGGGTGTACAGGACATTGAAAATGGCTGCCAATAAGCCAGCAAGATGATTCAGTTTGTAAAAGTACAGGGTTAGGGTGTAAAGAGACAGGAGCTTTGGGCTAGAGAGATAGCTCAGTGGTTAAGAGCACTATCTGCTCTTCCAGAGGTCCTGAGTTCAATTCCCAGCAACTACATTGCTTTACAACCAATAATGGGATCTCATGCCCTCTTCTGGCATGCAGGCATATATGCAGAGAGAGAGAGAGAGAGAAAGAGATAGAGAAAGAGAGAGAGAGAGAGAAGCTTCTGGTTATGAGCCTAGCCTTTAATGGCTGGAGTGGGTCCTGCAGATGCCCTGTGGTAAGACTTACCAGCACCCACAGGGAACTTAAGAAGTGGGTGCCTAGCCCCCCACAGAGCTTTCGGATGTAGCTCCCCTGGGTGACCCCTCACCGGCAGCCCACTGGGAAAGAAAGAAACAGAGGGGGGCGCCTAAGCCATCGGACTCCCTCTTGCTCCATTGACACCATGAGATGCTAAAAGGGTGTGGTTTAAAAGTATAGCCTGGCATCCTGAGTTTAATCCCCTGGACTCATGTACGTGATGGAGAGAACTGACGTCCACCAAGGGCTGTGGCACACACACAACCCACTAATTAAGTGATTAAAACAAAACTGTAAAAGGGGCTGGGAGGGTGACTCAGTGGTAGACTGGAGTGCTGGATTCTCTCCCCAGAACTGAAGTTAATTAGTTACATAAAATGCCGGGTCTATTAGTCGCTCAGGAAGGGGTGGGAGCCTCCTGGAGACATGACTACAACTTGACTGGGGTCAAACTGAGGACAAAGATAGAGATCTTCTTTGTGCAGAGCTAGGATTCTGGGAAGCTAGAGGGGATTCATCCCCCTCCTTCCCCACACAGGCTCCTCTATTTCTGCTACTCCCACCAAGAGCACCAGCACTGTCTTCTGAGACCTTAGAGCTTCGGCCAGCAACATCTGGAGGCCAGGCAAGGCAAAGGTGACAGATGAGTAAGGAGGTGCTGATATGCCAGCCCAGAGTTTGCTGTGGACTATCTGATGGGATCCCCACAGGTGCTTAGTGAAGTGTGCACGGTCTTATTCCTGGTTTATAGATGGCCGAGCACAGACTGAGGGCTTAAGTGGCTTGTTCAAGATCCACACAGCAAAAGTGAAAAAGCAGAGACCCAGTCCTGGGTGTACCCTCCGTGATCCAATCTTGGGCTCTGAGATGGCTCTGGAACCCAGAGTGTCACTAAGAGACCCTGGCCTCCTCTCCCAGGTGTCCCCACCCAGTCCTTGGCTCCCTCTGTCAGCAGGAGAGTCGGTGGCTCAGGGCCACTCGCACCAGTCCCTGGCCTCGCTCCTGGACTCTCCTGCACTGTCCACCAGTGCACCAGCCGCTGCCTCCACAGACCCATCACAACCCAGAAGCTCTGATTCCAGGCCCAGTGAGCAGTTAGCTCTCCTCAGGCCCCTTGAGCTGCAGCCCAGTGGCTCCAGATGAGGAGGACACTGGGGAGGAAGGGGAGTATCCATTCTGAGCACAGCCATTGGGCTAGTCTCACCTCTTCTCTTCCTTCCTCCCCTCAGCAACAGGTATGGCCTGGGTGGATCTTTTCCCAGCTCTGATGAAGTGATTAAAGGGGTCTGGGGTCCTTCCAAAGGACACAGTGACAGGTGACAGGACTATAAAATGACCCTCAACCTCCAATGCCCAGTGCTCAGCCATCGGGGTTGGTGCTGTAATTGTCCTCATTTTACAGAGGGTAAAGCAGAGGCACAGAGAAGTTAGGTAACTTGCCCCAAATCACACAGCCAGGGGCACAAAACAAAGGGATGTGTAGGCCCTTCTCAAGCCTTCTCAAACCCTGCCCTGTGAGAGCTTCTGGAGAGAAATAGATACTACAGAGTGCCTGGCCAGACTCCCAACCCTCACAGCAGGAGCGTGCATGAGATTCTGGGGGCCATGCTGACTGGGCTGTGACTCCACAGGGATGCTGCTGGGAAGACCAAGGATGGATCAGAGGAGCTGTCAGTAAGGACAATGGGGTGCCCCCTTCCTGGGGACGGGTTCCTACACCTCTGGAGGGTATCTCACTGCATCCAGAGTCTGCTGGAGCTGCACCTGTCAAGGAAGAAGGCACAGCCCCTGCTCTGCTACCTGGCTGCTCTCAGGATACCCACCAGAAAGGTCTCCAGGAGAGCGGGGCCCTAGGAAGCTGGGGAGGAGGGATGAATCCTGGGTCTCCTCATCTCCACCCTACTCCAGCCCCTCACCTTCTCTAGTGCCCCTCCTGATGTTCTGCAGCCCCGCCAGGCCTCCCATCTTAGGCTGCTGCCCTGTGCTTCAAGGGCTAGCATGGTCTTCATGTTGCTTGAGGGGGGGGTCTGGACCTCAGACCCTCAAGTGCCACTGGCTCAGGATGTGCTGCAGAACCTGCTTCTACATGCCCTGAAAGAAGGAGGGGGTGGGAGGTGGGGGAGTCCCTGGGACTCCTAGCACCCATGACTGGGACAGGCCTGCTGTGAGAAAGCCCAGCTGGCAGACTGTAGCCAGTGGAAACCAAAAGACCACTCTGAGATTCAAGAAATAACGATGTCATAGCCCAATGGTTGGACACATGCTTAGGGGGATGAGTCTTAGGACCACTCTAGTGACTGCCCAGCCCACTGCCCTCTTGGGGGGGATTCAGTTAAAAATGAAACAAAACACTTTTCCTGAAAACAATGCAAAGCAAAGCAAAACAAACTGAAACCAGAAATAATCAAAAGCACAAGCCAGGCATAGTAGCTTGTGGTTGTAATTTTACCACTCGGGAAGCTGAGGCAGGAGGATTGCCAAGAGTGTGTAGTCATCCTGGATTATGTGCCCCCATGCTTGCTAAAATGGAATTCTTAACTCAGAAACTGCTGGCTTATTCTCCAAGACAGGCTAGTTTAATAGCTGACCTCTGATGACCCCAGCCTCCTCAGAGCTAACAATCAGCCTGGTCTCAGAATCCTTGTAAAGGTAGCTGGGAGAAAGTGGCCCCAGCAGCTTTCTGCTTGGTCACTGTCTCAAGGTCCCATGACCACCTCCCAGAGCCTGATATCTGCTAGGCCACACAATGTATCATATCCAGCCTCCTGTCAAGGCCATGGGAAGGCTGGGGTTGTTGACGGAGGACCCTGGGTCATAAGCTTCTGGAAGCTTACACAGCTTGCTGGTGCTGGTAGAATCGTGTCCTCCAGAAAAGCAGGATCGGGTACAGGGCCAACTTTTGGCAGATTTCCCATAGGGAGCACTGATCTGTACCCTTGGATAGCTGTTGGGCCTAAGACTCCAGGCAATGGGCCATGGCAGTTCCTGGGACTAAGCTGCTGAGAACCTCATTCCCTAGAAAGAAGGCAGGCAGTGGTTAAGTTCCTGGTCGCAAACATACAGCTGCAGCCTCAGGCCTCCTGGTTGGTCCTCCCTATCATGGGCTCTGCCTTCCTGTGCCCTCCACAAGCTCCCTACAAGGTTGCCTCAAGACCCCACCTTCCCCAGCTGGGGAAGGGACTGTGTGTGCCCTACCTCACACCAGAGGCTTTCTGGAGCAGAATGTGTGAGACAACCCAGTGCTAAGCCAGAATCCCTGCCCAGAACAGCTTACCTGGAGACAGGGATGCAGCCCACCAAGGTTTGCTCCCTCTGGGAGCTCCTTCCAGACCACTAGGACTGGCAAGGTTCCTCCCACCCCCAAGAGGCCCAGCTCAGCAAAGTCCTCTTCCACTGTAGTATTTTTCCTGAGTTTCACTGGGCTCTTGAACTTAGCTAATGGGAGCTCTGGTTGGAGAGAAGGGACCCCCTGTGTTTGCCTCAGGCTCACCTGCCTTCTGCCAGTAGAGGGCCAACTGAGTCACCTTTGTCACATCTGAGGCCTGGAGCCATTCATCTCCATCCTCTGTCCCAGGCATACCCTTAAGGTCCTCACTCTTCGGTGGGCCAGATGTCTTCTATACTGGGCCCCTCTTTGCACGTTGTCAGGCCCTACAGTGTGGAGGGAAACAGCCCTTGACAGCAGCAGCAGCCATTTGCACATGCTTCGGGAGTCCCCCGCCTTCGCCTTTCTGAGCCTCCATTTCTCGTCTATAAGGTGGAAGGCTGGGAGAGACTGTGGTTCAGGCCACAAATGTCATCCCCAAATGTCTGGAGGACCCCGGCATCCTCCTGCCTGGCCTCGTACACCCACCCTTGTTCCACTCATTCTGCTGGTTGTGACTCAGTGATCACTGGCATGTTTCCTTCATCCTGAGTCCAATCGGCTTAAGTACCTGCTCAGCCTCCTGGGGTTCCTCTGCTCCTCAAAACTCAGCTCCTCCCCATGGCCCCCAAGGCTAGTTGGAACCTGACCCCAAACACCTTTTCTAGTCATCTCAGAATGCTTCAGGCCCCGCAAGATGCTCATTATGGCTGCTTTTCTCCTTAATATATTTGATCCTCCTACATTGCCTAAGATGACCTTGAATTCCTGGACTCAAGCAATCCCCCTGCCTCCACCTCCTGAGCAGCTGGGACTATGAGCTTTTACTGCTACACTGGCTCCTGTAGTCATTGTGCTCTTGCTGAGGTCTTTGCACACTCTGTTCCCTTTGTGTGGTACCCAGGTCCCTTCAACCCCCTACAGGTTACTATTCATCCCTCATGTCACTCATCATTTCTAGGTCATTAGGTCATTTTCAGTGTTAAATGTTCTTGCTGGGGGCAGGGAATCAAAAGAGGGTATAGGATTTTATTTTATTTTTTATTATTATTATTATTATTATTATTATTATTATTATTATTATTTTGGTTTTTCGAGACAGGGTTTCTCTGTGTAGCCCTGGCTGTCCTGGAATTCACTCTGTAGACCAGGCTGGCCTCAAACTCAGAAATCTACCTGCCTCTGCCTCCCAAGTACTGGGATTAAAGGCATGTGCCACCACTGCCCGGAAGGATTTTTTAAAAAGCCCACAGATGTATGGGAGCTGGAAAGATGACTTGGTGGTTAAGAACACTGGCTGCTCTTGTGGAGGACCCAGGTTCCGTTAGCAACACTCACATCTGTTGGCACACAAACCACCTGTAACTCCAGTTCCTGGGGATCCACTGCCTTCTTCTGGACTCTGTGGGAACCCGCATGCGTGTGGTATACATACAACCATTCAAGTACACACACATAAATAAGCATAAAACATAAAATAAATAAATAAAACATTATATTGGCTGGTAACTCAAAAGCTTACCACATGGTTAGGCGGGCCCTGTCTGCCTTTTTTTTATAATTAATTATAAATGGTGTCGTGACTGGCATATTTGTGTCCAACTCTTTGTCCTCATCCTGGTTCTAGGTGGAAGAAGCTGATAGGAAGGGGCAGGGACAGGAGCAGGGCAGAGGGTGAGGAGGGGGGGCCTCAGGCCACCAGCTGCCTAAGGCCACATTGCCCAGATTTGGTGTCCAAGCTTACCTGCATCTCCAAGCAAGATCTGCAGCTGCTTTTTTTCCCCAAGGAAAGGCTTCCCCTAGAAGCAAGGGATGTTGGCACAGCCTGGGTACGAAGTTGCTCCAGTTTCTGCCACAAAGCGACACGTCTCCACTGGGTCAAAAGTCAAGGGGTAAAAGGATGCTGGCTGAGGCTTGGAATGAGGCTACCAAGAGAGCAACAGGGAGGGGCAACTGGGAGTCACAGTCCTGTCCCAAAACTCTGGCCCATGCCATAGGCTACCCCATTTGCTTGGGAATGAATGAATGAATGAATGAATGAATCCCCAAAGGCAGAGCTTTCCTTTGGAGCCAAACCTTCCACCCTTCCTTACTCAGTACCCAAGGAGAAAGAACACCCACACATCCTCTCAGCCCACGCTAGCAAATAACAACAACAACAAAACCTAGCAGACAGTTGGAGACATCAGTTGTGAGCTACAACCTGGGCCCAGCAGGTGCTCCCTCTCAGTGGAAGTGGTCCTCCTCTCAGACATACCAGAGCCATGCCATCCCAACCAAACAATAACCTAGAGAACCCATACCTCTCGGAAGCTCCGGCCAGTAGGGCCTTTGCATGCTGCCCCCAAGCTGCCTCCAGCCCGGCCTCCTGGAGCCATAGGACCCAGCGCAGTTCTCTGAGGCTCTCTCAAGTCAGCTGCCTGTGTCTCATAGCTGTGGCCTTAGCCACTGCCTGGTGCCTCTATGACAATTGTCTCCAGACTCTGAAACTTTTGGACAGCAGCTTCCAGCTAGGGACAGAACAGGACTGATGGGGGGAGAGGGGGTAGACACAATTCTCAGCTCCCCTGGGGACACCATTCTTGTGACTTTTCCAGTAATCATGAAGGTGATGCCCCCTTCCATAGCAGAAGACACGAAGAACTCTCTTGTTGATGCCCTGGAGTCCCAGAGAGCAAGAGGATCCCAGAGAGAGGATAATTTCCCCACTACACTAGTGTCTACAATTCCCAGTGATCCAAACCCAGGGGCAAAGAACCTGGGCTCATAGTTCTTGGACCTTGGAGGCCCCTGATTTCCCACGAGGGACAGTGTGAAGATAGTTCTGTCCCCTTGAAATCCTGCCAAGGCTCTGCCATCAGATGCCTAACTTCCTCAAGTTCCTATGACACAAGCAGATGGGTCAGAAGCCGAAGTGGCCCTGACTCTACCCCAACTCACACATAGCAGGGCCTTACCAAGCTGCCTGGGAGTCCCGGGTTCCAGTGCTTTGAGCCTCATTCTACAGAACAAAAGCCACGACAGTTCTCAGGCCAAAGGAGTGATAACTTCAGCCAAGCCCATCTTCTGGGAGTGCCCCCCACTTCCCGGCCTCCAGAGGCCTCTACCTGCAGAGTGCTCAGAGCCAGGGGCTGTATTTGACAGGCAGGAGGCCATCTTCCCCCCCATTCCTGCCTTTTTCCTGTGGGGTCTTCTCTCTTCCTACCTGCCCAGACAGGACACTGAAGATGGCTGTAGATTCAAGTCTGGTCTCTTTGCTGCCCGCCTCACATGTGACACTGAAGTGCCCTCTGTGCCTTTTGTTATATAGAAGGCCTAGGGGACCCCTCTCTCTTGCCCTAAGGTGCTGGGTAGAAAGAATCTCCTGGTCTGAGTCAGAGAGATCCCCAGCCAGTGTTCCCAGAGTGGCCTCACGGGACAGGGGCTTGTATATAGGGAACTCAGGGAGTCTACCTTGGACCCCCAGAGTCTCCAGGAAGCTTATACTTTCTGTAGAGTGGCTGAGCCAAAGTTGGGCAGGAGTTGACTGGCTACCACAGGTGTGGTGTCCACTCTGAGTAAGGCCTGGGAGCTCCCAGGATGTCTGGTTCCCTAAACGGGTTGCCTCAGGATCTAGGTATTGGATGGAGTCCAGCAGCCAGTTGGCAGCACTGCAGGAGGAAGGGAATGGGACCTGAGACTGATTGTGGGC
Organism: Rhynchomys soricoides; assembly: GCA_019843965.1. Lineage (NCBI taxonomy): Eukaryota > Metazoa > Chordata > Mammalia > Rodentia > Muridae > Rhynchomys > Rhynchomys soricoides. The sequence goes on along the minus strand of JADRCH010000224.1, from coordinate 2,106,740 downwards.
AGAGACAGGTTCTCCAAAGTGAGGGGCTTCCCCACAAGCCTGGGTGCCCAGCTCCCTGAACGACACCAGGGTCCGGGGTCAGGCCATGTGCACCAATCAAGAGGTGCCAAGCCCCCGGAGAGTCTCAAGTCTAAGCAGAGGGTGTCTGCAACCTGGAGTGTCTGCTTCTGGTGGCAGGATGGGCCAGTTGGTGGCAGGCAGTTGTTCTGCAGATGGAGGCTAGTGGTCTTTTGGAAGCACAGGTTACTCTGCTGTACAAAGAAAGGGCTCTTGAGTCCTCCCCTGGGACCTTCCTGCTGGCAGCTGTAGGTTACTCTGCTGCCAAAGCCCTGTGTCACCTAGTTGGCCAGCTGTGTCCTTCAGGGCAAGGGCCAGGCGGGGATGTGGGCTGACCAGGTTACTTTGGACTTGGTGGGGCTTCTGGCATAGCACTGGGCCTTGGGTGTGTTTGGTGTCCTGGCACATGGGCATCCTCTGGCCTGCTCCACTACCCAGGCTGATGTCCAGGTTTCTCCAGGGTCTCTTCAGCTCTGTAAGAAACAGAGACAGCCACACCTGGAGCAAGAACCAGGTGATGTCTTCTCAGGTAAGACAAGCGTGGTATCCTGGCCCCAGAGCTGGAGAATAGCAGGGCTCCTGATAGGAGGGGCCAGGACTTCAGCTCTATAAGCCTGAACAGGCCCCTGGGCCTTGGAGCCAGGCAGTGACAAGGTTTGAGGCCTGGTTATGTGGGGCATGGAAGGGGAGGGGAGAGAGGGAAGCCTGCAGGAGGGTTATCTGTAGGTAGGTCCAAGGTGCATAGAGGGTTGTGGAAATGGGGGTAACAAGTTGAGACAAAGAAGAGAGAGAGAAAAGGAAAGAGTGAAGGGTGACCAGCTTACAATACACCCAGTGGTCTCAGAACCTCTTTTTGTTGTCTTTTGTTTGTTTGTTTGTTTTCGAAACAGGGTTTCTCTGTGTCCCTCTGGCTGTCCTGGAGCTCCCTCTGTAGACCAGGCTGGCCTTGAACTCAGAAATCCACCTGCCTCTGCCTCCCAAGTGCTGGGATTAAAGGCGTGCGCCACCACTGCCCGGCACCCACTTCTACCTCTTAACAGCATCCTCTGGCTGCCCTCCAGTGACCCCAACTGTTCCAGGCATAAGAGTCAGATCTGAGTTTGTTCTTGGGTTCTCTGCACCCTCAGCTGGACCGGCTCTGTAGCCTTCTTTTTTTTTTTTCTTTTTCTCTGTTTTTTTCTTTTTTTTAAATGATTGGTGTTTTGCTTACATGGATATCTGTGTGAGTGTCAGGACCACTGGAACTACAGTTACAAGACAGTTGGGAATTTGTTGGGAATTTGAACCTGGATCCTCTGGAAGAGCAGCCAGTGCTCTTAACCTCTCTCCAGCCCCTCTGCAGCCTGAGAACCCTCACTCCCAGAAGCTCACCCTCCAGACACTCTGGCCCAGAGACTTACATTCTAAAGGGCCTATTCTATAGGAACTCCACCCTTCAGAGGGGGGTGCCCTCCCAAGACCCTTTGGGACCCCTCCCTCCTTAGGTCCCATGTTTCCATTCTTCTCAAGAGTTCTCCCTTGTGGTGGGTGATGCTGTACCAATCAAGCAGACCTAAGGAAGCAAACCTCTAGAGCTACAGAGGGGCTGGGTGGGTGACTGGAGAGGACCTGCTGCCACCACCTTACCAGGCTCAGAGAGCTTCTTTCCTGGCCTCAGGGCAGTCCCAGTCTTTGGGGGTATGTTTTCCTTGTATCCGGTGGCAGGCCTTGGTTCCATGGGTTTGAGGACAGCTCTGCATTTAGTTAGTTAGGTTGGGCTGAGGTGTAGCTCAGGGTGAAGCACTGACCTGCATATGTGAGGCCCTGCGTTAGATTCTCAGCGTTGGAACAGGGAAAGAGCACTCTCTGTGGGGAAAGAACAAGATGCCCTGGCCACAGGGCCCTCTTCCCTCAAATACCCTTGGGCCACATCCTCGCCTGTTCTGGGCTCAATCCCTCTCTGCGTGGACCTCGTGGGGTCTCTGCTCACTGCCCCCACATAACTTTTCCCCTTTCTGTTGTCATATTTTCTTCTTTTTCGATTGGTTTGGTTTGGTTTTTGAGACAATGTGTATGTGACCCTCATTGTCCTGGAACTCACTATGTAGACCAGGCTGGCCTCGGACTCATAAAAAGTTCACCTGCCACTGCCTCCCAAGTGCTGGGATTAAAGGCAGGCACCACCATGCCTATCTAAGGATACAAAATCCCCAGAAACTGGAGTTACAGGTGGTTAAGAGCCATCATGCAGGAGCTGGGAAACAAATCCGGGTCCTGAGCTAGGAGCAATAGAGTGTTCCTAACCACTGAGTTATATCTCTCCAGTCTCTCTTCTGTTTTGAGAGTTTTTAAATGTAGATCAGGATGTCCCAAAACTCACTATGTACAGCCAAGGATGATACTGAACTCCCCAAATTCTGGGATTACAGGCTGTGCCTCCACACGTACTTTGTGTAATACTGGATTTCAAACCCAGTGCTTTCTTTGTGCTAGACAAGCACACTACAAACTGAGTTCCAACACCAGCCTTTCTCTCCCTCCCTCTCTCCGCCTTTAAAATTTTATTTATGAATGCTCTGCTGCATATACACCTGCAAGCCAGAAGAGGGCATCAGATCTCCTTATAGATGGTTGTGAACCGCCACCTTGTGGTTGCTGGGAATTGGACTCAGCACCTCTAGAAGAGCAGCCAGTGCTCTTAACCACTGAGCCATCTCTCCAACCCTCCCTCCTGCCTTTAAGTCCTGCCTCAAACATCACAGTAAGCTCTTCTGTCATCAGTCGTAGCATGCTACCCACCCTTACTCTCTGTGCCCTGCATGAGCTCCACCTGGCACGTACTATAACCTCGTCTACTGAAGAGATAACAGTTTCACTTGTACACGTGCAGCATACAGAATAGCCTGGCACATGGCTGGGGCTTAGAAACGTGTTAAGTGACTGAACCACGCTAAACACCAGTTCAGCTATTAGTGGCATTCTGCACCGCGGTCAGTCCTAAGATTTAGTTTACTTGTTCTAGAAATGGGGCTACCGAGGCTTGGAACGGCCACCCAGCCCGTTGCACAGCCCCACCCGGCTCTGCTGAGAAGGCTGGTTTGTAAGCATGGGTGGTCTCCCTTGCCAGCCCTCTCATCCCCACGCCCACATAAAGGCACTCAGACCTCTCTTTTCCCACCATGGAAGCCTGGGGCCAGTTTCCTGACCTTCAGGACCCGGTCTCACATGCTTCAGTCTTCCTTGGGACCTTTCCTTTGACCAATCAGGTTTGGGGGACCGCGATTTAGGATAAGTGTGCGGTAAAAGAATTTCAAACACACACTCGTGCTCGCCTAGCTCCGCCCCCGCCCCAGGATGCGGTCCCAAGTTGCAGACGGTTGCGCATGCGTAGTCTGAATGTGTGAGCCTGTGTGAGCCGCCCTGCTCTGTGCTGAGGTTCGGACCTTGAGCCTGCATCTCAGGTACAAGGCGAGTGGCTGCGGGCAGACTCCCTCTCCTCCCTCCGCCCTCACTCCCGCTCGCCCCACTACCACATTGTCTATGGTCTCCAGGCCTCAGGTCTCCCCAGAAGTAAGCTGTAAATCACCCAGTCTTTCCCTTGCATGCTTGCTTCCCTCCAAACCTCAAGCATTTCCTTTATTTCAAGCCTTTGCCTGGGTTGTTCTGTAGTGCACCTTGCCGTGTGTGCTCTTCCTGTGACACTGGAGGAAGATGAAAGAGCCTGGACTCGAGTCACAAGGCTTGTGCTGTTGGGTGGCTTTAGCCAAATCCCAAACCTGTGACACCCCCACGTCTATGCGCATCTCATTTTTAAAAGTGGTGTTGGGGATTGAATCCTAACCCTAACCCTAACCCGTGCATGCCAGGCAAGATCTTTTCCACTGAGTTAGATCCCAGGCCTTCCTCCTACCTTTAAGTCTGTGTCAAGCCAGGTGTATGGTAGCCCTCAGGAGGCAGAGACTGGCAGATCTGTGTGAGTTCCAGGCTAGCCTGATGTATATAAGCGAGGTCCAGGAAGGCCAGCACTACACGGTGAGCCAGGTCTCAAAAACAAATAAGTTAAAAACAAAAAAACAAAACCTTGTCAAATATCTTCCTAAACCTGGTGGATGGGACCTCTGGCTACCTTTCCCAACCTCAGCTTGTAAACCGCACTGAATCTTATGTCGTCCCTTGGATGCTTTTCTGAGAGAGTCCTTCAAACCTGTCTTCAGGCTACCCGTCTTTAGGTCTGTCTGCTGCATTGAGTTTCTGCTTTAAACCATGTTTGTCATCTGTAGAATGGTTACCCTCTTTATAAATTCCCAGTCACCCCAGCCCCTGTAAAGCACACTCCAGCTCTGAGATCAGCTCTACAGGTTCCCCCAGATCAGTTTCTCTTTGGGGAGCTAGGGAACCCTATGTTCCCTGGTAGTGTGTATGTTTGGGGGGGGGAGGTAGAGTACTCCAACAGACGGGCTCTCTTTCATATTCTGAATCATAGGTAATTCTGTCATGTAATGAGTTTAAAATGAAGTCTATTTTCAAGCCACTGGAGCAGGAAAATGCTTAGCTCTCTTCCAGGTTCAAATCTGGGATTCTCACTGGGTGGTTAGAACCATTCACTGACTCTACAGAAGGTCTCTGGCTTACATACGTGCTTCACAGAACAAAGCCTCAGAGGATACTTCCAGCCTTCTGATGTTGTGCCCCACGATGTTTACATGATTGGTAAACGACAGGTATCTGGATGAGCAGGCTGCTCACCCTTCCCCTTGTGATTAATCACACAGCAATACATACATAAGCTTTAACATTTATTGACCACGGAGGTCCCACTATTCTCAACCTTCACTAGTCCCCGAGTCACACACGATTCTTACCATTTTAATTTACATTTTTACTGAGTGTGTGTGTGCGCGCGCTCGTTCACACATGTGCCAAGTGTCATGGTGTTCATATGGAGGTGAGAAGCTTCTCTTCTTATACATGTCCTAGGAATCAAACCCAGGTCATCAGATTTGGCAGTATGTACCCTTGCCCGAAGAGCTATCTCAATAGCCCATCTTGTCCCCACTTTTCAGAAAAGGAAACTGAGGCACAGTGAGAGTTTAAAAACAACAGTTGTCTCTTATACAGAATTCTCAGGGTACCTTTAGGATGTAATTACATTTATTTGTGGAGGGGGCATGTGCCACAGTACAAACATGGAGGTCAGAGAACAACTTGCAGGAGTCAGTTGTTCTCTGTCTACCATGTAGGGCCTAGGGATCAAACTCCTATTTTAGTGGCAAAGCCCTTCCCTGGCAGGCCATCTCCACCAGTCCACTTATGAGATTTAAAACAAGGCTCTTTGGTTACAGAGAGGGCTGGACCTGCAGGGCTATTCCGGAGACTGAGGACAGCTCTGAGTAGGGGCAGACCAGCAGTTTGGCAGACAGGAACATTGAGCACCTCTAGGGGCAGTTTCTCAGGAAGACTCAACTCAGTACAAACAAGCAGTTTACAAACTGGACAAGTGAGTTCAGCTCTGCAGACAACAGGTAAGAAGAGATCTCCCTAGAACGACAGACTCTAGACTAAAACCTGGGGGCCAGCCTGTTTCCAAATCCCCACAGGGACTTGTGGCAGAAAGGCCGGTGCCTGTGAGAACAGCTGGCTGAAGACCCCCATATCACAAGCACAGCCCTTCTGGGGCTTGCACGGCTAGCCTGTGGGCTCCTCTTTGCCCTCCAGTCAGTGGCAACTACAGGATCCAGCCCCAATCCTGCTGTTAGTGATTCCTGGCTTCTCCAGTTCATCCACAGATCCTACCGGCCCACCTTCAAAGTGTGTCCAGGAGTTGACAGCTTGTCACACCCCCACAGCCCAAAAATACAAACTGTTCTTCTAGGGCATGTCAACCAGTCAAACTGAGATTCGGATCCCGACGCATGCGCTCTTGAGCTCTCACTCAGTGGAAGCCGGTCCCTGTGGTGGCTCCCAAGCTGTTCTTTTCCTGCTATATATGACACCCGGCGCTCCAGCCACAGCTGCTTCCTAACCATATGCAGGCCAATGCTCCAGGTCAGGCTTCCTGGGGCTGCCCCTCCATTTAGACTTTCTCTAGTCCACTGTTGTCTCTAGGACATGTCTCTTCTCTTCACCCACCCTTCTGGAACCCGATGCTCCTCTCACGGAGCTACTTTCTAAGGCAGGTGCCCAGCACTGGTGCCCGCCATGCTTCTGCTTGCCGTGGGGCCTCTCCTCTATCAGATGAAGTCTGTCAACCACTGTGGGACAGCCGTTGACCAGTGAGAAAGCCCAGCCCCCCTGCCCTAGTCTACTTTTGGGAGTTCTTGCAGAGCTAGCTTCCTCTACCCTTCCTTAAAGTCAGTCAGGTCTGGGAGAGGATGCAGCTCTGTGACCTGTCTTAGACACTTAGGCCAAGCCCTCCCTTACTTCATTAGTCTCTGCAAGGATGACCTATTCCAGGATACATGGGCACTGATACTCCAGACCTTCCTTCTGCCAAGAACCCTTCCAGAACCATGAGAAAACATCTTGGGGTTTTCATCTTTGCCTCAGGCCACCTGCTCCCTTCTCCTCCAAGGCCTCTGCAATCAGGAACTTGACATGTGTCCCAGAGGTTTTGTGTTTTGTTTTTGTAGACGGGGTTTCTCTATGAAACTGCTCTGGCTGTCCTGGAACTCACTCTGTAGACCAGGCTGGCCTGGAACTCAGAAATCCACCTGCCTCTGCCTCCCGAGTGCTGGGATTAACCACCCACCAGGCATATTCTGGGTTGTTTTTACATTTATCTGTGGTGTGTGTGTGTGTGTGTGTGTAAAACCTCATTCCACGACAAGAGTGTGGTGGTCAGAGGACAGCTTTCACGAGCTGGTTCCAAGGACCAAACACAGACTGTCACACTCAGTAGTAGACTTCCTTTACCTGCTGCTGAGCCGTTTCTCTGGGCCCCAACTCATGTTTTATGCTGTGCTGCATACAGCCTAAATAAACCTAAGAGTTTTGTGAGAGGCTGAGTCACAACTACCACCCTCTAGTGGTACATGCTGCTCCTCACTCTGCTCACACTGGGCTCAGGATGGATGCCAACAGGTCAGGGTTATGTGCTGATTGTATGGGATGGTGCTCCACCAAGCAGATGGGCCACAGTGACCCTGCCCAGAAGGGGAGGATTCACTTTTCACAGATCCCTGTCTACAGGTGTGTAGACGGTTCTTTCAGGACACTCACCTCAGTCTGTGGTTCCCCATAAGTCTTTAAGTATCTGTCCCCAGAGATCTGGCAGTAAGAGTGGGAGCCCTGGCACCTCAGGAGGCAGTCGATTGTGGTCAGAACACAGGGGCTAGCAGAAGCCACCCATGCCCTGCCTCATGGCTCAGTATCAGAGGCAGTAAAATTAGTCACTTAGATCCAGAGGACAGATGTCTGTCTACATGCCACACTGACCAGCACTTCCTCTGCCACCCTGTTTGGCTGGAGTCAGGCTCCTCCAGGCAGGCTCACAGGGAACCCTTCCTTCTACCAGGCTTGATATAACGGGTGGCTCAGACTGTGTTCCATCTGCAACTGATTCAAAGGTGAAATCATACCAAGACGGCAGGGCGGGTCCAAACTTGGAGCTCAAACATGGTTCAAACACGGTGCAACCACAGAACCCCTGAATTTTAATGTCAAAGCTCTGAGAAGGGCCCCTGCAGACCCACTGCATCGAGGCCTGGGGTTCTCAGGCACTATAATGAGTCAATGAGAGGCACAGGAATTCTGTTCCTATGCAGAACAGGCTGAACAGGACCAGAAGCTCACAGAGCTTCTAGGAAGGGCTGGATCATCTTGGGGTAGCCTGAGAGGCAGTGATCATTGCTCCGTAAAGCCTGGCTGGTCCTGAGCACTCTGCACAGCTAGGTAGGAGTGTGTGATAGTTACAGGGTAGGAGGGGAAGAAACCAACCACAGTTCTAGCCCAGGGATTAACAGGTGTCTTGAAGGGAGGGGCAGCCTGAAGAATTAGGACTGGGCTCTTCTCAGCTGGGAAGCTATAGGCTCTTGACCTCCAAGGGCACATGACTCAGGCCACCTCTGTGGTTGGGAATGGAGGGTGCCTCATTGTAGGTCCAGGTAAAGAAGGTGACAAGCATCCTGCTGGCACCAGGATGGCCAGGGACAGCTTCAGTACTGCCGGGGGGCAGCTTGGCCCTTGTTCTCCAGGCTTGCAAAGGGGTCTGCAGGTGAGTCTGATGAGTCAATTGTCTGGTAGGCACTATGCTCCTGAGAAGGTCCGAAGAAATCTAGAGGACAGGGAACATGTCAATAGAGAAAATGAGACCGTGGGGCCTTTTGCTAAGCACAGACGGATCCACCATCTGTTGTGGCTAGAGTTCAACATCATGATGCCAAGGACAATGGGCAGTAGCAGACGCCAGACACCAAGCCTTTAGCAAGCAGCATCCACTCAATCCTAGCATCTGTATGGGTGGATTTGCGGATGAGAGAACTCTGAGGGTCAGAGAGACAAGCTGATTTGATATCATGTGGTTCCAACCTAAACAGCAGGTCCTATGGTCAAGGGCTACTGGCTGCTGTGTCATATCTGCCCAGCAGAACAAGCTCAGGTATCTGATGAGAGGTAGTCAGTCCTGAGCCCACAGACTTTCCTCCTGCTCTCTGCCAGACACTAGGACCCATATAAGTCACCATTTATAAAAGCCACAGAGCCTGGCACAGTTGTTATACCCAGAAGGCTGGGGCTGAGGGTACAGGGCAGGACAGAAGGCACCTGTGTCTCACACATTTCTCCCTCTGTACATTTGTCCTGGGACCACGAACAAGTCCTGAGGGCAGTGAACCTTCATTCTCCCTTCATACCCAGGCAGGTCTAGGTTAGCACTGAGATAAACCAAAGTGGGCAGCCATAGGCTACTCTTGCACTGGCTCAGTACTCTTTCATGGGATCCCCAGGCCACCTGGGGACCACATCCAGCTCCCACAGGAGAATGGGGTCAGAGAGGGCAGGAAAATGGCTTGGCCCACCACCAAAGAGGACAGTGTGGGCTGGGCCAGAGGCTAGAAGGCTGGCACACAGGGTTCCCTGGCCTGCCTGTCCAGAAAGGGGTACACCCCACATGACAGGAGAGCACACCTCCAGAGCCAGGGCTGGGTGGAAACAGAAGGAAGGAGTTGTCCCCGCAGCAGGTCTGCAGCAGAGGCTCCCTGCCGCCTCTGTGAGCTGAGCACCTCCACAGCTCCACTTGTACTCTTGGTTGAGGGAAGGCCACCAAGTCTGCCTGTAGTCTGTCAGCAGGAAGAAGTCACACCAGACTGGCAGCTGGGCCAAGGGGAGGCAGGGTAGAATGAGACTTACCTGGGCGGCGTGGGAGCTCGCCCCCTCTTTCGCGGTGCATGTGGTAGACGAGGCAGCAAGAGAAGGGCTTCAGCAGCAAGCTGAGGATGGCCATGCCAGCACTGAAGTGGCCAGTGTTCCCAAGGGCAAAGCTTGAGTAGAAGATGCTAATGTAGATAATGTCCAGGAAGATGGTGGCAACCAAGCCACCAAGAAACTGCAAGGAACACCATCACAGGATCATGGCCACTGACACCCCACCAGACCCCAAGCTTCCTTCACACTAGCCTGCTGACTGTCACCTTGTGACTGGCACCTGCATGGCCTAAGAGTAGGGCATGGGAGTCTGGCTCTAGCCTGTTGCCCCAGAATTCCCCACCCCCATCTCCTGCCATTGAGGTCATGAGGGGCCCATCTCCAGATTTTTGAGAGGGAGTCCCTTGGAGTCCATACCATCTATTTACACTGCAAGAAGACAAGGAAAACCCCCTTTGTAATTCGCCTGAGGAGCCACTGAGGTTCGGTGACCTGCCCTCATGTCTGTCTTCCCAGGGGGACAACAGCAGAGGTAGGCTGCTAGGTAGATGACCTAGCTAGGCTTGCCATGTGCAGGACTTTAGAACAGAAAACGGTGAAGTATGAGGAAGAGAGAAGACTGGGGGCAGATGAGGGGTGCACAGAGCCAGTCCCCCCCCCCACCATACCTCTTCCCCTGCCAACTCACCATGCCTATGGCATCAATAGAGTCCCGCTGGGCCACAGCCCACACACCCAGCGCCAGGACAGTGAAGTTGCCCCAAGCATAGGAGCCTGAGAACACCAAGCAGCCCCTGCATAGAGAGACACTATCAATCAGCTAGTCACCACCTTGAGCTGCCTACCCCGTCCAGTTCTTCCCCCTGCTCCAGGGTCTTAGCATCCTCTGAGAATAGTCACTCTTGCTCCCTGCAGGCAGTTCTTGAAATAGCAAGCAGTGTGTGAATCAGATCATGTGACTCCTCCACACCAAGATATTTTTTGCTGTAGTCTATGGGGTTCCCATGAGAGTCCCACCCTTACCTCCTGGCTGCCACACCCTTGAGGCTTCGTTTTCCTGAACATACAGCCATTTCTTGCCATCAGCTCAAACATTGCCTGAGAGATCTGCTCCCATGCTGACCTGACCAAGCCTCTCCCTGCTGTTGTTTTTCAGACTAGCTCGATCAACTGACATTACCGACTAGTCTGCTAGCTGAGCCAGCTTACATCACAGTTAACACAGGGCACTTCCTAGGACCTGGCTCTGCCCTACACATTCTAAATTCATTCATTCATAGTCGTTCTTCCTGGAGGGACGTGTTGTTATGAGCCTCATTTTACAGACTCAAAGTCACAGACTTAATAGGTGACTAACCAGGTCACACAGCCGCACCATGCATGAACATGAGGACTGGCCGCTCCTAGGTATGGGTGAGGAGAAGGTTTTGTTGTAGGTATGAGGGAGAGACAGCAGAAGCATCTGGAAGAGTCCAGACTGAGCATGGCCAGCAAACGGGATACGGCCATGAGAGGTGTGGGGGAGGGCATCAGAGGAAGAGAAAGAGAAAGAGGAGAGGGGGCAAAGAGACAAAGAGAGGTTGAGGAGAGGAGCCAAGCGCAGAACCAAGAGAGCAGGTAGGCAAAACAGCTGAGTTATATGGGAATCAGAAGCTGGGGGAGGGGAAGCCCAGATCCTGGGCTGGAGACGGTTAGGGTTAGGGTGATGGTGTTTGTAAGAAGGTAAAGAGATATAAGGATATGTTCTGTGGGGGTATGGTGAGGTGTGTGGGAAGGGGTGTCTCCACGGGCCCGAGCAGAGGCATCCCTTCCCCTGAGGGACCAGCCACACAGCGGTATAGTATAGAACAGAGTTTATTCAGGGCATGGGGAGGGGAGCTAAGAGGGCAGTAGAGGCAGAGAAAGGCAGAGAGAGAGAGAGAGTAGAGAAGTAGAGGCCGCAATGACCATGTGGGGTGGGGGAGGGAATGGGGAGAGAAGGGGAGCAAGAAGAGGTAAGAGAGAGAGGAGGGGCAAGCAGCCCCTTTTACAGTGGGCCAGGCAACTGTGGAGGAGCACACCTGGCTGTTGCCAGGTAACTGTGGGGAGGAGCGTACCTGGCTGTTGCCAGGTAACTGTGGGGTGGAGTTTAGACAGAATGCAAACATAGGGGACGGAGTAAGAAGTGCTGGGAGGGACCACAGGTAAAGAGTGATGCTGGGAGAACTGGGAGGGGCCACAGGTACTGAGGAGATTCGTCCGGGTTTCTTCGGACCGACCATCAGCAGGGCTGGGGCTGGAACACTGGAATTAGCAATTAGGTCAAGAGGCCTGATGTTTTCCAGTCTTTTCTAACTTCTGTCTCCGGGAGCTCAGCCTCGTCACCAACGCGGAGCTTCAGGAAAAGTGACACCCCACCCCCTGCTGTTTACATTGCTCACAGCTGTTGGCATGTACACTGCCCTTCAAAGTCTGCAAAGCACACGTGATCTCAGAGGTTTCCTGACTTGTTTTTGGCAGCTCCAGTCCCATGACCAAAGAGACAGTGAGGTCAAGCTGCATCCTGGAGCCCCACTTAGCTTGGTTGGCAAGCAAGGGGTCAATCCTTATCCCACTGTGCAGACGGAAGGCAGATCCAGCTCTGCGCAGAATGGACTGCTCTAAATGTGATGGGCTGAAACACTGCAGAATGGGACCTGACCAGGCTGACAGGACCCTGGAGCACGTACACACTGACCCCAGGGAAGTGTGGGCATGTGGATACAGCCAGACACGCGGAGTAACTTACCAGGTTGTCAACAGCCAGTGAACCAGGAGAATAACCTGTGGTACAAGGATAGGGGCTGGATAAGTCTGTGAAGGAGAAGTCACAGGTGGTGCAACGCTTCTGGAGCACACGGAGGCCTCTGCCTGGCACGAGTCTCACGAGTGTCTTAACTCCAGCAATAGTAAAGAGGTAAGGAAAGAGGAGCCCGGCCAGCAGCAGGCACCACACTCCTTTCCTGTTTCCAAGGTCTGGGGCTCCTCTAGGGATCCCAGACCATGAGCCCTGGAGTCATTCCCTGAATGGGAAAATGGGAAGGGCCTCCAGTGAGGGGAGAGTTCTTAGGACCTGGAGCCAGAGCTATGGGCCAAGGGGAAGGCAGCCACATGGCTGGTGGCAGCCGTAGGGCAGCAAGGAGGTGGGGCTGGGACTCAGTTGGTAGAGGGCTTGTCTCGCATGCTTGAAGGCCCACGTTCAATCCCTGAATTAAATAAGTCAGGCGCGGTTGTGCATGCCTGTAATCTCAGCACTGGGGGTGGGGAGTGGAGGCAGGAGGATCAGAAGTTCAAGACTGTCCTCTGCTACATAATGAGTTCAAGACTAATCTAGGCCTGTTTCAAAACACATAAAAACAGTAGGCGGTGGGGGAGGAGGTGGAGGCAGCAGAGGAGGCCCAAAAGGGAGCTTGAGACATCACATGACTCGTGTCAAGGACAAAATTCCTCCTCTCTGCACGAATTTCTACAATATCCTTTTACTGTGTTCGGCATCCTTGAAATCACAGCCCTGGTCCTCGATATGCCTCTACTTGTAATCCAGAGGACACTGCCTGGACACCTACGATTGAAGGGCAGATGCCCTGAAACGATCTGGGCCTTCTCAGCTACAGTGGGTCACAGGCTTCCAAGGGCTAGCGTGAGGGTAATTAAGGAATCAGTCAGGCCAAGGCAGGGATCTAGGACCAGCCCTCTGAGTGGGAGGAGGGCGTGGCCCAGGCAGGCCTCAGTGAGAGCACAGATTTCCTGGGAGGCCACGAACTTTGCTGGCGCAGGTAGCAGGGTTAAACTGAGAGCAGGGTGGTGTGCTCTGCCAGGACAGACAGGCAGGGAAAGGCCCACGCGCCGTCAAACCTGCCTACAGGAAGGAGCTCTGCAGGAGGATCCCTGACCAGCTAAGTCAGTGAGCTCCAGGTTCAGTGAGAGCCTCCGTCTCAGGGGCATATGGCAGAGAGCTAGTAGAGAACACTCATGCAAAAGGCTATCAAGAAACTGCATCTTGCACGCCTTTGATCCCAGCACTTGGGAGGCAGAGGCAGGTGGATTTCTGAGTTTGAGGCCAGCCTGGTCTACAGAGTGAGTTCCAGGACAGCCAGGGCTACACAGAGAAACCCTGTCTTGAAACAAACAAACAAAAGAAAGAAAGAAAAGGAAAAAAAGAAAAGAAACTGCATCTGGGTCTGGAGAGATGGCTCAGCGGTTAAGAGCACTGGCTGCTCTTCCAGAGGTCCTGAGTTCAATTCCCAGCAACCACATGGTGGCTCACAACCATCTGTAATGGGATCTGATGCCCTCTTCTGGTGTGAAAACAGCTACAGTGTACTCATAAATTAAATTAATAAATCTTAAAAAAAAAAAAAAAGAAAGAAAGAAAAGAAACTGCATCTCAGGCTGGCCATGATGGTACACACCTTTAATCCCAGCACTCAGGAGGAAGAGGCAGATGGGTCTCTTTGAGCCTGGTCTACAGAGTGAGTTCCAGGACAGCCAGAGCTACACTGAGAAACCCAGTCTCAAACAACAACAAACTAACAAACAAAAACAAAACAACAAAAAGAAACAGAAAAAAGAGACTAAGCCTCTCATAACTCAGCTTCCCTATCTCTGTAGTGAGAATATAATCAACTCTCAGTGATAGGACTGCCAAGAACGCAGCAGGGAGAAACAGAGCCAAGTGGCCCAGCCCTTCCTGGAAATACACAGCGGTAGAGACCAGTGGCCAGGGGCCTACCAGCTCCTATTCAGGGAAACAGGAGTCTGAGGCTTCTCAAAGAGAGACTGGGAAGGGCCAGGCCACAGATGGAAGGGAGCAGAAACAGAGCTGGGAGACTCTTTTCCCCAAACTAGGTCAACAGGCCAGGGCAGCAGGGGTCACTGGTGCTGGCCTGGAATATAGGCCCCTCTCTGTGTGGTGAAGACAGTGTGTATCACACAGGAGCATCTATCCTAAGGGGAAACAAGCACTTGTCAGTTTTTGTCATTCGACGTCCCTATGCCTGTCCTCCTCATTCCTCGGGGGGGGGGGCAGGGCGGGGGGGGGGATCCTCACTCTGCAGTAATTCTGTCAAAGCCCTCCACCCTCCACTGAAACTTCTGCCTACACTGCCTCCAAGACCAGCTGGAGCAGAACTCACACTAGACTCAGCACACCAGGTCCAATAAGAAAGCAAAACAGCTCAGCTGCAAAGCCCAAATCAACCACCCCTGCTCTGAGCTTGCTTTCCCATCCGGCTTTGTTTCAGGGGCTTGCAAAGGTAGACCTGTTCTCTGGTCTGAGGGTTGGTTTTTGTTGTTGTTGTTGTTTTTGTTTGTTTTGTTTCTCTTTTTTTGGTCTTTCGGGACAGGGTTCTCTGTGAAGCCCTGGCTGTTCTGGAACTCACTCTGTTAGACCACACTGGCTTCCAACTCACACAGATTCCCATCTCTTCATACACCATCACTAACCGACATCTGGTTTGAGTTTTTAACCCCCTCATCACCCTAGAAGGCACAGCATGCTTTCTATCTCTTGTTACAGAGAGCAAACTGATAAATGCAGAGAGCTCAAGAAACCTCCTCAAAGTCACACAGATAACTCTGTCAAAGCCTGGCCTTAAACCTGGCCCGGAAGCCTGCACTCTCTCCACTGTAAGGATCTTCAAGGTCAAAGGCAGAGCAGAGGGAAATGAAGTTTAACTTAGAAAAGGGTGGGTCAACAGAAGTCTAAGGGCCCTGAGGATTAATTAACCCTTTGTTTGGGACTATGGACTGTGGTTCAGTGGTAGAAAACTTGCCTAGCATGTGGTACCCTACCTCAAGAAAACAAAGCAAGCCTTTGTTTACCATTCCCAAAGGAAGAGGGGTTGAGGATGTCCAAACCTCAACTTAATACATCCCAGTGTGTCCTGTGCAAACATTTGGTGGCCTACTAGACAAGGTGGTAGGATGACCCCAGGACAGCTAGGTTCAAGGGCTACGCAGGAGGAGAGGCAGGTCCTGCCCTGGTCATCTGGTAGACTTTGGAGTCAAACCATGGAACGGATCCTAGTTCCACACATGAACTTGGGCAAGTCTGACGTACAATGGCTACCTGCTCTTCAGTGCAGCAGGGACTCCTTGGCTCTGGAGGACGCTGTGATGGAGGTATGTCAAACATTCGACACAATAGGCCTCACTACCGCCTCCCCCCTTCCCACCCCAGCTCCTCCTAGGGCTTCACAAGTCTAGTCCAACTTGAGCTGCTTTGGCTCAGCTCCTGCTTAAGACAAGCATGGGTGAAGCCCAGTTAGGGACAGACTTCTTTCACAGAGCCTGGGCCAAGTGCTGAGAATAGTGGGCATCTTTTTAATAGACAGAGGGTGGACTGAATGGTGCCCCCAGCTGCCCTCCCTAGGGAAAGCAGATCTTGAAGACAAAACAACAGAACACCCAGGCTCATTCTGAATTTCAGATTGTGAATAATTCAGTGTGTCCCCAATACTGAGACACACAGTAAAACTTTGTCATTAATGTGAAGCCCAAAAGTGACTAGATGTCCTTCCTAGGAGTTACTTCACAACCCCTAAGGCTCACTTGCTTCTGACTGGCCCCTGCCAAGATCCATGGAGCTTGTCAATCAGATCAAGGGAGGGCCTAGCCTTTGCATTCTGGACCTGAAAGCCTGCTAGCTTATATTTGTGAGGGATACACTGTACCTATCAGATTCTAAAAGTTGACTAGGCCATCAAAACCAAAGGTAGCCCTAAGCAACTGATGTCAGGAAATGCAAAGCACTGGGATCTTTGGGGGTTCAAATCCTGACTCCACTACTTATTTCTTGAGGGACTCTGACAATTTACTTGTATGATCTAAGCTGAAGTTTGAACCCCAATAAAAGAACTTAACTTCTCTGGCCAGGTATGGTGGTGGGCGCCTTTAATCCCAGCATTCAGAAAACAAAAGCAAACAGATCTCTTGTGAATTCAAACACAGCCTGATTTATATAGTGAGTTCCAGACCAGCCAGAGCTAGATAGCCAGACCCTGACTCTAAACAAAAACAACAGAGTACAGCTTCAGCTTTCTCAGTGTGGACTGAGATTAATAAACACAACACAGGCTGGAGATATGGCTCAGTTGGGAGAGTGTTTCCGTACCCTGCAAGAAGCTCTGGGTTCCATCCCCACTACTGTGCAATCCTGGCACTGGAGAGGTGGAGGCAGGAGGATCAGAAGTTTGAGGCTATCCTCAGTTACATAGTAAGTTCAAGGCTAGCCTGTACCACACAAGACCCTAACTCAAATGAATAAAACATATCAGCCCAGGCTGGAGAGATGGCTCAGCGGTTAAGAGCACTGACTGTTCTTCCAGAGGTCCTGAGTTCAATTCCCGGCCACCACATGGTGGCTCACAACCATCTGTAATGGGATCATTACTTCAGCATGCCCTCTTCTGAAGACAGTGAAAGTGTACTCACATAAATAAATAAATCTTAAATTAATAAATTTAAATTATTATAAATAATTATAATAAATAAAATTAAATAAATAAATCTTAAAAAAAAATCAGCCCATAAACACCATATTTTTCTCACCTGTTCCTGTGTTTTATTATTTGTTAGTGTGTGCTACTCAGATGGAACCCCAGTCCTGGTGTGGGCTACTCAAATGTTCTACCATTGAGACGCATGCTGTCCTCGTAATTATTTGAGCAGAATAAGGCGGTGCCTGACCTTTAGGCTGCCTCCAAGCCCTGCAGTAGCCTGTAAATCTCTCCCTAGATAATGGATCCACTCAAGCCCATTCCTTTGCTCCAATCTCCCTCCAGCTGCTAGCCTGAAGTTTAGGAATGGGAAATCGGCCAGAGCAAGTCACAGCCCAACCCATGTGTAATCGCTCAACTGCTCCAAAGCCACCTCTATCTTCGGTCCCTTTCGTCTCAGACACCAAATGGTACTAAATGGTTTAACACCTGGGAATCTTAGCGCTTGCACCAAAGGCCCAAGATGGCCGGTTTACTTCCAGGTCCACACCGCTCTGGCCGAAGCTAAGTGGCCAGTACCTCTGTTGCAAACAAGGAGGGCTGAGAGAGAAAAAGAACTTAGGAAATGAAGACATCACAGGTATCCCCACTGCCCGGAGCTCAGCATAGGCTCTGGGGTTTTTTGCTTTTAGGAAACCTCTGCAGTTCCTGCTTCTTAATTATGAAATAAGGACGCTGCATGCGGAAATTAAGGAAAAGCAATTGTTTGAAGACAGCAGATTTCTCCTAATTTGAGTCAGCACACAGAGAGACCCACCCGGACTGCACTGACCTCTCAGGAGGAGAGGTGTCCCTGTCCTGCTGTGGGGGACACCAGGAGCGCAGGCCCGGGCGGTCCGGGACCCGTGCCAGCCTGGGTCTGTCCGGAAGGGGCGGCCCCGTCCGTCTCTCTCCCCAGGTGTCCCTCTCGGTGTCCGCCGCCTCCTCCCCGGGGCTCTGCACCTTCCCTTCTGCTCCGACTCCGTTCCCCAGGTTCCTGGACCCCCGCCCACCCCGGCCGCGCGGCCACCTTCAAGTTCACGGCAGGCAGCTCCATCCCGACCCGTCGGAGGGCACCTGAGCGACGGCCGCGGGGACTCCTGGGCTCCGAACTCTGGAACAAACTTCCTGGCCCTGCTCGTCGCGTTGCGCCAGTTCCAACGGCGAGAGGCCAACCCGCACGGTCACGTGACTGCTGCCGGTTGCTAGGAGACGGCGTCTAGCTGCTGGTGCTTGCTGCAAGGCTCAGGCTCCTGCTACTGCCTAGGCCTCAACCAGCTGCTGTGTTTCAAGCAGAAGGTCGGGATTTCTGCAGCCCAGGGCACAACGGGCTGCCTAGGTGGGATCGAGGTGAAGTGATGGGACCACCTGCAGCCATAAGAGCCTGGGGCAAGCAGGCAGAAACGGCTGGTGTGATAACAGTTTGTGTCTGTCCGGGACATCCTCTTTCCTCTCTTCCTTCCCTTGCACAAGAATTAATACTACCTCATCATGTTTGTGAGGGTCAGTGAATTAATTCATGTCCATAAAGAAAAAGTGAGGGCTGGAGAGGTGATCCCGTGATTAATAGCGCTTGTAACTTTTCCAGAAGACCTGAGTTCGGTTCCCAGTACTCACATGGCTGCTCACAATCATGTACGTATGACCCAACATCCCTCGTTTGTCCTCCGCAGGTGCCAGACGCACAGTGCACACACATTCAGGCAGGTAAGACATTTATATACATAAGATAAATATATCTAAAAAAAAAATTCAAAGCTCAGTTCTTACTGTGTTAAATTTCTGCTTCAAGCTTATTGGATTTCAAGAGAATTTCATAAAATACCTGAAAGAAAGCCAGAAAGGAGGTGTGGCAGGCCAAGCCTGTAAATTGCAGTACTTGGGAAGCTGAAGCAAAGTTCCACTATAAGATCAAAGCCTGCCTGGCTTATAAAGTGAGACCATGTTTATTTCTTATTTATCTATTTAGTGGGGTGGGTGGATGCGTGCCACACCATGAGTGTGGATTGTTCTCTCCTTCCATCCAGGGTTCTGAAGCCTGGGTAAGGAAAGGGAGACAGAACCTGAAATCAAAAAAGGACTGATAAGCTGGGCAGTGGTGGCACACGCCTTTGATCCCAGCACTCGGGAGGCAGAGGCAGGTGGATTTCTGAGTTCGAGGCCAGCCTGGTCTACAGAGTGAGTTCCAGGACAGCCAGGGCTACACAGAGAAACCCTGTCTCGAAAACAAAAACAAAAACAAAACAAAAGAAAGAAAAGGAAAGAAAGGGCAGATGGCTGAATAGCCTCCACCAGAAGGGAAGCAGGGGCTAGAGGACTCTAGAGCCCAGCAGTTCAAAGCCAACCTGGGCAACCGACTGAGACCTTGTCCAAAAAAGATGGGGTAGGGGCTCACTCAGTGTTATAGCATCTGTTTACCACAGCATGGACAAGGAACGATATCCTCACAGCCTAAGTAAAGTTCCAAATTATCAGAGCCGTGCCTGGTCTAAGTGGCCGATGTACACAAGCTTTTGTGTCATCAATATACAAGGAGCCAGCCACTTGGAGTCAACTTGCTCAGCATAGCAAAAGTTGGAGAACATTCAGTCTGGAAAGGTAGCAGAAACTCTCCCCTGCTGAGCCTTCAGTCCTTCTGAGAGCTCTCAGGAGGAGGAAGCTGCTGTGCCTGGGCTCTTGGGTGTGGATCCTGTCAGGGTACAATTGCAACTTGTTTTGGTCTCCAGAAGAATAGAAACCGTTTGGGAACCCATGAAACCGCCTGAGTGGACACGTGATGACATCTGGACCACAGATCCCCAAATAGGATTTTTTCAAGGTAGATGAGGGGAGTTTGGGGGGTTGGCAGGCCTACTTTAATACTCCATGTGAAAGCACAACCCTCAGCTCAGAAGGAAGGCCAACTACAAGTCTGCCATTGTAATGGACAACTATTCTGTTTTCGTTTCTAGGCAGAGTATTTCTGTGTAGTCCAGGCTGGCCCTGAACTTGAGAGTGCCCTGTTCTTTCCTCCTAAGGGCTGGGATCACAGGCATGTGCCTTTACCTGGGTCTAATTATGGCTTATTAAATACGTTTATTAAACTGATATGGCAATACATCCTGTAATGTTTACTTCTTAATCACGTTTATTTAGTTTGTGTACTGGCTGGTTTTGTGTGTCAACTTGACACAAGCTAGAGTTATCACGGAGAAAGGAGCTTCAGGTGAGGAAATGCTTCCATGAGATCCAGCTGTAGGGCATTTTCTCAATTAGTGATCAAGAGTGGGAGGACCCATTGTGGGTGGTGCCATCCCTGGGCTGGTAGTCTTGGGTTCTATAAGAAAGCAAGCTGAGCAAGCCAGAGGAAGCAAGCCAGTAAGGAACATCCCTCCACGGCCTCTGCATCAGCTCCTGCTTCCTGACCTGCTTGAGTTCCAGTACTGACTTCCTTTGGTGATGAACAGCAGCGTGGAAGTATAAGCACAATAAACTCTTTCCTCCCCAACTTGCTTCTCAGTCATGATGTTTTGTGCAGGAATAGAAACCCTGACTAAGACAGTTTGTATGTTGATATGTAAGCGTACATGCCATGCCCTTATATGGAAGTAAGAGAACCAACTTCCTTGAGTTGATCTTCACCTCTCTACCTGGTTTTTGAGCAAAGGTCTCTCCTTGTTTCTGCCGTCCTGAGCATACCAGGCTAGAATCTGGGTGATCCTCCAATCTCCATCTCCTACTTTCTGTAGGGTTGCTGGGATTACAGATGCATACCACCACATCTGGCATCTTCCATGGGTTCTGGGACTCAAACTCAAGTCACCAGGCTTGTGGGGCAAGTGCCTTTAACCACATAGCTGTCTCTCTGGCTTTTTGAAATATTTATTTATTTAACTCGGGTGTGTGTGTGTGCGTGTACTTTAGTATATTTGTGTGCACATGTGTATGCAGGAGTCTGCAGAGATCAGAAGAGACACTGATCCTCTGGAATTGGAGTTGCAGATGGCTGTGAGCTGCCATGTGGATGCTGGGAACTAAACCCAGGTCCTTTGCAAGAGCAGTAAGTACTTTAAATTGCTGAAGCATCTCTCCAGCCCTCTGTACCGTTTTTAAGGGTTAGGGTGTAGCTCAGTGATAGTGCATTTGCCCAGTATGTGTATGTGTGTAGCCTTGAATTTCAACAGCACATACACACAGACACAGACACACACACACACACACACACACAGTGAGAAAGAGAGAGAGAGAGAGAGAGAGAGAGAGAGAGAGAGAGAGAGAGACTGTTGACTTTGCTCCTTTGGTAGAATGCTTGCTTAGCATCATGAGGCCCTGGGTGGGATGTCTAGAACTGTGTAAACAGTGTAGTGGCATGCATCTATAATCCCAGCACTCACTTAAGGGGTGGAAGCAGGAGGATTCAGGAGTTCAAGGCCAGCCTAGGCTAAATGAAACCCTCTTCCCTTGTGGTGGGTTTGAATGAGAATGGCCCCCATAGGCTCATATGTTTGAATGCTTGGGTCCCAGATGGTGGAACTGTTTGGGGAGGGTTAGAAGGTGTGGTCTGATTGGAAGAGGTGTCACTGGGGCAGGCTTTGAAATTTCAAAGCCAACACCATTCCCAGTTATCTGTCTCTCTGCTTCCAACTTGTGGGTCAAGTTACAAGCTCTCAGCTACTGCCTGCCCACGACTGCCATGCTTCCTTCTATAATTACCATGGACTCTCACTCTCTGGAACCATGAGCCCCATTAAACATTTTCTTTTATAAGTTACTGTGGTGGTGTGAATAAGAGTCCCCACAGACCCACAGGGAGTGGTACTGTTGGGAACAATCCTGGCGCAGTGGGGTGAAGTCCCCCGTGTCTGTCTCGGGTTGCTGCAGCTCTGGGTGGACACCAGACACTAGGGAAGTGACTGAGAATCTTCCCACACAGACCGATAGGCAGGTGGGGGCTGTGGAGGCCTTTTCGGGGCCCGCCTGTGGGTGGAGGAGGGGGCCATTCCCAGGGAACACACGACAGCCGCCTCCGTGGGTTCTCTAGCCTGGGGGCACCGTAGTCGCTGTAGGGTGCCGTCTGGGAGTGCTGGGATTCCCTCCGTGAGAGATTAGCTGTGGCTCATTAATCGAGGGCCAGATCCCTCGATTCCCATGGCGGGTCCAGATGAAGAGACAGTCCATAATTCTAAGATGTTTATTTTCATCCTGTGGAGAGTGACATGAATGGAATTGTACCCCTGCCCCTCTCTTAGAGGGGTGGCAGATATAGTAACTGGGAAGGGGCAAGGCTAAGCCTTTAGGTGTCTCATTAACATGGGGATGGCTTGGGGCTGTGTGGCCATGCCTCTACCTGGGGCATGGTATGTGACCGTGACTGGAGCCAAAAGCCTCCCGGGAGCCTTGACATAACGTTTCTGG
This sequence comes from Rhynchomys soricoides, assembly GCA_019843965.1. Classification (NCBI taxonomy): domain Eukaryota; kingdom Metazoa; phylum Chordata; class Mammalia; order Rodentia; family Muridae; genus Rhynchomys; species Rhynchomys soricoides. The sequence continues at coordinate 2,084,454 of JADRCH010000224.1, read as the reverse complement.
TCCCTTGCGGATTCCTTGGGGTCTCCCAGAGTTTTAAGCCTGTGCTCAACCGGGTGCCAGACTGCCTGCACAGATCACTGCCTCACATGGTACTATTAGGAGGTGTGGGTTTCTTGGAGTAGGCGTGGTCTTGTTGGAGGAAGTGTGTCAGTCTCTCCTGCTGCTGCCTGCGGATCAAGATGTAGAACTCTCAACTCCTTCTCCAGCACCACACCTGTCTGTGCACCCTCATGTTTCCCGCCAAGACAACAATGGACTAAAGCTCTGAACTGTAAGCCAGTCCCAATTAAATGCTTTCCTTTATAAGATTTGCCATGGTCATGGTGTCTCTTCACAGCAATAGAAAAACAACTTAGACACCCCCCCCCTAAAATAAAAACCCCAATGTGGGTCCTGCCCCACACTCAGAAGGAGGAATGCTGCAGAGAGGCCAAGAAGCATCTAAGCAGGCAGGCCCTGTATGGCCTGCTTAGTTTGTTCTCACTAGGTCAGATCCTCACACTTCTACATGACTGTATGCTTTCAGGTACCTAAGCATAAAAACAGACAGCTCCCTGGGGTCTTTGGGTCTTTGTTTCTGAAAGCTCCCATGTCATATAGACCTTGGATTTTCTATATATGTCATGCTTTTTTGTATGCAATGAAAACATGGTTACTCTGTAAAGAGAACACAACTCAGGCCAAGATGGAAGGGATGGAGCCAGGCCAGGACTGCAGGCAGCCACTTCTGTTCTCGTGAAGAACCGGCTAGCTGGGCAGGCTGGACTAGTGTGCAGTGAGTACACAGAGGAACAAAGGAGAAAGAAGCTAACTGTTCTCAAAGGAGCCAGGGTTCCTGCCATGACCTGCTCCCCGATGATAAAAGACCCCCACATACTGTAAGGTTTCAGAGCCAGCCATTTAGGGAATGTACTTTTGGAATTTAAGCTTTAAATTGTCTTTCCTTCCTTCCTTCCTTCCTTCCTCCCTTCCTTCCTTCCTTCCTTCTTCCTGAGACAGAGTTCCAGGTTGACCTCAAACAACTCAATATGATGAACTTAAGATTTGTTTTTATTATATTACATTTATTTATTTGTGTGTGTGTGTGTGTGTGTGTGAATGCTGCAGCACAGGTGTTTGTGGTGGAGACAATTTGTAGAAGTCATTTCTCTCTACCATGTGGGTACCAGGGATTAGACTCCGGTCTCAGCTTGTCAACAAGCACCTTTCCTCAGAAAGCCATCTCGCTGGCCTTGAACACCGATCCTCTGGACTGATGCTAAGCCTCGGGGGTGTTCATAGAATCACATGCACTCATTATGCAGGGTTCCCAGCCACACAACTTTTGGTACACAGCAATGTCTCTGTACGACTGTCCCTCTGCTGCATGAGAAGCATAGTGTCTGTCAGCATCTCAGTATCCCTGACACACTGCAAAATCCAATGAATTGAAGAGGAAGGGTAAGTATCTACTGGGTGGAGAAGTAGTGCCCTAGAGGCTCTCCTATTGCTAAGCCAGGGGGCTGGACTATCCTGTGGTGGGACCCTGTCGCGCTTCGGACTTTTTCATAATTTTTTTTTTTTTTCGAGACAGGGTTTCTCTGTGTAGCCCTGGCTGTCCCGGAACTCCCTCTGTAGACCAGGCTGGCCTCGAACTCAGAAATCCGCCTGCCTCTGCCTCCCGAGTGCTGGGATTAAAGGCGTGCGCCACCACGGCCCGGCATAATTTCTTAAATTGTTGTTTGACAGCTTCTTAAGTTTATACAACACATTTCATTCATCTTCATTTTTTTAAGCTCTAGTTTTATTTATGTGCATGTGCGTGTGTGTGCGTGTAATGTGTGTGCCGTGTGCCCACAGGGGCCAGAAGAGGGCATTGGATCCACAGGAGCAGGAATTACAGGTCACTGTGAGCCACCTGATATGGATGCTGGGAACTGAAGTAGGGTCCTCTGGAAGAGCAGAGTGTGCTGTAACTGCTGAGCCATTTCTTCAGGCCCCAGTTTTAGTCATGTCACCCCCTATTGCATTACCCCACCCCTCAACGAAACCCATCTTCCCATCTAGTCCCCTCCTACTTTCAAGCCGTCTCTTTGTGTGTGACTCACGCTGGCTTTAATTCAAGTTTCTCACCAGAGCGTGAGTGGGAGATGGTTTCCTGGGGCAGAGCCAGTTATCAGAGGCTACACTTCTGAAGAAAACTGTCTTAGTTAGGGTTTCATTGCTGTGAGCAGACACCATGACCAAGGCAACTCCCATAAGGACAACATTTAATTGGGGCTGGCTTACAGGCTCAGAGGGTCAGTCCATTATCATCAAGGTGGGAGCATGGCAGCATCCAGGCAGGCACGGTGCAGGAGGAGCTGAGAGTTCTACATCTTCATCTGAAGGCTGCTAGGGGAAGGCTGGCTTCCGGGCAGCTAGGATGAGGGTCTTAAAGCCACAGTGACACACTTACTCCAACAGGGCCACATCTTCTAATAGTGCCACTCCCTGGGCCGAGCACATACAAACCATCACAAAAAATGAGACCTCCTTTCCCTACTGCAAACTGCCAGTGGTCCCTCCTCGAGGGGTGGGGCCTTACAGATCCTTCCTCCACCCCTGGTGAAATGTTGCGCCCCTCCCCCATCATGTGTGGGTCTTACACACCTGCAGTGTGTTCAAAAGTGCAACAGCAGGGTCATGTCCAGACCCATATTCTGCCTCTTACACTCTGCTTTTCCTTCCTCCCCAGCCCTACTCTGCAGTGCTCCCTGAGCCTAGGAGGGAGGGATTGAGATGACTCACTTCCTCCCCAGCCCTACCCTGCAGTGCTCCCTGAGCCTAGGAGGGAGGGATCAAACTGTCTCCTTAGGGCCAAGCACTCCTCTAGGCACTTTGGGTCAGTCAGTGGCTGATTAACTGACTAACCATAAGGAGCTTCTCTCCTTGAGGGCTGGGACCAGCACCAGTAAATGGCCAATGAAGGCTGTGTAAAGTGTATTGGAAGACCCTTCTGCAGTGGGAATCTTAAGGCCTGAATCCCTGCCACTTTCCCCAACCCTCTGCCACTGGGTGTCTGTGCCCCTGAGTGACTCACTGGTCCTAAATGGGGCAGTGACATCAGATCCAAGACATTGTGGGGCTCACAGAAGGCTGGAAATGGAAAAGGGCATTAGAATGACCCCAGCTGTCCTTTGCTTCCAGAGGTAGGAGATACCAGTTTTGATGTGCGTCCCAGCCACTTCCTTCCCTAAGAAGACAAGCTACATTGGAAGAAACAGAGCAGAGAATACAGTCCCAAACTCTATCTGAAGGGCACACATACCTGTGAGGAAGTGGGATTAAAAGGCCATTCAGAGAAGGGCCTAAAAGGCAGAGCCCTGGTCCCTCAACAGCTCAGGGAATGTCTTCCGTTGGATTCAGTTTGCTCCCCTATGGTGCTGATCTTCAGAGACACACTGGCTCTGGCAGTAGGTCTGGCAGGACTAGAGAGCCTTGATGGTTTGACAGAGATGTCCTTTGTTGTTGTTTTAAGATTTTATTTTTGTTTTGTATGTATGGATGTTTGCCTGCATGTATGTCTGTGCACCATGTACGTGAAGTGACCAAGAATGGCAGAAGAGGGCGTCGGATCCCCTGGAGGAGACCATCTTTTCGGTGACTTTTAGAGAGCCTGGAACAGGACAGTATAAAAAGCTGATGGGCCACCGATGGTCACACACATCTTTAATCCCAGCACTCGGAAGACAGAGGCAAGTGGATCTCTGAGTTGGAAACCAAACTGGTCTATAGACCCAGTGTCAGGACAACCAGGATTACACAGAGAAACCTTGTCTTGGGGAAAAAAAAAAAAGCTGACAGTGAGGGGCTAGAGAGATGGTCTAGTGGTTAAGAGCACTTGCTGGTCTTGCAGAGGACCTGGGTTGGGTGCCCAGCACCCACAAGATGGTGTACAATCATCAGAACTCTAATTCTAAAGGATCCTTTTCTGACCTCCCTGGGTATCAGGCACCCATGTGGTGTATGCACATGTGTGTAGGCAAAACACTCAAACACACAAAAGAAAATAAAAGCCGACAACGAGATACCTGGGTTACTTTTTGTACCATAAGGGAATGAGAGAGATAGGATATCCTGGCATGATTTATGTGCCTTGGTGCAGAAGCAAGCAGGTGAGCCACAGTGAGGAGACGTGCACTGTGAAGGCGGAGAGGCCAGGCGTTCATCCTGGTGTTAGTTACATGGTAGGTTCAAGTGTGGAGTCAGTGCAGTTTAGGGAAGGCAGTTTCAAATTGCCAACGGGCAAGGCTTACACTAGTGGGACCTGTCCAGTCACTTAGTGCTAGGACTGGAGCATTCAAGTCAGGTAGTGAGGGACCCACCCCAAGGCCTGGAGGAAAAGAAAGGCAGATGGGGAAATTGCCTCTGCCCTTCCGTATCCTAGGAAACTGTCCAGAAAGAAAGCAGACACAGAGACCATTGCCAGGAGGAAGGAGGCCTGCTCTCCAGCTCTCTGTAATGTGGTGCTCCCTTTCATTAAGTTGTATGTGGGGAGTGCTCACGTGCGTGTGCATATGTGCATATGTGTGTGTGCATGCACATATGTGTGTGAATACTTGTGTATATGAATACATGTATGCGCTCAGATGTTCTGTTCTCCCTGTGTTTTGTGCTGAGCATCTTGTCTGATCGCATTCCCGTGCCTGTGCCAAGCCCTCCCTGAAGGCCCGTTGCTCCTCCTACCTGCTATAGGCCATCAAGGCTTCAGGACCTCAGGTCCCAGCCTTCCCTGTATCCAGCCTCCCATCTTTCTGCATGGATGGTGTTGGAATTTCCATTTCTGGGAGCATCTAGGAGCTCTGTCTGTATACACAAGAGTAGCTGTGTCCCTGGTCCTCCACCTCCAAGATGAGATGCCCATCAGTTACCAGTTTCTCTGGGTGTTTGCTTTCCTTGTATCTGATCCCACAGTCTCTAGGAGGATTGCCTTCCTTTCACAGTGTGGTAAGATGCTGGAGCCTTAATCTGTACCCAGGCAGCTGCAGCCAGAGAGAAGAGAAGAATGAAGAGGGGGAGGAGGTCTCCACATCCCACAAGGTAGAAATCAGCTCCCAGGAGGTATCCCCGTGGTGCAGCATATCGGGGAAGATAGGTCTCCAGCTTACTGAGGAGAGATGGGTGTGTCAATCACCTGATCCTAGTAGGTGTCCTGTGAACTGGTACCATTTGAGAGGGCCAAGACCTTATGGACACAGGGTCCGGTTTTGGAGTCAGTCACCAGTGAAGCCCCCAGGCCCACTACCAGTAGTTGCTTAGCACAACTCCAGCGAAGAGACTGAATACTCTGTGCCTGAATCTCTCTCCTCTGTAAAGAAAATCCAAGCATTTTTAGTTACGGGGGGGGGGGGTGTGTTTCTTTCAATAAACAGAAGCCATGGCTGGGTTTGCCTTCCCAGAGGAGAACCTTCCCCTCTCTGTATCAGGCTAATAGGTTAAGGTCGAGGACGTAGGAAGACAGTTCAGGACATCACGTACAAGGCCGCACTGACCAGTCACAAGGACCCAGAGAGCTGAGGCATCCTGTTTCCAGTCTCCTGTGTGCACCTGGTAGCTTCAGGATATGCCACTTGTGTTTGAGGAGATAAAGATGGAAGAGGAGGGCTGGAGAGATGGCTCAGAGGTTAAGAGCACTGACTGCTCTTCCAGAGGTCCTGAGTTCAATTCCCACCAACCATATGACGGCTCACAGCCATCTGTAATGGGATCTGATGCCCTCTCCTGATGTGTGTATATATATATATATATATATATATATATATATATATATATATATATATATATATAACACTGTGTATATAATAAATAAATCTTTTTAAAAAAATGGAAAAGGAACAAAATGTTTATTCATGTCCTACCCACTTGCTCTGCCCTCTCCCCATGCCAGCCCTGACTGGGATTTCATGTCCTGGATGCTCCAGGCACAAGACCCCACCCAGATAACAGCATCAGCCACTACTGTCACCCAAAGCTTGGGATGACCGAGAGAGCAAGGACTCCCAGAACTGCACTGCCTGCAAGAGGAACTTTGCCCCATGACCAGGTGTTGTGATGGGCTGGGGAGCCAAGCAACAGAGCCTCTACAGTGGACAGTTTTCTGTGTTGAAGGCTTTGAGACAAAAAAAAAAAAAAAAAAAAAAAAAAAAATGGAGGCCTTGGAGAAGAAATCTGGCCTCAGGCAACATTAACTTCTGCCTCAGTTTCTGGCCTGCCAGCCTGTTCTACAGATTGTGGACTTGCTAGTCCACACAGTCTAGACAGCCAAGTGCTTAAAATAAAGCAAAGCTGTGCGTGTTGATATGTATACACAGATACATACATGTACGGTACATAAACACATAGCTATTTAAAAGTACATGACTATAAATAGCTGTTGGGTTTTTGTTTTGTTTTATTCTCTCTGATTTTTTTTTTTTGTTCAGAGATGGGGGTCATTATCTAGCTGAAGGTAACCTTGACCTTCTGGGATTGCAGGTACCTCTAGGCCTAGCTTTGGTTTTATTGCTTTGGTAAGCCAACTGATCTGCCCCCCTGATGTGTTTATAAAAAGATAAGGAGATATCTGTTCTATGGAGAGGTAGTCAAGTATGGGAAAGGGGGTGCCTCAGCGGGCCCATGCAGAGGCATCCCTTCCCCTGAGGGACCAGCCACATAGACAGTATAGTATAGAACAGAGTTTATTCAGGGCATGGGGAGGGGAGTTAAGAGGGTAGTAGAGGCAGAGAGAGGGAGAGAGAGAGAGAGGTAGAGGCCGGCCATGAGCACATGGAGGGAGGGGGGAGGGGAATGGGGAGCGAGGGGACAAGAGGGAGAGGCAAAGGGGTGAGGGGAAGCAACCCCTTTTATAGTGGGCCAGGCCTACCTGGCTGTTGCCAGGTAACTGTGGGGAGGAGCATACCTGGCTGTTGCCAGGTAACTGTGGGGTGGAGTTTAGACAGAATGCAAACACCCCCATTGAAGCTACCTGACCTCTGAGGCCTGTACCCAGGCTGCTGACACCCCTGTGACCTTGGATCTGTCTGGCTCTGGTTCTTTATCTCAAGACCACTAATATCTGGAAACACATTTTTAAGTTGGCATGCTAGGATAGAAATGGTGTGAGGAAACTGTAGGCCTTTCAGCAGCCATTGTCTAGAGGTCAGCTATAGGTAACTACAACCCGTAGACCAAATCTGCCCCATTGCTCTTTATGGCAAGACAATTTTATTAGTACACAAGATCTGTTTCCATGCCAACAAATGGCAGAACCAGACAGTTGGGACAGAGAGGGCACGACCTTTGATGTCTGTAGGAAGGGGATATCCTGGGTTCCGTCCCCTAGAACCACCCTCAGCTGGGGTAACCTTGGCTCACTGGGCAGGGCACAGGACGAGAAGTTTGGTGCAGGACTCTATTGTCCTCAAATCAAACAGGCTAAGTCCCAGGAGCACAGAGACAGTGGCCCTCTGGGTTCAGAAACCCGAGATGTCTTGGAGGATGCTGGAGCTGGATGGAAGGGTCCACGATTTAAGACACCTTAGGTTTGGGAAAGCTGGTCCCCACCCACTCTGCTCAGCTGGGCAGGGAAGTCTTGCAGGGACACCAGTTTCCAAAAGTGTCTGGGCCAGGCCTTGGCTTTGGGTTATCAAAGCCATTGCCACCGGAGCCAGAACTGCTCTGATTAGCCAGATCTGAGACGACCTAGTGAGCAGACAGGGGTGGAACTAGCAGGAACAGTACCCAGATAAGGGATGTTCCCTCAGGTGCCAAACAAGGCCACCAAGCAGTTCTCAAGCCTTCCCAGACCCTGCCAGGAGTGACAGGGCTTTGGTCTGTACCACATCGAAGCAGGTGGCCAGCTTGCTGTGACCAGTCCCCCAATCTCTCCCAGAAGCCCAACTGTTCCAACCCTGCAGACCTGAATATCCAACTATAAGGAACTATGGCTGAAGTCCAGGTGAGGGAGGGAGGACTGTTTACCTTGCTCGCTCAGAGCAGGCCTCAGTCAAACATGTGGAGTCAATAAACAGGAAATGACAAGAGAAATAGAGACCCCTCTCAAAGCTCTGGCAATGCTCCCTGCCAGTCAGACGGTTCATCATCCTGGAAGAACAGGGATAAGAGATGGCTTAGCAACTGTCACCTCTTTATTTACAGCTTGGAGAATCCATGCAAGGAGGCATTAGAAACCAAGGTGTAACACCCCTTCCCCTGATGCTCCCACATCCCTCCAAGGAATTATCCAAGACTCCAAAAGTCCAATCCTAGAGGCTCCAAGTCTAGGAGCCCCTACCTGGTGTCTTCTAAAATGTTATTTTATTGTTTATGTGCATTGATGTTTTGCCTGCATGTATGTCTTGGTGAGGGTGTCAGATCTTGATGTTAGACAGTTCTGAGACCATGTGGGTGCTGGGGATCGAACTCAGGACCTCTGGAAGAGCATTCAGTGCTCTTAACCACTGAGCCATCTCTCCAACCATACTAGTGTCCTCTAAGCAGAGCCAACAGCCCAGAAGGCAGGCCTTGGATCACGGAGTTTGTCCTTGCTGCTAAGTTGCCCAGAAACAGACCTCAGAGCTGCCAAGTGATAGTGAGTGCAAGAGTGCTGAACTGTCCAAATGTCCCCACCCCCAGCATCTGTCTTCCATCTGTATACCGGACCTGTGACACCCCTTCACACCCAAGAGCAACCTGGAGATTGTATTAGAAGCCAGATGCCAGGTGGGGGAAGGGACCCCTGTGACTGTGGTTCAGTAGTAGGTGTGGAGCAGGACCCACATTCCTGGCACCCAAGGCTCCCGGTCCCTTGCTTTCTAAACATATTTCTTGCCGGTTATGTAGATGGTCCTTGTTAGTACCTGCAGAAGTAGCCTAAGGAAGGCTGAAGTGAGGCTCTGTGATTCTACCAGACACCCAGATGATGTGGGGCCTTTGCAACAAGAAGGGGCTTGGTAGCCGGGCAGTGGTGGCGCACGCCTTTAATCCCAGCACTCGGGAGGCAGAGGCAGGTAGATTTCTAAGTTCAAGGCCAGCCTGGTCTACAGAGTGAGTTCCAGGACAGCCAGGGCTACACAGAGAAACCCTGTCTCGAACCCCACCCCACCCCCCCAAAAAAAAGGGAGAAAGAGAAGACAGGGGACCGACCTTATTGGCCTTGGCTGCCAAGCAGCTCCCTGGGGAGCTTTGGAGACTTTGAAGCCCAGACCAGTTAGCATGTAGCTCAGTAGTAGAGCACTTGCCTGGACCGTGCAAGGCCCTGGTACTACAAAAGAGAAATAAATTGTATTAGGATTTGCTTTCCCATCGCTGCCTTGATCCTTCCGGCTCCTGGCCATGTCCCCCATTCCCAGGCCTATCAGACCCAACTTGGAAAGAAGAACAAGCATATTTGATTTCTTCTAGATCTGCTTGCTTTCCTTGGTGCCTGACCCCTGGACCAGACTGGTTACCCCAAAGCAGTAAACAGCCCTGGCATCCCATGGATGTGGTCCAGGCTGGGGAGGGCTTGACCTGGGAAGGCTTTTGTCCTTTGTAAAAGTTGACCAGGAGAGAGATGTCAGGTGCAGGGATCTAAAGGGTTCTCCTGAAGCCCAATCTGCTGAAACATGTTCTGAGCGGTGACAGTAATGTTGGGCTTGTCATCATGATTCTAGCCTTTAGGGGTGCTTCACACTGTGCCCCAGTCTCAGAGGCAGCCCCACTTTCCAAGGGGCATTGCTGCTGATGTGGAGAGATGGAGTGTCAGGGAGGGTGGGAGTCATTAAACAGTATGTCTGGTGAGCACATGGGGACATGTGTGTATGTCTTTCCAGCGGAGTAGAAACCGAGGACAGCTTAGGAGGGAGTGACCCAGTGTCCCAGGACTGGGTGATCAGCGCTAAGGATGGGCATAAAAGGAAAGTTACCATTTGCCCTATTCGTGACTGTGATTAGCACCTGTCACATGCAAGGACCCAGCCACAGGGATCATTCTTCACTTGAAAACAAGTGCCAAGTGTAGGAGCTGAGGGAAAGAAGGAAATGGAATGGGATCAAGTCCAGGGCCTTGAGCAGGTTAGGCAAACAGCTTATTTTGTTTTGCTTGAGATGTAGTCTGCTGTAGTCTGGCCTCACACTTTCTATGCATCAGAAGAAGCGTAGGCAGGATTCATGCATTCGAGGCAAGCATGATACAAACTTAGCCCCAGCCCCAGCCCTAATGTTTTTTGTTTGTTTGTTTGTTTGTTTATTTTTAGGAAGATACACCTGCCAAATATACTCACCCATGCCTAATTCAAAATTTGGAAGACTGAGGCAGGAGGATTGTCTGAGTTGCCAGCTTGGCCAAAGAGTGAGACTCAGTCCATCAAAAAGACATATGTCTCTCTTAGAAAAGGCTGAGGACAGTCACGTCAAGCTGTCTCTGCTGCCAAAACTGGAGGATCATGGATGACGTGGGACCCTGCAAAGAGGGATCATGCACTTCAAGTGCACATCAGTGGTCTCTTAACACGGTCTCTGTGGAAATTCAGTAAAAATGCACGTGGTGCTTGGCGTTTGCCTGAGATACAGTATTCCAGATCCACGCCTGTCAGGTGTCCCCTCTCTTTCCAACCCTTTCCAGCCAAGGAAGCCTCTTGATTTCACAAATTGAAACTGCTGCAATGCTGGTGTCGAGCAGAAGAGGGTGCGCTCCACACAGCCACCAAGTGGAGCAGGATCCATGAGCTAAGTGGGGTCCCGCCCCGGCCCCGCCCCGGTCCCGCCCCGGGCTGGGGGGGGGGGAATGCAGGGCGGGCGCAGGCGCAGGCGCACTGCTCTCAGCCAAGCCGCCCTCCCGCTTGGGGGTGAGAGTACTGGGCCTGTACCTACAGCCTCAGCCATTGGTTCCCCAGTCAGCCCCAAGCTGAGCTAATTACTAACACGGTCCTTTTTGTCCTAAACCTCCCAGGCTCAGACCCCGGGCCGGTGGGGAGGGACCACTAGGGCGCTAGATGTTGATGAAAGATCCCTGGTCCCCGTTGACTGTCTCAGGTTCCACGCAGCGCCCTTTCCTCCGAGTGACCCTGCGGTTCCGATGGAATTTGGCATAGCAACGCAGCCCTGAGTGGAAGGAGGCAAGGGAGTCAGAACTGAGGGTGACTGTCCCCTCCCTTTTCTTCCCTTCCAGCCTTCCCAGGCTTCTCATCCTACAGCCCCTACAAGTCTGAAAGGACTTAAGAACCTGGGCTGGTCGCACAGGCCTGTACAGTATCCCAACACTAAGGCAGCAGGTTTGAGTCTAGTCTGAGGCTGGCCAGGGCTACACAGCAGACTCAAATCAAAACAAAACCTAAATGTTGAATGTGGGGCTTGTGGTTATTAAGTGCACACTCGTTACTGAACTACACACAATCTCATAAATTTAGAAAAACAAAAAGTTGAGCATAGTGGCCCACTCTTTAATCCCAGCATTTGGGAGGCAGAGGCAGAGGCAGACGGCTGGATCTCTGATTCTAAGGCCAGCCTGGTGTACAGAGTGAGTTCCAGGCTAGCCAAAGCTACACAGTGAGACCCTGTCTCAAAAAACCCAAAACACTAAATGAACAAATGAAAGACAGAAGCTGCAGGCCAGTTGTAGTGTACTTGCCTGGAAAGCACTAGACCCAGGAATCAAGAAATGAAACCTCTCACCATCTGGAGAGATGGCCTAGTGGGTAAACTGATCGCCCTGCCAACAGTAGGACCTGTGTTCAGATCCCCAGAACCCCTGTAAAAAGCCAGATTCTATAGTGCACCCGCAAGGGATTGCAAAGCTTCTAAGGCAAAATGGGAGAATGCTTGGCAAGACAGTGCATACAGCCAGGAGGTGGTGGCGCATACCTTTGATCCAAGTGCTCTGGAGGCAGAGGCAGGCGGATCTCTGAGTTCAAGTTCAGCCTGGTCTGCAGAGTGAGTTCCAGGACAGCCAGGGCTACACAGAGAAACCCTGTCTCAGGGTGGGGTGGGGGGCAAACAAACAAACAAAAGCTAAAAAACAGAAAAGAAGGCACTCATAGCAGCAAACAAGAGACCCTGTCTCCAGCAAGGTAGAAGGCAGGGGCTGGCACCTAGGATTGTCCTCTGACTCAACAAATGACTGGTACATGCATACCTACACTCATATACAAATACACACATATATCTCAAACACACACCACACAGACACATCATACACACAAACACAGGAAGTCTCTCCCGAGCACCCTAATTAACTTAAGCATGGCCCCACTGACCCCAGTGGGTAGGAATCCTGCCCATGGCTCTGTTTATTGGGGCTTTAGTCTACCTGAGATATGCATAGATGTTTTTTTCATTTAAGATCATAGTAGGTCCCATCCTCCTGATATTAGGAAAGGAGATGTCTCTCTGTGGCCCAAGAAACCCCTGTATTTCAGGGTCGGAGTGACCACAGGGTGAGAGGACACCTCTGCTTCAAGATCTACTATGTCATCGGCTGGAGGGCAAAGGGGCTGCTGGGAAGTTTATGATTGGCAGTTTGTTACGGCTTTAAGGCAAGGTGTCATGTAATCCAGGCTGGCCTACCACTTGCTGTGTAGCTGAGGATGACCTTGGCCTTTTGATCCTCTTGTCTCCATCTCTAAAGCACTGGGATACAGGTGTGCAGCACCAAGCTTAGTTTTATGTGGTGCTGGGTGAGTGACCCAAGGCTTTCTGCAACTGTGCCAGCTAAGCCAGATCCCCAACCCCAAGGCCCAGCACTTGGCCAAAGTGACACTAGAGGGCCAGTTGCAGGAGCAGGAGTGTTGGGTAGGTACAGAAGCCCCCGGGAACTTCCAGACTCTGCTGGCCTGGCCTGCTCTGGTCCTCCTAGGTGGACCTTCCTGTGTGGTACCTGGGTAAACCCCCTTACTTTCTGGCCATGTTTAATGAACTATCCAAGCTGTAGCTTCCGTTCTCCTCTTTGTCCCTGGAACCCGAATCTCCAGGAAGAAGCAGGAATTTTGGTGGAGCCAATCAGTACAAGAAGACACAATTAGGCTCTGGATGCTGACACCTTGAGGATCCCTAGAAAGCAGTGTGAGCAGCTTGCCATCTGAGGCCCACAGGAGGAGGCTCTCCCCCTCAGAGCCTCCCACAGCTCCCTCACCAGGCCAACACCAAGGACTCAATGGCTCACCTGTACACTGTGCCCGTCTGCTCCTCTGTGAACCGGCCTGTGCTCTGAACACAGGCGACACCATCTTACATCTCTTCACTCTGGTCTCTCTAATCTTCCAGCCCTGTTCCCTGTCCTCAACTGTCCCCAGTCCTGCAGTCAGAGATGACTTTCTGGGGGGGACACAAGGGCTCATGCATCCCAGGCTGGCCCACTGAGAATGGAGTTAAGATCCCAACCGTGCCTCTATCTCCCAAGTACTTAGATTGTATGTACACCCAATTTCACCAGCAATAGAACCCAGGGCCTAGTGTATGCTAGGCAAGTTAAACTGAGCCTCATCCTCAGTCAGAGTTATCTTTTAAATACATCGGCTAGATCATATGACTTCTCTTACAATCACTAATCAAACAAAATCTAAACAAGGGCAACGCAGTGTGGTTCTTCTGGAAACATCTCTCATCTCTCTTATAATTTTCTCCAGGGGTCACTATGTGCCATGCCATGCCAGGCTGTTCCTGCCCAAGGTTCCTGCCTTTATCTTCTGCCTCCTACTAGAGCCCCTCCCCACTCATCTTTCAGTCCCCATCACCCATTCTTTCTGATCTTCTTAAGGACTCTACATAACATCCTGTAAGACTACCTGCCAACCTTCCAGGAAGAAGCAGTCTTTACAGACCTTATGGCTATCCAAGGCCCTTTTCTTTCTCTTCTTTTTGGGGGTGGGTGTAGAGTGATTGGGATGGATACAAGGCCCTCTGTAGCCCAGGCTCCCCTGGATGAAACTCCATATGGGGCTGAGGATGACCTTAAAGCCGTGAGTCTCCTATCTCTACCTCTGGATGCTGAGATCACAGACCTGTGCCACCGTGCCAGGCTCCAGGGACAGCTTATCTATGGATTTGTTTCCTTGTTATCTCATTTCACTGGAATGGGCCTCAGGAATGGAGAAGGCACGGGCTCTTCTGTTGCTGTGAACTAGACTTGGAGTGTGGCTCAGGTTCACACAGCAGCTGGGAAAGGATTTTGCCCTCAGAGCCCGGAATGCAGGCTGACTTTGGTTGGCTTATCCATTTTGGCAGCTTGTATTTAAAAGGGTGTTTATCTCTCAGAGCTGTGTGCCGAAATAAATACTGTATAAATAAATAAAGTTCATATTGAAACAAGAGAAGCCTGTGGCAGTGACAGCTCCATTCAGGATGGCCACATCGGTCTTTAATGAATCTCAGTGACGGGAACCAGGTGCTCATGATACTATGGCTACTTTGGTGTAGGTCTGAAGATTCTCTGAAAATATGATCAGAATTATTTTTCCACCCTTTTCCTTCATCCTTCTCTATTTAAAAATTTTCTTTAAGATTTATTTTAGCCGGGCAGTGGTGGCGCATACCTTTAATCCCAGCACTTGGGAGGCAGAGGCAGGCGGATTTCTGAGTTCGAGGCCAGCCTCTGGTCTACAGAGTGAGTTCCAGGACAGCCAAAGCTACTCAGAGAGACCCTGTCTCAGAAAAACAAACAAAACAAAACAAAACAAAAAAAAGATTTATTTTGAAGTCAGCCAGTAACGGCACACACCTTTAATCCCAGCACCCAGGAACCAGAGGGAGAAGGGATCTCTGTTAGTTCAAGGCTAGCCCGGTCTACAAAGCAACTCCCAGACCAGCCTGGACTGTTATACCATGAAACCCTGTCTCAAACAAAGAAACAAAGAGGATTTATTTTGAGTCTGATTGTTTTGTCTGCTTGTATGTATGTGTACCTGCCACGGACCACCCCAGTCAGGTATGGGGGTCCCTGGGACGAGGGTCCGAGAAGGCTAGGTGGGTAAGGATTTGGCAGTGACACTCAGATTCAAACTGCCTCTGTGTTTGTTTTGTTTGTCACCACTGAATCCTTACCCACCTAGCCTTCGAGGACACTCATCCCAGGGACCCCCATACCCGACTGGGGTGGTTTGTGGCAGGTACCAACATGCGTGTTTGGTGTCTGAAGGTCAGAGGAGGACACTAGATCCCCTGGAACTGGAGTGCTGGATAGTAGTGAGCTGCCATATTGCTGTGGGGAACTGAACCTGGGTCCTCTGTAACAGCAGCAAGGGTTCTTAACCACTGAGCCATCTCTGCAGCCCATCCCTGGCTCTGCCTTTCACATGGGTAGGGGATTGAACTTGAGGTCTTACAAGAGCTCTACCACTGAGCTACACCTTCAGCTACTTATGTACTTATTTAGAGACTGGCTCTTACTATGTAGACCAGGCTGGCCTTGAACTCACAGAGCTCCACCTGCCTCTGCCTCCTGAGAGATTTTGTCTCCAAAAAACCTTTTTTTCCCTGAAGTTGCAGAGGCAGGCCTCAAACTCGTGATCCTCCTGCCCTGGCTTCTCAAACAGCTGAAATTACAGGACAATGGCCGTCCTCATTTTCTCTCTCTCTCTCTCTCTCTCTCTCTCTCTCTCTCTCTCCCTCTCCCCCTTATCTCCTTTCTTCCTTTTTTGGTTCACTTTCATTTATTTTTGTTTATTGACGTGCATGCGTGATGGGGGGATCAGTACACACATTCTGCCGTGTGCAGGTAAAGATGAAAAGACAACTTTGGTTGGCTCTCCGCTTCCACCTTTATACAGGTTCCAGGCATTGAAAACAGGTCATCAGGATGGCAGGGCAAGCCCTTTACATGCCAAACCAACTGCTAACCCTGGTTTGTTTTTTCCAAGCCAGTTGCCACTGTGCACCTTAAGCTGGACTCAAACTTACGATGTCCCTGCTGCAGCCTCTCAAGTGCTGAGATTGCAAGTGTTGAAGCAACAGCCAATTTTTTTCTCTTCTTTTTCATGTTTTCTCTTTCCCTCCTCTCCTCTCCTTCCCTCTCTCCTCCTTGATCCATTCTTTCTTCCTGTGATAAAAAGAGGAGGAGGAGGAGGAGGAGGAGGAGGAGGAGGAGGAGGAGGAGGAGG
>JADRCH010000224.1:1992970-2061614 GCA_019843965.1 Rhynchomys soricoides | reverse complement strand
TATCTATGTATCTATCTATGTATCTATGTACTTATCTATGTATCCGTCCATCCATTTATCAACCTATGTATCTGTGTGTTGGTCTGTCTGTCTGTTTGTCTATAGGTGGAGGGGTACCTGGGATGTTCCTTAGATGTCAGGGGCCTCTTAAGTAGAGGGCATCTGCGTACAGACCCAGGTGACTGAAGTACAGCTATGTGGTCATTTGGAGAAAGGGTTTGGAGGTAAATGAGTCTCCTGTGCCTGAGGCTGGAGGAACATCAGGAGAGACCTATAGTTCTGTGTCTTCCTGACTCTGTACTGTTTACCTTCCCCTGATTAAATGGCCAGATACACTCAGGGGCTGGAAAATCTGCTGGCAAAAGGCACTTTCCCCCTTTCCCAGAATTTTTATGTTTTAGAGGAAATCACAGAGTAGATAGGTCAAGAGGCTGGCTCATTGAGAGTTGAATTCTGTGGCTTTCTCACTGTGCAGGCCTTCCTGGGGCTAGCTGTGGATCTCACTTTGCCAGTGTGGGGGAGGGCATGTGAGTGGGCTCGGTAACACAAAGTGCTGGACTGGTAATAGCGTGTAACAGTGTAATGCCTTAATAGGGCTGTTAGCTGCAATCACACAAAGTCATCCTGCCCCGTCATCACCACCGCTGCCTCAGAAAGCCTTCATCCTGGTTTTGTTATGTAAGCCTGGGGCGGGGGGAGATCTCATGGAGACAGACCCGTGGTCAAAACCCTCATACCGACTCGTGGTACTGTGGAGGCTGGGGAAACTGAGGTCACAGTTGCTGTGTGTCTCTGAGGTGTGAGGCTCCAGGCAGACACTGGCTCATACTCCTGCCCAGCTCTGTTCCAGCTCAGTGGGACGTGGCTGAATCAATGGATCAGGCTGGGAGAGACACAGTAGGAGAGAATATGTGGCACCTGGGAGAGTGGTCAAGGGCCACTCCTCTTCCAGAGGAGGAGGATTTAATTTAGTGTTAACTGCGACTCTTTAAAAATGCTGTGATGTGATTCAGTGGATAGAGTGCTTACTTACCCAGCATGAAAGGAGCTCTAGGTTTCTCCCCCATCGAGCACTGTAACACCTGTGATCCCAGCACTCGGGCCATGGAGGCAGGAGGATCAAGTTCAATGTCAGCCTGCAGGCACATAATTAGTTTGAAGGAAACCTGGGCTACATGAGGCTCTGTCTCCAATTACAAAGGAGGAAGAGGAGGAGGAGAAGGAAGAGGAGGAAGAGGAGGAGGAGATAAAGGAAGAGGAAGTAGAAGAGGAGGGAGAGGAGGAAGAAGAGGAGGAGGAGGAGGAAGAGGAAGAAGAGGAGGAAGAGGAGGGAGAGGAGGAGGGAGAGGAGGAAGAAGAGGAGGAGGGTTAGGAGGGGGATGAGTGAGAGGAGGAGAAAGAAGAGGAGGGGGAGAAAAGGACTTATGACATGGCTAAAAGGTTAAGGTGCCTGCCGCTAAGTTCTGTTGACCTGAATTTGATCCTCAGAAACCCACTTGGTGGAGAGAACCAACTACACATGTATCATGACACGTGTGCTCAAGAGCACACACACATACACATGCACACATGCACCAAGTAAATCATTGTAAATTAAAAAAAAATCCACCCAAATTATTTAATCTATTTACTTAATTTGCATGTGTGTATTTGCATGTTTTACTTGCTGCAGGACCTGAGAAGGTGTGTCAGAACCCCTTGGAACTTAAGTTACTCACGGCTGTGACTTGCCACGTGGGTGCTGGGAGCTAAACCCAGCTCCTCTGCAAGAGCAACAAGTGCTCTTAACCCATCTCTTCAGCCCTCAAACCATAAAAAATAAAGGTAAAAGGAAAGACTCCTGGAAGCCCATACCCTAATTTTCCTGGGCACCTCAAGCTCGGTCTGCAGGGTCTCTTCCTGGCTCCTACTCAGTGCCTCGTGACTCACAGGACCGGGGGTTGAGTGAGGACACCTCTTTTGATCTGGCTGTTGATCTTGGGGTCATGTTCCTGAGGCTGAGCAACTCTTGTTGCTGTTAAATTTGGGGAGCAGAGATTCCCATGGAAGATCTAAGTTCGAATTTAACCCTACCACCCCTTGATCCACCGAAGATGTCTCATGGAAGCTGTGCCAAGGCTGTAGCCACGGGGGTTGGGGGTCACAAGGCCCTGACTGTGGGGCATGAGTTGCCGGCACTTGCAGCAAGAGCTGTGGTAAGTGGAGGTGAACGTGGAGAAACGTGCCATGGGTAAACGTGCCACGTGTCATGGGAGGGGGAGGACAGCATGGGGGCAGGTTGGGGGGCCTGCAGGTTAAGGATTTAGAAAAGAGATTATGATTACTGATGTGTTTATTAAAACGATAAAGATATATAATATATGTTCTATGGTGGTGTGGTGAGGTGTGGGGGAAGGGTGCGCCTCAGCGGCCCAAGCAGAGGCATCCCTTCCCCGAGGGACCAGCCACACCACGATATAGAATAGAGTTTATTTAGGGCATGGGGAGGGGAGCTAAGAGGGTAGTAGAAGCAGAGAAAGGCAGAGAGAGGGAGAGAGTAGAGAAGTAGAGGCCGGCCATGACCACGTCGGGTGGGGGAGGGAACAAGAGAGGTAAGAGAAGTAAGAGAGGAGGGGGAAAGCGACCCCTTTTATAGTGGGCCAGGCCCACCTGGCTGTTGCCAGGCAACTGTGGGGTGGAGCTTAGACAGAATGCTGACAATTACTCTATGGAACGCTCCCCAGCCCCCACCCCTTACTCCAACACACAGGTCCTGGGGCTGCCTAGACTCTGAAGTGACAGATGTCAGTCACCCTCCTTTACCACTACCTCCCTCTGAATGAGAAGTGAGCTCTGACTGGCTTTCAGGGGAGAGATTCATTTCCTGGATCAGGAAGCTGACCCAGGCTACAGCCTGGGGAGTGCAGGGGATACAGAGATCTGGGGAAGCTCTGAATAGGGGGACTACTGGCCTTCCTGGCTGGGAAGCCTCTTCTATCTGTCTCCTGGGAGCTCTGTCCATCCCTTGCCCTATCTCATCGATCTCCTATGCAGAGATATTGGAGCTGATGATGGGATCGGCAGCCGGATGGACAACGTGGGAAAACAGAGAGGGGGAAGACTGCAGACAGGTGTTAAGTTTCAGGGCCCGGGCCGGCAGCCAGCTACAGGCAGGCCACAGAATGGGTAGAAGGAAGACACCCAATAAATTCTCTATTGGTTTGGAAACAAATAGAAGGGTGTACATCTTTACTTTTATTAATGATAAGGTTAGAAATGAACGTAGAAAAAACAGTTACCACTTATCAGACACCTACCCCAGCATTAAGTTCTGCAGTTTCCTTCCTGCCCTCCCTCCCTTCTTCCCTTCCTTTCTTCCTTCCTCCTTCCCTCTCTCCCTCCCTCCATTCCTTCTTCCCTCCCTTCCTCTTTCTTCCTCCTGTTTCCGGGTCCCTTTCCCTCTCTCTCCCCCCTCCCCCCTCTTCCTCCTCTCTTTTCTCTCCCTCCCAGCAAGTGCTCACTTATCCCAGATGTCTTAGGGTTCTATTCCTGCACAAAACATCATGACCGAGAAGCAAGTTGGGGAGGAAAGGGTTTATTCAGCTTACATTTCCACATTGCTGTTCATAATGAAAGAAAGTCAGGACTGAAACTAAGCAGGTCAGGAAGCAGGAGCTGATGCAGAGGCCATGGAGGGATGTTTCTTACTGGCTTGCTTCTCCTGGCTTGCTCAGCTTGCTCTCTTATGGAGCCCAAGACTACCAGCCCAGGGATGGCACCACCCACAAGGGGCCTTCCCCCTTGATCACTAATTGAGAAAATGCCTTACAGTTGGATCTCATGGAGGCATTTTCTCAACTGAAGCTCCTTTCTCTGTGATAACTCCAGCTTGTGTCAAGTTGACACACAAAACCAACCAGTACACCAGGTTAGCCTCCAACCCTCCATGTAGCTGAGGATGACCTTGAATCCCCAATCTAGTTGCCCCATACCTCCAGAATTCTGAGATCACCATGCGTACCACTCCCACCACACCCAGTTTCTGAGGTGCTGGGGATTAGGAGCAAATTTAGGGCTCTTGGTATGCCAGTCAAGCACTGGACCTACTGAGCTATAGACCTAGCTCTCACTCTAAAGAGCTACTGAAAAGGCATATGGGAAGATTGTGTGTGTGTGTGTGTGTGTGTGTGTGTGTATGTGTGTGTTGCTCCAGGGCCTGAGCATGACACCTCCTCTTTCAGGTAATCAAGGCTGGATGGGGATGTGGGAGGAACCCAGGCCACTTCTCAGTTCTATGCGACTGACCCACTGGGTTACTTGATTTTTATTTTATTATATTTTATTTTGTGTGTATGACTGTTCTGCCTTGCATGCATGACTACAGCTCATACATATAGTACCAGAGACCAGAAAAAGATATCAGATCCCCCGGAACTGGAGTTTCAAACGGTTGTGAGCCTGGATACTGGGAACTGAACCCTTGCCTTCTGGAAGAGCAGCCAGCGCTCTTAACTTCTGAGTCATCTCTCCGAGTGTGTCTCAGAGTGAATCTGAGTGTGTCTATTTTTCTAGATGTCCCAGGAGAGATTGGTAACTATTTTTCCTCATAGTCATGTGTTCATGTCTCTGTGGCCAACCTAATCTGCATTTGTTGAACAAATGAAAAAATAAGCCAAAGGGCCAGTTTCTCTGGGACCTCAAACAGGCTTCCTGGACCTGGGAGTGGTGGCTCTCACAGAGGCACCTAAAGTTCAAGTTTCACTCACAATGCCCTAGGAACAGGGGCCCTAAAAACCCTTGTTTTCAGAGGTTCTACCTTCCGGATGCTTCTTTTGAAAATCAGTTGTATCCTGATGAATAACATATCACCTGACCTCCCTAGATCATAGCATCAAGGTACCATGAACACCCATATTCCTGTGGGCTGGCTAGGCTCTATTGGGTGACTCCTCTTGGGTCTCTTATGCAGATGGAGCAGAGGGACACACGCTTCCTGGCCATAGAGGCTAATGAGCAGGGATAAGTATTACACTCTTCAATTGCCCTTTATTCAGAGAGCCACTGATCTGAAAACCAGCAGGTTAACACCTGTGTTAGTCAGGGTTCTCTCGAGGAATGAAACTTACAGAGTGAGTCTTTCTCTATCTATAGAAAGGGAATTTACGAGAATGGTTTACAGGCTGTGATTCAGCTATCCAACAATGACTGCTTATGAACTGAAGCTCTAAGAATCCAGAAGTTGCTCTGTCCAGGAACCTGAATGTCTCAGCTGGTCTTCAATATAAGCTGGAATCCCGAAGAAGTAGACTGTAATGCCAGCGAAGGAATGGACTTGCTATGGAGGTTAGGGCAAGCAGGCAAATGGAAAATATTTCCTTCTTCCATATCTTTATATAGGCTTCCAGTAGAAGATGTGTCCCAGACTATAAAGTCCCAGACTGTATGTCTTCTCACCTCAAAGATCCGGATTAGAAGTGGATCTTTCCACTTCAAATTGAGCAAAAATCCCTCACAGGTATGCCCTTCCATTTTCAGATTTTAGTTAATTCCACATGTAGTCATGGTGGCAACCAAGAAGCAGTCACATGACTCTTCCATCTCACCTGCAGCCAGCAAGCATTATGAGGAATGGGGGTGGAGATGCAGACAAAGACCATTTGTGATTCCAGGGTTCAGCCTTTCTCCACTGGTCAGGTGGTCAGCTATAATGTTGAGTGAGTCTTGAGATATCCCTGCCTTTTTCTTTACTGTCCCTGTACTCCTCCCTCATCTATAGATGTCTGGGCTCAGGCACTTGTTGAAATTCTGAGTCAAGAGTTTCTGCCGGTGTTAACCTCATGTACTACCAAAGGCATCTGGGCTGGGAGGGGTTAATTCACAACTAACAGACCATTAAGAGTGTGTCTGTGTTAAGAGATAGTGTGAAGGTTAGCTTCACTGCCACCTTGACACAACCTAAAATCACCTGGGAAGGGAGTCTCAGTGAAGGATTGTCTACATTGGGTTGGCCTGTGGGAGAGTGTCTCCCTAGTCCACTGTGGGTGGCACCATTCCCTATGTAGAGGATCCTGGACTGAATGAGAGTGGAGGAATCCAGCTGCATTCATTTCTCTCTGCTCTTGATTGTCATTGTGATTTGACTAGCTGCCCTGATTTCCCACAGTGATAGATTATAATCTGGAATTGTAAACCAGAGTCAACCCCCTTCTCCTCTAAGTTACTTTTGTCAGGGCATTTTTACTGCAACCATAGAAAAGGACGTAGAAAAACAAGTAATAGTGTGCGCATCCTGATTCCTCTGTGCAATATTATAATACAGAATAGGAAAGTGACCTATCTCCTATCAGTTACAGCAGTTGGTGGCTAGGGCTGGGATCATCCGAAAGCTCACCAGGATGTCTAGAAAAGCGGTTCTGTGCTTGTGTCAGATAAGGCACTGAGGATGGGGGAAGCACTTAACATAGCACCTGCATGTGGCTAGCCTGAATAGCCACACAGCAGGGAGGGAATTAGACCTTTTACACAGACATGGGCCTCCCCTGGAGCAGTCAGTGTCTCAAGATCCCTAGGCAGAAAGGACAAGGCTTCTTCTGCAACCTAGCCCTTGAAGGTGTGCACACCCCCAGCACATTCTCTTGGTCAAACCACGGAAGGGCCCCACAGGAGTATGTGGCTCTCAGAAGTAAGACGGAAGTGGGGCACAGTCGGCAGGACTCTATGATGTGGCAGGAAGACCTGCATCCCAGTCCCGGCTCTGAGGGTCACCTTTGTGGGTCTCGGCTTACAAAGGTGCAAAATGAGAGGACCTGAGTCTGGCCTCCAAGCCTGGGTCTCTGGGTCGAATGTGGTTCGGAGCCTAAGCCCTGTGAAGCCCCTAGGCAAGACAGAGAACAGCTGGGGCTCTAAATGGCGCCCTCCCCAGCCATCTCTGGGCACATTATTCACAGGTTCATTACTGTTTAATTTAATCACCAAATGCCATCCAAATGCCGTTTATTCTGCCTTCTCACCAGAGACCTACCTATTTATTTCACGTTTCAAATGGGTTGCTCATGATCCTGTCGTTGGGGCTTTATTTCGTAATTCATTCGGTGAGTTCTGACAAGCTGAAAATGCCGTGGTATTGAGCCACCTCCCAACCCTCCTCACACAGGCTTTTTCGTTAATGGACCTCCCCCGTGCCTCTCTTTGTCGGGGAGGGCCAGACCCTCACACTCTCCACCTTCCTGATGGATGTGAGGAGAGAGGAAAATACAGACTTCTGCTCTCTCTTGCTTCCAGGAGGTTGAACCTCAGCCACTTTTAGCAGCAACATCCACCTTGGGGAGGGGAGGAGGAAGTAGTTCTATTTTGCTGAGCCTGGTGACATAAGCCTGTAATTGCAGCTTCTTGGGTGGCTGAGGCAGGAGGATTAAAAGTTCAAAGTCAGCCGGGCAGTGGTGGTGCATGCCTTTAATCCCAGCACTAGGGAGGCAGAGGCAGGCGGATTTCTGAGTTTGAGGCCGGCCTGGTCTACAGAGTGAGTTCCAGGACAGCCAGGGCTACACAGTGAAACCCTGTCTCCCAAACCCAAAAAAGTCAGTCTGGACTACAAAGTGAGTTCAAGACCAGTCCAGGCAACTTAGTGAGACCCAGTATCAAAATAACAGCCCTGGGGGCTGGGGGCATGGTTCAGTGCTCACTTTGCAATTGTGAGGACCGGAGGTTGATCTCTGGAACTCACAGCAAAATACTGAGCATGGTGGCATATGTTTGTAATTCCAGCACTGGATAGTCAGTGACAGGATTCCTGGGGCTTCCAGGTCACCTAGTATAGTGTAATTGTTGGACCCCAGGACAAAGAGAGAGTCTATTTCAAAAGAAGTAGACAGTATTCCTGAGGATGACATCCTATGTGACTTCTGGCCTCCGTATGCATATTCATAGCTGCATGTGTGTGTGTGTGCGCACTCACATACACACTCCCCCACACACACATACAAAAAAAAAAAAGAAAGAAAGGAAAAAGAAGAGGACTGGTAGTGTAGCTCAGTGGTACAGTCAGTCTTGCATGGATGAGGCCCATAGTTCAGTGTCCAGCTCTGGCAAGAAAAAAAAGAAGTTGCTATTTTTTTGTGGTTATATCCGTTTTGCTGGCTAGTTTTGTATCAACTTGACACAGGAGATCAGTTGAGCAAATGCCCCAGTGAGCAGCATTCCTCCATGGCCTCTGCATCAGCTCCCCCCTACAGGTTCCAGCCCTGCTTGAGTCCCTGACTTCCTTCAGTGAAGGACTATGACATGGAAGTGTAAGTCAAATAAACCTTTTATTCCTCGGCTTGCTCTGGTCACGGTGCTTCATCACAGCACTGACCCTCAGAAAGCAGTGTCTCCCCAAACTTCCTAGTGTAGAGCAGCTTGTTAGGTGAGGAACAAGGCTTAGGGACGGCTTTGCAGAGAGTGCCACGCAGGTCGAGCTCCAGATCTATCTGTCAGTCATTGGCTGAGGTCTTCTTTTCCTGCGCAATGGTTTCCCACTGCCACACCTGGAAATAATCACTTCTAAAACGGGATGGTGAGGTGAGGGAGGCTCACCAGGATGAGTCCTGCCGGGCACATCTGTAGTGCTCCCTAATAGCTGTGACATCATTTCACTCAGAATACATCAACCCAGCTGGATCGCTGCCAAGGGGCAGGAGTGGAAAGGTCAGAGGTCTGGAGAGATCAGATTCAACAAGGGGGTTGAGATACTTCTAGTGCTGCAGGCTCCCAGGGGGAGGTCCTGACCCTGTCCTCAGGCCTGGTTGGGAGGCTGCCAGGTCCAAGTTCAATCCCTGCAGTCCTCCCAAGCTGTGGATGCCCAACCTGGCTGCTGAGCAAGCAATCCTGGAGGGCTATCGATCTGAGAGACCAGTGACACCTCTGCTTGAACCCATGAAGACTTAGGCAGTGCTGCAAAGCTGGAAGCTTCTAGACAGCTGCCCCATCTCTTTCTACTCACAGTTCCTGGGAAGCCCCCACCTTAGGATTCTGACCCTGTTAGACCTGGGGGAACAAGGGCACAACAGACCAGAGCATCCACTTCCTGTTTGTCTTCTTCCTATTCCCAGGCCTCCTGGGGTCTTGGAAGAATGTATTTGTCTTTCTGATTAGTGATGGGCACCTGCCCTGTGCAGGAAGACCTAGAAAAACTCTGTTCAAAGAGGCAGTAATTACTGGAGTCTTTATCCTGTCTTTGTCACCCAGGACACACAAATGTTTGCTCTCATGCTGCTCCAGTCTGCCCCCACCCCTTACCTGGCCTCTTTGCTCCCCTGTCTTGTCTCCCTCCATCTTAGACCCAGTTCATACCATAAGACTTTAGTTCCTAAAATACACCTCTCAGCTCTGGATCCTCATCAGACTGTGTTTTCAGATTCCTTTTCAATTTGCTAATGATTTTTCAAAAAACAACCTCACCCTGCTTCCTCTGATGGTCCCCTTTCAGGAATGCATTGCCTAAACACCCCAAGTCAGCCTCCTGCTTCTTCCTGGAGCTCCAGGGTAGCCCCCCACCGCAGGGCAATATAAGCTGGGAGTGAGGTTTAAAGTATTTCAGCGGCCATGTTTAAAAAGAAATGGATGCTATGACTCTCCAGTGTCTGTGATATCACCCAGACTGTCCAGATGAGTGACATGCAAAACCCGTGAGTGGGTGATCATGCTCTGTTTGGTTTGTACAAGCTCAGCTCAGGGAGTGGCACTATTAGAAGGTGTGGCCCTGTTGAAGTAGGTGTGGCCTTGTTGGAGTGGGTGTGTCACTGTGGGCATGGGCTTTAAGACCCTCATCCTAGCTGCCTGGAAGTCAGTATTCTGCTGGCAGCCTTCAGATGAAGATGTAGAACTCTCAGCTCCTCCCGCACCATGCCTGCCTGGATGCTGCCATGTCCCTGCCTTGATGATAATGGACTGAACCTCTGACCCTGTAAGCCAGCCCCAATTAAATGTTGTCCTTATAAGAGTTGCCTTGGTTATGGTGTCTGTTCACAGCAGTAAAACCCCAACTAAGACATGCTCTTTGCTTTTGTCTGCACGAAGACTTGGGAAGTGATGTGTGTTTTGTTTGAAATTATATCACACCTGGATGCAGGCTCCATGTCACTTTAGATGCTTAGAGGTCACCTGTGGCTATGACCATGGAACCAGACAGCCAGTGTCTCTGAGACTCCCAAGGATGACAGTGTGGACTCCTATTCTGTTCCATGGGCTGCTTCTAATTAAACCTTGAATATCTTTTATGTCATTGATACACAATCATATTTCAGTGTCAGAAAAATTCATATATGGTGATCTGGGGCTTTAAATGTTTCTTTAATTAAAAAAAAAAAAATGGAACTGGAGAGATGTCAGCAGTTATAAGCAGTTGTAATTCTTGCAGAAAACCCAGTTCTTTTTATTTATTTTTTTTTAAATTGGTTTTTCGAGACAGGGTTTCTCTGTATAGCCCTGGCTGTCCTGGAACTCACTCTGTAGACCAGGCTGGCCTCGAACTCAGAAATTCACCTGCCTCTGCCTCCCAAGTGCTGGGATTAAAGGCCTGCGTCACCACTGCCCGGCTGAAAACCCAGTTCTTATTCCCAGCATGCATAGTAGGTAGCTCACAGCCTTATTTAGCTCCAGATCCAGGGATTCATACTCCCTTCTACCCTGCAGGATTACCTGCATGCATACAGACAAGCAGGCACTCACACATACACATGAATAAAAAGCAAATAAGATAAAAAACATATCACATTTGTTTACTGGTGTGTGTTCATGTGGAGTCAGAGGGTAACTTGTACGAGTCAGTCCGGCACCATCATGGTTCCAGGGATTGAACTCGGGTTGTCAAGCTCCTGAATCCAGAGCTATGGGTGTGTCTCAGTGGTAGGCTGCTTGCCTGGACTGCAGGAGGCCCTGGCTTTGGTTCCCAGCACTGGGGGAAGAGAGAGAGAGAGAGAGAGAGAGAGAGAGAGAGAGAGAGAGAGAATAATAAAGAAAGGCAGCTACCACCATCCACAGCAGCAGAGCTGACCTGTGTTCTGCCTCAAGAGTTCAGCCCAATGGGCATTCCTATAAATGGGGCTGTGAGCAAGCAGGCAAGAGACTCTAAGCAGACAAGCCCAGGGGCAGCATATAAGACTGTGGCTCCTGCTTGCCATCCCAATGCTAGGGGAGTAGAGGCAAGAGGGTTGTTGAGTTTAAAGCCAACCTGGGCTTACTATGTGGAAGCAGGCGGGGGTGGGGGTGGGGCGTTACTGTGGTCAGAGGACAACTTGCAGGAGCTGGTTCTCTCCTTCCATTATGTGGGTCCAAGGGATGGAACTCAGCTCATCAGGCTTGGAGGCGAATGCTGTCACCTCCTGAGTCACCTTATGAGCACTTCTGCAGACTTTTAACAAATAAACATCCACCCCAGGACAAAAGGGAGATGTTAATCTGCAGATGGCCTCACTCCTTACCTCCCCTCTCCGTAATTTGCTGGATCTTTTCTCATACTGATAAATGCTCCCACCTGCAAGGTTCACAGCTCTCTCAGGTCTCACAGACTGGATAAACCCATTATTTATTTAACCAAATGCTTACAGTTGCAAATTTTCTTTTTCTTTTTAAAGGATGTAGTTAGGTTGGTCTCATTTTTTCTCTGTAGAAGCAAATTTACAAAGAACATTTTAGAAGCAAACTCTCAGGACACATGACTGAAAAACCAGGTGTTGAAAACAGTGTGCATATTGTAAAAAGTGTGGCCACTCATGATGTATGATCCCAAGGGGAATGTCACAATGTTCTACTTTTCCTCCAGATCTTCTGTGCTGGGGATCACCATTAAACCCTTCTGCTCCTCATGAGGGAACTTCCTCTTCATGTTCCTCCCCTTCTTAATTTTTAAAATTTTATTATACTTATTTATTTATTTATTTAGTGTGTGTGTGTGTGTGTGTGTGTGTGTGTACACAAATGTGTGTATGTTGGTCTCCATGTGCCACAGTGCATGTGCAGGTCAGAGGACAACTTTTGGGAGTTGCTTCTCTCCTTCCATTGTGTAGGTCCCTTGGTGACAGGCACATTTACCTGCTGAGCCATCTCATTGGCTTTTAAAAAATATTGTTTTTAGTGTGTGTGTGCGTGTGTGTGTGCGTGCGTGCATGCGTGTGTGTGTGTGTGAGCGCGCGTGTGCCCAGGAAGGCCAGAAGATGGTGTCAGATTCCCTGAGGTGACAGATGGTTGTGAGCTGCCTGCTGTGGGTGCAGGGAACTGTTTTCTGAAAGAGCAGCAAACACTCTGAGTACTAAGCCAACTCTCTAGCCTCTTCTTTTCTTTCTTTCTTTAAATATTCTTCGTCTTCTTCTGTTTGTATGTCTGTACATATGCATGTGGCTGAGGCTAAGGTTAATACCCTGGAGCTGAAATATAAGCAGTTGTAAGCCCCCCCCCCCCCCCCGATGTGGGTGCTGGGAATTGAACTCCTGGTCTCTGCAAGAATAATACATGTCCTTAACCACTGAACCATCTCTCCCCCCTCCCTCCTCCTCCCCTCCCTCTTCCCTCCCCTCCTCTTCTCCTTCTCCCTCTCCCTCCCCTTCTCCTTCCCCCTCCCCTATTTCTCAATAGGGTTTCATATAGCCTGGGCTGTGATTGAACTCACAATATAGCCAAGAATGACCCTGGACTTCTAATCTTCCTGCTTCTACCTTCTTCGAGGTGCCAGGAACGGAACCTAAGGGCCTCCTGCCCCTAGGCAAGTGCTGTACTGTTTGAACACATCCCAGCCTGGCCACCCTGGCTTTAATCCTGATGCAGCCCCCGCCCCCTGGGGCCTCCTAACATCTAGGCCTCTTGCTGTACAGCCACCTTCTTTTTTTTCCCAAATACCTTTTCACAGATTTTCATTAGATCAGTCTCTAAAACCTCCCTTGGGATGCTGCTGTTTCAAAGGCCCTCGGCACCATGTCTGTCCCCTCTTGGGTCCTCGGTAAATGTGTGGTTTATGGAAAAACAAACAAACAAGCAACTAAAAACGAGCACCAGGTTGAATAAGATTCAAAACCATCCTCAGAACTCATGTATGTCTCAGTGATCAGAGTGACGGTTCATAGTCAGTGCTGCGGTCTGTGCCTGAAGTGTCGCCCCCAAAGCATCTGTGTTGGAGGCTTGGTCACTGGCAGGTGGATCTAGTCTTCTCTCGGTGACTGGATCCTGAGGGTTCCAACCTCATCAGTGAACCAATGGAGTCAGATTTTGGCAGTACTGTTGGGATGGGTGAGTGCTTTGGCCGTGGGGGGTGGGTAGGTTGGAAGAAGCATGTCACTAGGGCTTGCTGAGGAAGGACGTGCTCCTCCCGTGTGTCTCCTTGTCTCTGTCATCTCTTTCTTTCCCTGCCATGCTCTTCTGCCGCCCAGAAACACCAGAGCTACAGACGACGGACAGAAACCTCTGAGACCAGGAGCCGAAGAAACCGTTCTTCCTTCAAATGGATTCTCTCAGGTCTTAGTCCAACTGTCTCCATCTGTCCGCTGCAGGTTTCAGCAGCTAGGATGGACAGAACTGTTAGAGGGCCCGTGAGGCTTCAGAGAGCTTGCCTGCATGGTTATGGAAGTCTGAGCAGCTGGAAAGAGCCTGGGGCGACTGTTCTAGAAAGCACATCCCCTGGAGAAGGAGAAAGATGGCCACTGTCTCCGTCTCTGCTTACTCCAGACCACATCTCTACTGCAGCCGAGGTCTAGACAACTTATTTTTTTATTTCATCAATACTTAGGGGGGGAAAAAGTCAAAGGGCACAGGGGAGTCACACCTTATGTCTGTGGGTGACCTCTACTGCCCCCTCTAACTTTAGCAAGACTAGAAGCAGATTTCTATGGGGAATCTCAGAGTGGTCTCCATGGATTTATGTCCCCTCTGATTGTCGTCAGGGCAAAGGTCACCCGAGCCATCTGAGTTGCTGGCCCAGGGGGACATACATGCAGTTTAATTTCCTTCATGATCCCAACAGAGAGCAATTAGGAGAAGTGACACTAGCCTGGGTGTGTGACATTCAGGTGATGGTCTTGGGGGAACTCGGGGGTCTTTGAAAAAATATATTCTTGGTACACTTTATTTGGTGTGTATGCTCAACAGGGTCTATTCTGTGCTTCCTCCATGTGGGGCCTGGGGATCAAATTCATATTGTTAGGCTTGACAGCAAGTAATGTTACCCACTGAGCCATCTCACCAATCCTAAAGGGCTCTTTGTTCTGGGGACCTTTGGGACACTTTGTCACCCTGGATGAGAGCCAAGAGGCCCATGCTTCTCCATTGCTTCCCAGCCATCTCTGGGAGAGTGTGCTCTCCCTTGCAGGCACACTGGTCAAGTGACCAGCTCAGGGTGACCTCTGATCAGGGTCCAGGACACTGATCCTACCCAGGTGGGCTGACTACAGCCTGGTCTGCTTCCCTTGTGTGGTCCTCCTTCCAATGACACCACTGTCAGGAGACAGGGATGGGGGAAGTCAGGAGCTCATTCACCTCCAGTGCACCTAGGTTCCTTCAATCATAGACTCCTGCAATTTTCTGAGCTGCTTTCCCCACTTGGCGGGGAGGGGGGAGGGGGAGGTTGCCTGCTGAGCCCAGTGGAGAGGAAATGAGCCCGAGGGACCCTGAGAC
Source organism: Rhynchomys soricoides (assembly GCA_019843965.1). Lineage (NCBI taxonomy): Eukaryota > Metazoa > Chordata > Mammalia > Rodentia > Muridae > Rhynchomys > Rhynchomys soricoides. The sequence continues at coordinate 2,046,998 of JADRCH010000224.1, read as the reverse complement.
CAGCGACTGCCTCTGCTTGCTTTTGATTAAAGCAGACCTGGGTGTGACCTCTGTTAGTAACCTTGGTCCTCATTACCCTGGCTGGAAAGCCCCAATTCAGTCGTGTGTTGAATGGTGTCCCCTGCTGTCTGCTAGGGCCAGAACCTTCATCAAACCCAGGCTGGCTTTCCCCTCTCTGATGCTGCTCCCTGTGATAGAATTATGGTCGCAACTGTAACAATAGTGGTAATAGCTGCTATCATTGGCTGAGTGCCTGATGCATATTTGAAATGGTGTCTGTGTTAATTGTATATATTGAATGATGTAGGCATATGTTTTTATATACTATGAAATGTAATTGTAGAAAAAAGGAGTAGGTAAAGACTAGGTTATTGAATATCTACAATACCCACACTCTTTAGAGGTAAACAAGAATCTCAGAGAGGTTGAAAGACTTGCTTGGAGTCACACAGCCAAGGAGGGTTGGAGTTGAGACCAACTCCCAGCTACTTGATGTCAGAGTCCCTGCACCCCTGAGCTCCTGCCTGATCTCCCACTCCTCTTTTGAGGGGGTACTTCTGTACTTTTCTGGATTCTGCACTTCATCTCACTTTTCCAAAAGCAACAGAAGCCTAGGTTCTCTCTCCCTCATTCAGGGTGTGGCTTGTGGTTAGGAGCTTGCTCAGCAGACTATGATCCCAGGTTTCATCTCCAGCACTGCAATATTTATCAGCCAGTCACACCTGATGACACCAACTGGCCCTGTCAACGCCTCTGTCTGAGCCATTCTCTTTAAAAATAAATAAATTACACGTGTGTGTTCACATGCATACCACGGCAGCACATATGTGGGGCTCAGTCATGTATCCAACATCCGATGGCAATCTCATGCCCTGTTTTTTGCTGCATCTTCAGACACCTTGTTTTCTCGTGGGATGGACTTCACTCTGTGTTTCTGCCAGCAGTGTGTAATGACCTTGTTAAGAATGGGATTCTCTGTCCTGGCAGAATGTGGTGGCACATGCCTTTAATCCCAGCGCTCAGCAGGCAGAGGCAGGCGGATCTCTGAGTTTGAGGTTAGCCTTGTCTACAGAGTGAGTTCCAGGACCCAGGGCTACACAGAAAAACCCTGTCTTGAAACAAACAAACAAACAAATGTGATTCTTAGAGCTGACATATGAGACATAACCATCTCTGTCTCTTGGAGAGCTGGAACAAATTCCGGGCTCTACTAGGCTTTCTGGAATTGTTTTGATAGGATGGGAGTGAGATGTGTGTCTCAGCTATAGAGTTAAGACCCTTGTCTCAGCTGTTAGAGGGGACACATGAACACATGGCTAAAGCAGTAACTGACTGTGAATCCTGAAGATCGGCGGCCATGTTTGCAAGGCAGAATGGAGGCAGAGACCCAGGCCACAGCTCTGCCATCAGACTTTCCAGTAGCCCGGCTCCCAAGCAGCTTTAGCTGTACCTGGCCCGTAGAGATTTGCTGTGAAGGGTTCATGATCTAGAATTGATTTGCAGAGTGCCTGGGACATGGAACGATTCCCTCTGTGTGAGCTAGGCTCATTTTCCAAGTCACACAGACAAACTCAACAAAGTTTTGGGAATAGAGAACAGATTTAATTACGACCTCCTACACTAGTGATCGATGTAGTTTTAATTGGGAGCTGTGTCTGCGAGTCAGTTCTCAGGAGGTCATTTGAGCTGAGGGGCTAGGGTAGATCTGATCCCTCAAGGGATCAGGCAGCTCTGATTTGGGGTGACGGGTTGGAGTGAGGCCACATTCCTGCCTTGGCTGTAGCTAGGGAGTTGGGGTGGAGGCACCTTCTGACTCTCAAGCCACCTGATCTTTTCAAGCTTGTAATTTCCCTTCTTCTCTATGTGAGCTCAGGCTATCCCATTAGCCTGCACACAGGGCTCCTCCTGGGATCCATTTGCTCTTGGCAGCAGGTATTTCTTTGGTGGAGTCTTGGGTCGGCAGCTCCACTAGGGTCTCTGTGAGAAACAGCTGGAGAGCCCCGTGTGGTAGCTCTTCCCTGTTTCCATACGCAGCCTGTCCTGTCTCCTGAGGTATTTAAGGGTGCCCTTATGGCTGCCAAGTGTGACTAGAGAGGTTTCCACCCTGAGCATTCTAGTAGCCTGAGTCACTGAGGAGGAGTCCCTGCACAGACCCTGGAGGCACATTGTGCAGACAGTATATTTCCTTGGGCTCTATTGCTTGGTGACTTTATACCCGCAGAGTGTTGCTCCAGAGATTACAGTCACGCTGCCACCCTGAATGGTCCCCCCTGTGGCTTTCTTGTCTCTTACCTCATCTCTGCTGTGGCTGCAGCTCTGTTACTCCTGCCCAATGCCTCTGGAACAGAGCATCCAGCAGGTACCAAGCACTTGCCAGTTTCTTCTTCATACATGTGGGTTGAATCCAGGAAATCAGTCATGGGAGTTTCCCTGGCATCTCTCACCAGGCTCAGCGTCCTTCCCCACACCAGGGTCCAGGCAGCTGATAACAATTGGGGGAAGTATCTGACTGGTCCCTGTAATGAGTTCAGAGACTCACCTGTCACATGCTAAGCACATGCTTGGTTGCTGAGCCACCGCCCCCACTGGCTCCCAGGGCCTAAACGTTAGTTTTCTCCTTGTCACCTTCAGATGGGCTCTCTCCTCATGGTGGCCACGAGGATGTGGAAGCTCAGCCTCACATCCTCCAGACTGGTGTCTAGTAACTGACACCCAGATCCGTAGATATCTGTAGCTAAGAGGATGGAAGAGTGGATGAGCCAGCCTGGGTCAGGAGTGCAACTTTGTCATACACGTGAGCTACGAGTGACTGCCCTAGGACCCTCCGCACATGGCCCAACCTCAGGTTCATAGGACTAGAGGTCTTCAAAAGGCCAGTGATCCCCCAAATCTCAAGGGTCTCCTCTGGCTTCTCATAAACCCACCTTCACTTACTATGAGGGAGTAGCCCAGCCTCCCAGGCTGCTGTTTGACTGTGTGTATGTTCATATGGAGAGGAATTTCTCTAACCAGTGTACCCATCTGTCTGTCACCTCCTCTGTCGCCAGCCTCACTGTTCTTAAGACCTCAGCACTTAGCTCTCAGCTCTAGGGCCTTGTGTGCTCCAGCCCAGGACTGCAAATTCTGCAATACACTTGGGCGTTCTACACGACTTCGCTTTCAAGTCTCCTGCACATCAGGCTTCCGTAGCCTCTGGAAAGTAGATTCTCATTCGAGGCCTATGGAGAATTGTTGAAAGGAGGAAGAACTCTATGAGGTGGGTGGGAAACACAAAGAGATTCAGAGAGGTATAGCAACTCACCCAGAGCCACACAGCACAGAGATGACAGGTGTAAGGCCAGAGCAGAAGCAGCCTGTGGGGACTTCCCTGGCTTCAGAGGCAGCTCAGCCAGGATGAAGTAAAGTCTGAAGTCCAGGACGAGCTGGATGGAAGTCTTCAGCTCCTGCTCACACTATGCCCCTGTGAGTTTGTGAGCCAAGGGCTCATTTCTCCAGACATAGAATGTTCCAGGGTCCCTGCACCCGTGTGACTAAATCTTGGCACCAAATGTTCTTCCCTCCTGGCTGATTCTGCCTGGCAGGCCTCAGGCAAGAAGAAAGAAAACATTCTAGATACTCCCACTGGACAGGAGGTATTGTCCCTGCTCCCAATGGGTCAGGGAGACAGCGCCCTGCACTCACCTCTCCAGATGTCTGACTCTTTTTTAAAAACCAGACTGTGAATGAATGGTGACTCTGGGTTTTGTGTTGACAGTTGTTTCCTCAAGAGCAAGCTCAAGGTCCTCTGAGCAAATTCACATCCCTTCCTTGAGATGGTCTACTGCCACTTGATAGACAGCTGTCCTAATTCATGTACAAACCCAGGAGCACAGTGTATGCGGTGATCCTTGGCTTTGAGCAGTGCACAGCCGGCACAGCTGTCCACAACGACGGTCTGGGTGCACCATATATTTAACAATGGACTGTAATTGTAAATATGATGCAGTTCAAACGTTCAGCCGTACAAACCAAATCATTTAAATAACAAACTGAGTTTTTGCTCCGGGCTGAGGAGTCCAAGCTTTGGTAAAAAGGGAAGCAAACTGGGTCAGTGATAAATAGACTCCCATAAAGAGGCTGTTAAGACCTTAAAGTGGGTCAGGGCTCAACCCTGTGCAAATTAGCTACTGTTTACTTAGCGACTTTTCTCCTGAGTGTGTGGCTGCACTGTTGGAGACTTAACTCAATAGAATATCAAAATTCCTTTTTAAGCTGGGCAGTGGTGGCGCACACCTTTAATCCCAGCACTTGGGAGGCAGAGGCAGGTGGATTTCTGAGTTGGAGGCCAGCCTGGTCTTCAGAGTGAGTTCCAGAGAACTCACTACACAGAGAAACCCTATCTTGAAAAGACCAAAAAAAAAAAAAAAAAAAAAAAAAAAAATCCTTTTTAAAAATAGCTTTCCAGGGCTTGTGGGATAGCTCAGGGGGTGGGGGTGGGGAACACTTGCTATGTGGTCTGAAGACCCAAGTTCAATCCCTGCACCTGCACTTACTTGGTGGAGAGAAAGAACCAACCTGTAAGTTGTCCACTGACTTCGAGTCGTGGCATCCACAGACCTTCACATGCATGTGTGCACCACTCATGTACACAAACACACAATGCACTTGTGCACACACACAAGCACACATACATGTACTTATGCTCACACACATACACACAAGTGCGCACAGACTGATGTAATTTAATTAAACAGACAGAGAGAGAGAGAGCTTTTAGGCCTAGAGGAGTGGCTCATTGGTTGAGAGCACTGGCTGTTCTTGCAGAGGACCAGGGTTCAGTTCCCAGAGCCCACACAATGGCTCTGAATCATATATAACTCCAGTTCTAGGAGACTGGATATCCTTTTCTGAACTCCCTGGGCACTGGAAATGCATGTGGCACACAGATGTCCATGCAGGCAAAATATCAATGCTCATGATAACAAGAAGTTTTCTAGGGACCCGGGAGATGGCTCAGCAGTGAGGAGCACTCGCTGCTCTTGCAGAGGGCCTGAGTTTGGTTTCCAGCACCCATGTTTGGCAGCTGGCAACTGTCCAGTGCCCCCCTTTGCTATCCAAGGGCACCTGCGTGCTTGCACGCGTGCGCGAGTGCGCGCGCACACACACACACACACACACACATATACACATACACCCCAGTAGTGGTGATGACATGTGTCCCCTAACCTGAAAGCCTAGACTTGTGGCTTCTATCCATAGTTTTAGAGAAAGCTGGAAGACACCTCCTGCTCAGTGTGAATGGCAGAGAGGCCTCTCATAGGGTTAAGACTCCTATGGAGTGTGATCCCCAGCCCTTACAGCTGCTTCCTCTCACCCTCTGTACTGGCTGGTTTTGTGTCAACTTGGTTTTGTGGCTTGGTTTTGTGCTGGAGTTATCACAGAAAAAGGAGTTTCAGGTGAGAAAATGCCTCCATGAGATCCAGCTGTAAGACATTTTCTCAATTAGTGATCAAGGGTGGAGGGTCCCTTGTGGGTGGTACCATCTGTGGGCTGGTAGTCTTGGACTCTATAAGAAAGCAGGCTGAGCAAGCCAGGGGAGGCAAGCCAATAAGAAACATCCCTCCATGGTCTCTGCATCAGCTCCTGCTTCCTGACCTGCTTGAGTTCCAGTCCTGACTTCCTTTGGTGATGAACAGCAGCAGGGAAGTGTAAGCTGAATAAACCCTTCCCTCCCCAACTTGTATCTTGGTCATGATGTTTGTGCAGGAACAGAAACCCTGACTAAGACACCCTCCTCCCCTGCTCCCTCTCACCCTCCTCCCCTGCTCCCTCTCACTCCCCTCCCCTGCTCCCCCTCACCCTCCTCCCCTGCTCCCTCTCACCTTCCTCCCTTGCTGACCACCATTACTCAGCTCCTCCCTATAGAGAAGCATAAACCAACATGCACAACTGTGTTCCAACAACACTCTATAAGCACAAGCTGAGGGCAGGATTGTCTTCACAGGGGCTCAGGCTAGTTCATGGGCTGTTACCCTGAGGTGGAAGATGGCAGTACCCGTGCTTGGATTTGAATCCCATTTCCCACAGTCTGCTGCTGGCATTGGGCAAAGCTCATGGCTGTCTCATGCCTTGGTTTCTCCATCTGCACAACAAGGATGCAGTCAGTACCTACTGCTCAGGATTAAGACAAGCACTGCATCTGACATGAAGAATAGAAGCCACAGCTCCATGTGCAGACGTACCAGTGGTTAAGATTTAATTCAGAAATTAGGCATGACAGGAACCCAACAGCAGAACACACATGATAATATGCTACAGTTGGAGCTATTATAAATGATTTCTGGAATGTTCTGTGTACTATTTTTGGACTGCATTAACAAACACTCCACGAGCATCACTTAGGACTTGAACATGAAAGTGTCAGTCTTGCCCAGCAGAGGGAGGGACAAAGTCTGTTCTCATCCTTTTGTCTAGTTCCCAGTGTCTTAGTCAACGTGGACCATGCTTCTGTGGGTGCCCCGAGCCTCGTTCCCTCTATGGATGGGCATAGGACACAGTCTTGGGATGGAGAGACTGAGTCCAGTAATGGATCTCCTTCTCTACAGATGTCATCAGTGGGTCAGATGCTGTCAGATTTTTGAGAGGAAGGCTCTGCGGGAGGCATCACAACTGCCCCTGGCCCCCGTGGCCTCTGCATGTGGCTGTGCCAGGGACAGCATGAGGCAGGATCTATTTGAGGATGCAGAGGCAAGGCTGGCAGTCAGAGGAGCTTCCTGCCACTTAGCTTGGGAGGAGAAGGCATGACAGATGAGCCACCATCCCCGAGAGCCAGCTCTGAGCAGCTCATACATTTCTGCCTAAAAGAGTTTTATACAACCAGGCACTCACTCAGCAGGGCCGCTGTGTGTTTACTGACTTTTTTTTTAAAACTCATGTCTCCCACCAGCCTGTAAAGCCACAATTAGCCAGAGCCTAATTTATGAGCATAAGCTGTAATTGAGAGAGAACTGGGGCTGTCCTGGCTGTCTGTGAGAGCGGCTGGAGGCTAACTGGGAGCTGGTGGAGGGAGGCCGGGCTCCTGCAGCCATAGGGATGTCTCTAGAGCAGATAGGGTGCAGAGGGTATCCCCAGTGTAGGGATGCTTCCTCAGCAAATCTTGCCTTGGTTTTCAGATCCTCAGGACATCTCTTGAAGTCATCTCTGATATCCTTCCTGATTTGTAATCGAGGAAACCAAGACTCAGAGATGTCAAGTTACTGGGATGGGGATCACACAGCATAGAAGACTTGGGTAGTCTAGCAGTTCTTGGCACTGTTAGGGACTCTGGCAGTCCTGGCCAGGCTTACCAATCACAGCGGGGTAAGCACTGGACAGCAGCAACTCATGCTGTCTGCACCGTGGCTTCCGTATCTCTGTCAGATGAGGACACAGAGAGAATTAGGCTCTTAGACAAAGCGATGGTAAGAAGGCCTTGGCCAGAAAGCCGGTGGGCTTAGAACTGGAAGGGATTGGGTTCTAGCTCTGGAGACCAGAGGTTGGAAGTGTCATCTGGTTACTTGTGAGGCTTTGGGTGGGGGTGTGGTAGAGGGAGGGTGTGTGGGGGTGGAGGGCTCTGGCTTTGGTGGCATCTGGCCATCCCTGGTTCTCTGTGACCATCTCCCATCTCTGCCTGTCTCCACCCGTGTCTCCCTAAACTTCTGACCATCTTCTGTCTTCCGTAAGGACACTGTCACTTGGCAGGGTTAATACAGAGCACTCTCATCTCAAGACACTTGATTATGGGCTGAAAAGTTGGCTCAGGTAGCAATGTGCTTGCAACACAAGCACAGGCTTGAATTTGATCCCTAGAACCCACGTTTAAAACAATTTGGGCTTCATGGTGGGCACTTGCAATCCCAGTGCCGGAGAGCTAGGGATGGGAGCATCCTGGGCTCACTAGCTACCATGACAGTGTTCAGTAAACTCCATGTTCAGTGAGACTGCCTGCCTCAGAAACTAAGGAGGAGACTGAGGGAGGAAGACACATGATTTTGACCTTCAGTCTTCACAGGCTGTGTTCTGGGTCTCCATCGGGGTCATGGGGCTAAAGATTTGCAGACACCTGGCAACCTTCAGTTACCCACGCTGGGCTCCTCTCTGTGAGTACCAGTGAGGACATCAGATCGTACCATGTGAGGTGATGGTTGGGATGGGCTACTTGGCTCTCAGGAAGCTCCTAGATCCCCAGGAGGGGTGAGTGTGGAAATGTTCCCCAGCTTCTGCTGTGGATTCCTCAAGGTCCTGAGGTGGAGGCTGGAGGTTCCCCCAACCCAGGTCAAGACATAGTGGCCTTGAGCCCTCAGGACCTTAGGTGAAAGTCTCCTGCCTCCTTGGACCTGTCTTTGCTTGTGGGTGGCAGGATGGGATGACCACAGATAGACACAGATGTCAAGTCTTTGGTTCTTAAAATAAGCACTGTTTAGCTGTTAAGCTCACTGACTTGGACAGAGAGCTAGAAGGAGAGGAACACAGGGTCTCTCTTGTCCCATCCACCCAGTGGCAATCGTCATTGGTGAGGGCTAGGGAATCTCATTCCATAGCCTGTGTTTAGTTTTTTTGAGATAGGGCTTCACGTAGCCCAGGTTAGCCTAGAGCTCACTAAGTGGTTGAGGGTGACTTTGAACTCCTGGTTTTCCATCTCTATCTTCCCAGTGCTGGGATCACAGGCGTTCACTTTGGCATTGCTACTCTTCCCATGTGTAGCTTTCATGCACAGGGTTCATGTTCTTGCTTTCATTCCGAGTCTTGTTTTCTCTTTTAGCCTGTTTCCCCACTTGAGGAAAAGTCTTCACAAATGCCATTTTTAATGGCCACATAATATGTCATAGGGTGAACATAGAGCTGATGCCTTAGACTAGTGGTCCTCATCTTGTGGGTCATGACCCCTCCGAGTGCCAAGTGAGCCTTTCACAAGGGTCACCTAAGACCACCAGAAAAACAGATACTTATGTTATGATTCATAACAGTATCAAAATTACACTTATGAAGTAGCAATGAAATTACTTTATGGTTGGGGTCACCACAATCTGAGGAGCTGTATTAAATCGTTGCGGCATTAGGAAGGCTGAGAACCACCTCTTAGTCAGTGCTGCTGGAAATCACAGTCTTTTCTGGAATGGGAGTGGTGATCAGGGCAGGCATGAGGAGTGGCTAGGAATTGGAAGAGCTAGCTGCAGAGTTGGGGGCACAGTGTGTCTGAAAATCTGCCGGAGCTGTGGTCATCAGCCACCTGCACAGCTGTACACCCAGCGGAAGCTGAGGTCCCTGCGGTCCCTGCTGTCAGCCCTCCTTCCCTGCAGGCAGCTTTATCTTCATTCCTGATGGCTCTGCAGTGGTCCAGCCCAGACACTTCCTCTTTATGTCTCTGGATCTGGGAGCTTCTCTGTCAAGTAGCTAATGAACTGTAAACAGACACTCCAGTGTTCTGGGGACCCTCAGAAGAGCTCTGGGAGGGAGAGCTGGGCGCTGCTCTTGACTGGACCATGCAGTGCACAACAAAGCTGCCTGCAGCAGCCTCTGGGGAGGCAGAGAATGGGCTCCCCTGAATGCTTGGTCTCTGTCAGGACAGCAGCCAGGACATTGCAGGAGAGTGGGGCTGCTGGTGGTGGGGTTTCCTGAGTCTCAGATTCCTTAGCCCAGTGCTTTGGATCCCTCTAGGGTTCCTACCCTTGTCTTTTCCTTCTTTCTTCTTAGTCACATGTCTCCAGAAAACAGCTGACCTACCGAGGGAATGCGGTGGATTTCTGGGTCCCCAGACTATACAGCAAGGCTCCTGGGTTTGGGTGGGATCCCTACTTGATCAATTATCAGACTATACTGGGAAGAACTGACCCAGGCTGGGGACCTCACAAAGCTTGGCCCAGAAGCCCCTCCCTCTCTGGGCAGCACCTCTCAGAACCAGTTTCTCTGCACCTAGGTCCTCTGGGAAGGGGTGACTCTTGCCCCCTCAGTGACACTCCCCAGGACCAAGCTTCCTGCAGAGTATCAGCCAGCTCCCTCATGCTTATGAAATGGGGCTTTTGTCTTCACCTCCATGTTAAGGATGTGAGTGTGAAGGCCTGTTAGTGGAGCATGGGTACAGTGGTACCACACTAGCTTGCCATGGGAGACCCAGGATGCCTGCCTCTCCCTGACCCACCTCTGGAGGGAGAGAATGAACCAGTGAGGATCAGGCTTGCTCCTCCACCCTAAGTTAGGGACTTTGCTGTGTGATTCTTTTTCTTTTTTCTTTCTTTTCTTTTCCTTTTTCTTTTTCTTTTTCTTTTTCTTTTTCTTTTTTGATTTTTGAGACAGGGTTTCTCTGTGTAGCCCTGGCTGTCCTGGAACTCACTCTGTAGACCAGGCTGGCCTCGAACTCAGAAACCCACCTGCTTCTGACTCCCGAGTGCTGGGATTAAAGGCGTGCACCACCACTGCTGGGCTGTATGATTCTTATATCATATAGTCGCTCACTCAACAGCTATGCTGCTTCAGAGCCATTCCTGAGAAAACCCCAATCCCCTCAGCATTTGGTTTTCATCACCCACCCCGAGACCCCTGTCAACCATGGATCCTTTTTGTCTCTCTGGCTTTACTCATTCTGGTCATTTCATATAAACCACACAACATGTGGTCCCAGTGTGTGCCTTTAGCCTGCTCACCTGTGTTGTACCAGGAATCAATGATGTCTTCCTTTTTCCTGTTGAATAATATTCCACTGTATGGCTAGTCTACATCTTGTTTGTCAATGCCAGTTGATGGAATTTTGTGTATGTGTGCATATATGTTTGCCTGTGTGTATGTGTATGTGCTTATGTGTATGTGAATGTATGTGTGTGTGTGTACTCACATGTTTGCACATGCATGTGTATGCGTGTTCATGTGTGTTCATGCATGTGTGCATACATGTGTGTTCATAGATGTGTGAATGCATGTGCATGTGTGTTCATGTGTGTTCATGCATGTGTGTGCATGTGTGTGCATGTATGCATGAATGTAGTACAGAGGATTAAGACTCATGAATGTTAGACAAGTACTCTGTCACCTAGCTGTATTCCAGACTGACAATGGGTTTTAAGCGCTTAGGGACTTTTACCACTAGTGCTGTTATGACTATTTATGTGCAGAGTATTTCTCATCTTCCTCTTCTCCTCCCTTCTCTTCTTCCTCCTCCCTCTTCTGTTCTTCATTGTCTTCTTCTCTGGTTAGGGATGAAACACAGTTTGCTCTTTCAGTTTTATTTATTTATTTAATTGTAATTTTTTTGAGACAAGGTTGCATAGCTCAGGCTGGCTCCAAACTCACTATGTAGCTAAGGATGTACAACCTTGAGTTTCTGGCCTTCTTCCCTCCATCTCCTAAGGTGGGGAATCACAGGTGTGCCCTATCGATGCCTAGTTTACATGGTACTGTTGCTGGAGCCCAGGGCTTCAAGCACTCTCTCTACCCCCTGACCTACATCTCCAAGCTCTCCTCTCCTGTTTTGTAGCGTAAGATTTGACCTCATCAGCGGGTATCCATCCTCTACCTCCCATCCTTGCCCCTAAGAGATTGTTTTTTCACTTGGTCCAGGTGTGTTGTTTCTGTACAACTTCTGTAAACACATTTCAGTAAGATAAGATGCAGGACAAATGCTCCACCCTCCCTGCAGCTATAGAAAGCCAATTCTAATCGACTTCAGAAAAACCCAAGCCTGCAGATTCGCTTCCTAAGATGAGTTTCCCAGGCAGACTCTTCACTCTTAACAAAATTCAATAATCCTGGGAGATTGTTTGACTGCATAATGTATTACCCTTTAAGTGACTGTCCTTTCTCTTTGTGAGTGGTCCTGAAAGCAGAAGAGAGCCGAGGGCATCAATGAAAGCTGTCCTGGTCTCTGGGGATTCCTATCTGAAGCAGGAGCTGGAAGGCAGGAGGCTCACTGATACCACAAGCTACGTGCGATTCTTCACGTGGGTAATCTTGAGATCTTCATAGCCAGCCAGATGGACTCTATGTTATATCTCCTTTTCAGACAGGACAGGGAGACAGAGCAGAGATGACCAAGTGCCAGAGGCTGCGCAGCTGTTAGCTGGTGGAGCACATTAGGACTGACCCAGAGGCCACCCTGCTAACGGAGGGTAGGGCAGTGCTGCTGGGTAGAACAGTCAGTGCTGTTTGTGGTGTAGACTGAAGAGTGGGACACAGAAGAAGCCTGCTGGGGAATCCAGCATTCGGAAAGGGGGAGGGGGAGTCCCAGCAGCAGGATCTCTGCAGCCAAGAAGGAAGAGAGGAGCTCAGAGCCAGGGGTTGGGAGCTGAGGATTTTCATTCAGGTCAGGGCCAGGTGGCTGGGGGTGGGGTGGGTATGGGGACAGGACAAGGTAAGAGGGGACTCAGCTGATGCCAGTGGTATGGTACAGCTCAGCGGACTGAGTAGGGGACTGGGTAGGGTGCAGAGCTTTCTTGGAGAAAGCATGCTTAAAGAATGTCCAGATCCTCGGTGAATGACAAAGGAATGCTCAGAGAGGACTTTCAGTGCTTTAACCTTCCACCAAGCCGACCAGATAGCAAGGCTGGTGCCCAGTGTGTAGTCCATATTGCTGTATCATGCCTCCCTGGGCGAAAGTTGACAATCTGACCATGGAGGGACTAACCAAGTGTTATGGCCCTGGATAGAAGGATAGCTCCAGCCCAGGACTTCTGGGCTCATCTGCAGAACTTTGTAAGGGAAACTGTTCTTTAAAAAAAATAATAATAAAAAAATAGATAAAGAAAGTTGGCTGGAGATGTGGCTCAGTGGGTAGAGTTCTTACCTAGCCTAGCATGCAGGAGACCCTGGGTTTATTTCCCCAGCCCTGGAAACATGGTGGGTAGCACAAGACTAATTACAGCACTAGAGAGTGGGAGGCAGGAGAGTCAGCCGTTGAAGGCTCCATAGTGAGTTGAGGCTAGCCTGAGATACATGAGACACTTGTATCTCTCTTGGGGGGAGGCTTGGAGGAGGTGATGTGTGAGGAAAGAGAAAAGGGAGGGGGAAGAGAGGAGAATGGGAGAAGAGGAGGGAGGGAGAGAGTGAATGGATGAGTGAATGAATGAATGAATGAATGAGTACGCCTCACCCTTACTACTGGGCTCTACTTGGACCAAGGCTAGAAAACCCTTTGTCTCACCTTTTATATCTCAGAGGCAACAGGACTCACTGGACTGAAGGTTTGAAGACTGTTTCTAGAAGAATGAGGAACGAATCCCTGTCTGTTGCAGTCCTGAAAAGTCACTCTGTACTGAAGAGGTCATGGCCATCTTCCTAGGGCACCAATCCCCCCCAGCTACTTTAGTCCAGGCCTGTGTAAGGTTAGCTGCCAATCTGCTCTGTAGAGCACCCCTGGCACACGTTAAGAAAAGCACATGGGGCAGAAGGGATGGGGCTCCGTCTCGATCTCACACACTTCTGGAGGGCTTGGCGTGGTGATCACTAAAGGGTGCCCTTCTGCCCTCCCAAGGAGTAGTTTCTGTGTCCATTGGTCATGCTACCCATTCCTCTGGCAAAGGTGCCATGAATAGGGATGGACACATGGTTCAGGTGGGCCCTTAGCCATGGGAGAAAAATGTACTTGAAAAGTGAGTCTGGCCTGCCTGTGACCCTCTGGGGGGCCCATGGCAAGGTAACGTACAGCAGATATGTAGGCCTGAAAGCTGGGCAGACAGACAGTTGTCTGCACTCTGTCTGACCTTCCAGGTAGTATTTTGCCTGGTAACAGTCACAGTGATATCCCTTCTCTCCCCCCCCCCCCCCCCCCCCCCCCCCCCCCGAGTCAGGATCTCTCTGTAGCTCCTGTCCTGGAACCACGTCCATTGCACAGTAATTCTTAACAGTTGAGCAGGACGCAGAGATGACTGTGCCACCAAGCCATCCAGAAAGAGAGGAAGCACATCATTATTCAGGGGAGAAATGACACAGGGATGGTTTAGCGGAGGCCTCATCCACAGGGTATAATCACCCCATGCCTTCCTCTTTCCAGTGTGATTTTATGTCCCAGTTGGGGCTGGGGAGATGGGCTCAGTTGGTAAAGAACTTGAGTTTAATTCGTAGAAACCATGGCTTTTTTAAAAAGCTGGGTACTTAAAAATCCCAGTAGTGGGAAGGCAGAAACATGAGAGTCCCTGGGAGTCTGGCTAGCTAGCCTGGCCTATGTGGCGAGTCCCAGGGCGGTAAGAGACCATGTCTTTTCTTTTTCTTTTCTTTCTTTTCCTTTCTTTTCTTTTCTTTTCTTTTCTTTCTTTTTTTTTCTGAGACAGAGTTTCTTTGTGTAGCCCTGGCTGTCCTGGAATTCACTCTGTAGACCAGGCTGGCCTCGAACTCAGAAATCTCCCTGCCTCTGCCTCCCGAGTGTTGGGATTAAAGGCGTGCGCCACCACTGCCCGGCTGAGACCATGTCTTAAAAAAAAAAAAGTTTGAGGGAGAGATGAATGGTACCTAAGTAATGATATCTGTGGTTGCCCCTGATCTCTCCATTCTCATGTTCTCTCTCTCTCTCTCTCTCTCTCTCTCTCTCTCTCTCTCTCTCACACACACACACACACACACACATACACACACGCACGTACACACACACTCACACATGCTTGCACTCTCTCTGTCTCTCTCTCTCTCTCACACACACACACATACACACATGCACACACACACACACATGCTTGCACACATGTGAGTCCTCACACACTTGCTGGGGCTTGAGAGAGGACTCAGCTGTTAAGAGCACTTGCCACTCTTCCAGAAGACCAGAGTTTGGTTTCTGCCTTAGTTAAAGTTTCTTCTGCTGTGATAAAACACCACCACCAAAAGTAACTTGAGGAGGAAAGGGAAGGATTTCAGCTTATGGTTTGCAGTTCGACATCCGGGGAAGTCAGGACAGGAACTCAAACAAGGCAGGGACCTGGAGGAAGGAAGTGGATCAGAAGCCATGAAGAAATGCTGCTTACTGACTTGCTCCCCGTGGCTTGTTCAGCCTACCTTTTTATAGCACCTATTACCATAGGTTGCCTACTGGCCAATCTGTGGAGTTATTTTTTTTCAACTGAGTTTCCTTCTCTTCAAATGGCTATAGCTTGTATCAAGTGGACATAAAACTAGCCACCACCGGCTTCACAACCACCTGGTGAACTGCTCATAACCCCTGTACTTCTGTACCTCCAGCTTCAGGGGATCTGATTCCTTCTTCTGGTCTCCACAGATCACCCCCTAGCCCCCAACAAAAATTTTAAATGAAACCAGAAATGCAACCCAATTGCAGTACAAGGCACACAAACTCTCAGGGACCTGACCTTGGGTGACCTGGGCTCTTCTGGTCACCAAGATTCATGCCATGCCAGTTCAGAGATGGAGACCTCAGTGTCTGCAACCCAACATCGACTCTGCCTCCTCTAGCACAGCTTGGGAAGGACTGAACCTGTAAGGTGATCTGCAGTAGATTTATATGTATGGGCAAATGCTAATTTCCATAACAAACACCATCCTTCCAGACCCAGGAGCCTGGCAGGGAACACATTCTGAATGAGTACTCTCAGGAAAAACCCACAGTGTCATCTTCCTCTTCTCCATGCTAATGAGCCAAGACAACAATTACAGCAGAGGAGCCTGTGTGAGAAGCTCTGACAATGGCCTTGAAAGGGACATCACTATGCCTGGGGCAGGGACAGCTTCCCAGCCCTGTCATGCCTGCTGGTGATGGCCAGGACTCTGCAGGCCAGCCAGGACCTGAGAAGGATTGGAAGGGGCTGGGAGGGGGGAAGAGGACATCTGGAGAATGAGGCACGAAGACTATCAGTGCCCTCGACTTCAGTCAAGGCAAACTTTAATGGACCTCATTCTGCACCCTGTAGCTGAAGCAGCAGAAATCTTGTGAACATTCACATGTGGCCTCCAGGACTCATTGTCCCTGCCTGTAAAACAGTGCTCTAGAAAACCCTGTTAGTTAGTTTTCTTTCTTTCTTTCTTTCTTTCTTTCTTTCTTTCTTTCTTTCTTTTTTTTTGGATTTTTTTTGAGACAGGGTTTCTCTGTGTGGCCCTAGCTGTCCTGGAACTCCCTCTGTAGACCAGGCTGGCCTCAAACTCAGAAATCCGCCTGCCTCTGCCTCCCGAGTGCTGGGATTAAAGGCGTGTGCCACCACTGCCCAGCTAGTTAGTTTTCTTATCTCTGCAGCCTTGCCTCTGACAAGGATGGCAGTATTACCTTGGTTCCCAGTTAAAGGCATAGCTCATTACGATGGGGAGATGTAGCCCTGGGAGCGGCTGGCGGTCATGGCAGCTAGAGTGTGAGACAGCTTGCTTATGTCTTGGTGGGTCAGGAAGCAGCGACAGGGTGCAAAGTGGGACCTGGCTGTTAACCTTGGGGCCCACCCCAGAGATACACTTCCTACAACTAAGCCCCTCACCCGAAAGGTTCCATGATCTCCTAAACTGTGCCACTGGCTGAGGGCCAAGTGGTTAAACATAGACATTTTACATCCAATCTGTGATAGTGGGGCACACAATATACAGTCTATGCTTGAGAGTTTTAGGATCCCAAGAAACACGTGGGTGTGAAAGCCAATTATAGGCAGAATGTAGGGTCAGGAGCCATTTATGGACTTACAGATGCTGCAGCTGGAGGGTCCCAAGGTCCAAAAGAGTCCCTTGATTTATAGTTGGCATGGGCTTGCCAACTGTGGTTTCCCCAATCCTGTGGCTGCACAGTGGTACCCATGGTTTACTTTGTATGTGCTCATGTGTGTGTATACATGTGTCTGTGTGTGCGCACAAGTGTGTGATTGGTGTAAATGGATGTCATATGTGTGGGGCACCTACAAAGGCCAAAAGAGGGAATCGGATTCTCTGTAGCTGGAGCTACAGATGGCTGCAAGCCACCTGGATGAATGTTGGGGATTGAACTCGGGTCCTTTGCAAGAACAGCAAGTGCTCAAACCCCAGCCTCTTCACCTTGTTTTATGAGGCAGGGTTTCTCACTGGCCTGTAGCTTGCCATGCTAGATTGGCCAGCCAGCAGGTCACAGGAGTCTATGTGCTTTTGCTTCCCCAGTGCCGGATTGCATGCACATGTTAAGCCTTTTCATGTGGGCCTAGGGATTGAACTCAGGCCCTGTGCTGGCATAGCAAACACTTTACCGACTGAGTGTCCCCCACTCACTCACATTGTAAATACATGCTGACATTTTTGTTTACTAATAACTGATAGCATGCGGTCTCCCGATTGGCATCCAATCGTCCCCAGCCCATATTTCCCACTGGCTGTGGTGAGGCACTCTCCTCAGAGATAGAATCCCAAGGAGAGACATAAAGGCTCTGCCTGCCCTTCCTTTCCATCTGGCCTGCAAGCCCGCCACATCCCAGCCCACTTCCATGTTCCCGGCCTTACTTCTTCCATGCCTTCCCTCCATCCTGCCCACTCCCAGTGGCTGCCTTCCCTTACTCTGCTTGCACTGTATTTGTGTCCACCTCGGCCCCTTCCTGGTGGCTGTACCCTCCTTTTTGGATGCATTTGGGCCAGGTTTCCACATGTCTAGCTCTTCTCATTGATTAGATCTCATCTCAGACATCACCTGATCATAGTTGTCTCCGGCTATACAAACAGTAACTCCCAACTAAGACACTTAAGATTTTAGTTTCCACAAACGGAAACAATCCCAGCTTTTGCTTATGTTCATGTTTCTACCCTTACTGGAAGGTAAACTTCTTGAGAGTAGGAGAGCTCGTTGGCTAGCCACTGTATTTCCAGTGCCTAGCACACAGTAGGCTTTCAATAAGAACTCAATGTGTGGAGGCTAGAGGGATTCTTCAGTGGGTAAGAGCCCTGGCTGCTCTTCCAGAGGACCTAGGGTCAATTCCCCACACACATGGCAGCTAATAGCCATCTGTAAATCTAGTTCCAGGGGTTCTGACCCCCTCTTCTGTCCTCTGTGGCACTGCACACATGAGGTGCACATACATACACACAGGCAAAAGACACATACACATAAAATAAAAATAAATATTTAAAAGTTGATTAAGAAAGAGATCAGTGTGTGAATTGGTGGTTTGCGTGTATGTATGTGTGTGTGTGCACCTGTATGTGTTCATGTGCATAGTGTTTGCACAAGTCCGTGTACCTGCACTGTGTGTATGTTTGTGCATGTGCACCATCAGAACCCAGAAGAGAGTGTTGGATTCCCTGGAAGTGGAATTACAGAAGGTTCTGGGTTGCAGGATGTGGGTGCTGGAAACTGAACTCGGGTTCTCAGCAAGATCATTACATATGTGCTCTTAACCACAGAGCCATCTTTTGAAACGGCCCACTGTCAAATTTTAAAGGAGAGCTCTAAAACAGCCTCTCCTTTCACTTCCCCAGGAAGTATTCTTGAAGGTAGGTTTTAGGAAATAAGGCGAGCCCTTCGGGTCCTGTTCTTTCTGCGATAGTTTCAGCTACCAGGAACACAATTTACCAGAGCATTTCCTGACATGCAGGAGCTTAGGGAGAGATCTGGATCGGAGGAAGAAGATGGCAGTGGGAGGTGGATTTGGGTGTTTTCCAAGACAATCTTCTCATTACACATATATTTTCAACACTGTCAGAGTTTAATTTGCTATAAAAAGCTGGAAACAGCAGCGCCGCGTGTAAATAGCAAACAGTGGGAAGACTGCTCTATGCTAACTTGACCTGGCCGGTTTCCACAGCCAGATAATGAGTGGGGTCGCTGTCCACCGTGCTGAATAATCGTGCCCACGGGCTACCAAGACGACCTCTGTCCGACGTGCTGAAACGCCCGGTTCCATTTCCTACTGTGCCCTGGGCCTTGCCCTGGGCCTTGCCCTGGGCAGGGTGTGGTCACACCCAGCTTTGGGTCCTTCCTTTGATCTTCAGTTCTGGTATGCTGTGTATCAGTGTTTATTTTTTTGTTGCTGTATAGTACTTTTGCGTGTGATAAGCACACAGTAATTCATTTACACCATCATTGATAGACAGCTGGGTTGTCTCCAGTTTGAGCCATTTAGAAAAGAATTAAGAATGTTTTTGTGCATTTTTTTAGATGGAAAACCACACAGATGTTCCAGATATATATTCAGGACTGGGATGGCTGGGTCATGGCACAGACATTTGTTTTCAGATTGTTCACATTGATTTACAGTCATTAAAAAATTAATTCCTCCTCCCTGGCTTTGCCTTTTCTGCATCTCCTGACCAGGGGAGAGGATGTTCTGAAGTCTCCGTCAGGATAATGGTGGCCTGAGAGTTTTCTGGGGCACTTTACTGATCAATATCGATTAGATGATTTCTCTGCTAACCTCTGCCTGGAACAGAGACATTCTCCATGAGCCTTCCTTCTTCTCTATCAGTGACACGACCCGGTCTGTAATGGAATCTGAATGAGATGACACATGGCTCAGAGTGAATGACTCTCTCTTCACCTTCCACATCCTGGGCTAGAACTTGACGGAGAGAAGAATCCAGCCAAGCGGGGCTTGGTCTCCACCCCCCAAACCACCTGGACATTCAAAAGACAACTTAAAATCTGCAGGGAGCATCATGCTCCAAAACCAAGGTGGGGACCAAGGCAGAGAAATGAGCAAATATTTTTACTTCTGTTCCCTCCAAGTCTTATGAGACCCATGGACGATATATTGATGGTTGTTGCATTGTGTTTGGAAAGTGTTTGTGTGTGTGTGTGTGTGTGTGTGTGTGTGTGTGAGTGTATGCCTGTGAGTGTTCCTAGGTCTGTGTATGTGCATATGTATGTGTTCTATGTCTATATCACTTGTCCACAACCTTGGTTGTGACTCCCACAGAGGCTGCATATCAGATATCCTTCATATCAGATATTTATATTACGATTCATAACAGCATAAAATTATAGCTATGAAGTGGCAATGAAATCATTTTATGTTTGGGGTCATGAGGAACTGTATTAAAGGGTCACAACATTAGGAAGGTTGAGAAGCACTGATCTATGTGTGATGTCCATAAGTGTGTATATCTGTATACATGTGTTCATATATGTGTATGTGTATATCTGTGTGTCTGTCGGCTTGTCTCTGTACCTCCTGCTGTGGTCTCTGCCTCTTCTGTGTCTCCCAGTCTCTGTGTGTCATATGTCTGTCTCCCTCTCTCTTCTCGTTCCTTCTCTTCACTGGGTTTCTGGCTTCCCTCTCCCCCTTCCCTTTCTTCTGGCCTCCTTTCTCCCTCTCTGCTGTTTCTCCTCCCGCTCCGCTGCCCTCGCTTACTCTTTGGAGAAAAGATCTCTGAATTCAAAATATCTAAAGGGTGAGTGCCGAATAAAGTGAAGCTCCCGCGTTCTCTTGAGATGGCACAGAAGATGCTCACGGACCCTTCAGCAGCCGCGGTGGAGACAGACAGTGGTTTGTGTTGTGCAATGTTGACCCAGGGCTGGGTCAGCAGTGCTCTTTACTTTACACCCTGTCTTTCTTAGTTGACACCCATGGAGCTCTTGGCTGGTCTGAGGTGAGAGTTAAAGGATTCAAGGTATACCATGGCCCAGGAGAGGGGGAGAGGGAGTCATGATAGCACATCTTACTTACCCTGGGGCCATGTGGATTCTCTACATGGGAGGGTCCCGTGGGTTCTCTACACATCTTGGAATGTTCTGAATCTGGCTTTGGAAACACTCTGTCTCAAGGGTATTTAACTTTCCTATCAGCTGTCCAGGTTACCTGCAGGTCATACAGGAAATGCTCTCAAATATGCTGCAACTGCAGGAGTCTCTGTGGCCTGGCTAGCCCCACTGGCCCAAGGATGGTCGCTGTCAGCACTTTCCCTCTCTGTGAGGATCAATAGGGCCCTTGGATGTGACCTCAAGTTCAATTATGGCTTCAATTACAGAATAAAGAGGCTGTTATCACACACCTACCTCTTATTAGAAATGCCATGCTGGGGGCTGGAGGAGACTGGTCCTGAGGGAAATCATTAGCCCACTAATTTGAAATCAATTTAAAGTGCATTTGCTTAATGATATGAGCATTGTGAATTATCTATAAATTGTTAATTTAGTTGAATGTCACACCAGATTATCATTTCATAAATTGGGTTTGGGGGTTGACCCATGTGAGGGTGGGTGTCGTCGCTCCCCTGGCTCCACTCTGATGCGAAGCTCAGCCATCTTTCTTGTGCTTTTGAACTTGTGACCTGCAGCTACCCGAGAGCCTTCGAGTGCTTGAAATAATTAGGACAGGAAAGGGATTCTGGCAAGTGCTTGGGAGACTGCCCATGCCTCTGCCTCCACACTAGTGACAACGCTGCCAGGAGGGTAGAGTAGAACAGGGTTGACCCGCCTCGCAGCTGTCTCTGTCTGCCTCAGAATGGCAGGCACGGTGCTCTACTCACTAGGGGTCACTGCCTCTGTCTGGACTGGGAGACAGTAGCGTTGCCTGTGAAGCAGATTCTTGTGACGAGGGAGCTCAGACTGGCTGATGGCCTGTGGGTTTTCCACAGCAGCTGTCATAGGAATGAGGCTGTTGCTGTCAGAGGCAGCTTTCTTCCTGTGGACTAGGCATCTGAAGATAGGAGGTAGCATCAGGTGGGCCCCTGTGGGCAGGCAGGGACCTTAATGCCAAGCCAGCTGGAATTCATTAGTCTCTGAATTTCTGCTCCATGCCAGCACTGTTTTGGAAATTACAGTTAAAGTTTGAATAAAGATTTTTGCTTAAAGAAAAAAATACTGACTCTAAGAAATCACCACACTGTGGCCTCTGTG
Organism: Rhynchomys soricoides; assembly: GCA_019843965.1. Lineage (NCBI taxonomy): Eukaryota > Metazoa > Chordata > Mammalia > Rodentia > Muridae > Rhynchomys > Rhynchomys soricoides. The sequence continues at coordinate 2,025,283 of JADRCH010000224.1, read as the reverse complement.
CCATAAGCCCTACTGAGACCTGGCAGCAACAACATTGTGCGGGGTGTACCCTTGCCCTGTTCAACCGATGAAGCCCTGGGAGTGGTTGATTGTGAACCACAGGCTGACTTCATCTCTCCCACAGAATCTGAATGAATCTACAATCTATTGCAGCAAAGGACTCTTCAGCAACTTTGGTAGGATGGATAGAGAGCATCCCTGACAGACCCCACTTCCTGGTCCATCTGGACTGGACACCAGGCCTGAGTCAGATGTAAGCACCCCTTCTGCTGCACATGCTGGCGTTTTGGTTACCTAGCTGCCCTACCAATGCACCAAAAGTGGACATGTAAGATCTTCCAGTTTTGAGACAGGAAAGCAAGATGGCAGCAGCCCATGGCCTGGTGAAGCCTGTAGACCCCATCCTTGATTCTCCTCAGGTTCAGGTGCTTTGTAGTCTATAGGTGTTCTTTGACATGAGATACACAGCTCTGGTCCTCAACCTTACCTGCAATCGTGTCTCTGGATGGCCCCATTTTCTATGTGTGTCTATATTCAGAATCCCTCATCAATCATCTCCCTCTGCATGTGAGGGTGCGCGCACATGTGTGGGAACATTGGTACGTGTGCCACAGTGCCTTTGTAGTGGGGGGATAGCCTCTGACGTTGGGCCTCTCATTCCACCTTGCTGAGACGGAGTGTCCTATTTGTTCTTCACTGTGTATGCTGGGCTGGTGACCCCATGAGTGTCTGTAGATTTTCCTGTCTCTATCTTGTCTTTCTATAGAGCATTAGGTTCACAGATTCCTGACAACATGGGGTCTGGGAATCTGAACTCAAGTTCTCACACTTGTATCATTGAGCCACTGCACCCATCCCAGATGTCATTTTAGAGGGCATCACCTGTATTCTTTTTCTTCCATAGCATCATTGCTTCAACAACACACACTGATGACAGGTTGCTGGCAGGGCTGGTCCTGCCGAGGTCCCTCTGCTTGGCTTGCAGATGGCACCTTCACCCTGTGTCTCCGTGGTCAGCCCTGCACGCTTTGTCTGCTCTTGATATCTATGCATGCATATCTTCTTACCTGTAAGGACAGCAGCCAAACTGGGTCAGGGCCCATGTGTCAGCCTAGTTCCAATTCACCCCCTCCCGGAAGGCCCCATCTCCAAGGAAGTCACATATGAGCATCCCAGATTAGGGCCTAAGTAAGTGAATTTTGGGCTGGGTTGGGGCACAGTTCAGGCCACAGCACCAATTATACTTGATTAGAAGCAGAGTCCACCCTAATGACCTTACTTTAATTTGGTTCAATCTGTAAGGGGCCTTCTTCCAAACAAGGCCACGTGCTAATATACCAGAGGTCAGGATTTCAAATATCATTTTTTTGGGGGGAGGTGATGTTCAGCTCATAAAAGGAGGTTGTGTATACATTCCCATTCTTTCTGGGAACCTGGCATTGTGAGCAAACCTGAGCTGCTGGATGCTGGATGACCTGTGGCCTTGTGACCCATCTTTCAGTCCGAGAACTAGCTAAGCCTCCAACTTCCCAAAATACAGTGACCCAGCTAACTTGTAGCTTAATGCAGATTTATGAAAGAGCCCTGCTAGGGTAACAAAACCATCTAGAGAGGCCCAGAAGAGCCTAGCTTACTATGTGGTAATAGAATCATGAAATAAACATGACTTTTTGTAAAGATTATTTTTATTGTTTTTAAGTGATATGTGGTGTGTATGTGTGTGTGTGTGTGTGTGTGTGTGTGTGTGTCAGAGCACGCATAAGTTTTTGTGTATGTGCATGTGTGTGCAGTGCCCTCAGAAGCCAGAAGAAGGTGTCGAGTCCCCAGGAACTGAAGTTGTAGATGCTTATGAGTTGCCCAACATGGGTACCGAGAGTCAAACTTGGGTCCTCTGTAAGAGCAGCAAGTGATTTTAACTGCGGAGCCATCTCTTTAGCCCAGGGTAGTTGTTTTAAGCCAGTAGACTTTGAAGTGGTTTGTTCGGCACCAAGAAATAACAGATACACAGAGTCTCAGAGACAAAGGGACATGTTCAAGGTCAAAGCACTGAAGCTAGGAGCCAAATGGTTTTGCCTCCAGGATCCAGCAGTGTTGAAACATTCTTGAGCCCCTCAGGAGTCAAAGCAAGAAGCTGGGCGTGGAATTCAAGCCTGTAATTCCAGCACTCAGGAGTTGGAGGGAGGATCCAAAGTTCAAGGTTGTCTTTAGGTACATCCGGGCAAACCTGGTGATGTATAGCTTCTACTTAACGAACAAAAAAGGGGTAGAGGCTTGTGGGAGGGTGGGGGAAAGACACCATGACATCTTCTACCCTAAAGCCTTGCCCTGTCTCTGTGTGGTTTGAATGAGAATGGTCGCCATAGGCTCATATATTCGAATGTTTAGTTCCCAGTTGCTATTTAGGAAGGATTAGGAGGTTCGGCCTTGTTGAAGAAGGTGTCTCACTGGAGGTAGGTTTTGAGGTTTCAAATTTCTGTGCCAGACTTAGTCTAGTTTTCTTTGTTTCCTGCTTGAGGGTCAGACAGAAGCTCTCAGCTACTGCTCCAAGGAACATATTATGCAAGATCTTGGATATCCATCCTTTGCCTGAATGGAGCACATACACACACCCTCCCCATCCGGTGGAGTAGACAGCCAAGTAGTAGGCCATTACAAACATCACAAGGGGAAAGTGAGGCGCTATGGGGGACTAACCCACACTTAAGGTACCCACACAGGCTTCTGAGGGGAAGCCAACTCCTTCAGGGCAAGAAGGCACTGCACAGTGCAGTATGTTCTAGATGAGAACAGCTGTGCAAAGATTGGGACGAGCTGTTACTCTGCGCGTTAGCGATGAAGTTGGATTACAGAGGCCTGAGAGCCAAAGTAGAGGGTGTGGCTTGAGATGATAATGGGGCATGATCAGTGAGAGCCCGCGGAAACCCCAACTTAGCTCTAGAGGCTCCAGTCAATGCTTCAGTCAGTTATTAATACCATACTGATGCATAACAAACATCCCCAGACACAAGGTCTTCCAATACTAATCGTTTACGTGTCAGCAGGGAGTCCGATCTGTGCATGATCATGGCTTCACTGCAGGTCAGACATGGGGTCAAGCTGGTCTCACAGGCTTCTCAGCTTCCGGGAGCCAGTAAGGTTGGGAACTATGTCCTTTCACTCAGAAAGACAGAAACACAGCACCAGCAATATTTCAAGACTTTACTGTTTCCTGATTACCGGATCCCACTGAATAGCATGGGTCTCACAGCTAGGCTTGCTGTTGGGAGGACAAGAAAGCATATTGCACCCCAGTCAGACAGCTGCGCTTGGGGTGGGAGGGGCTTGGAAGGGGAAGGGGAAAGCATAGCTCCTGCTTACTGAAGAGCTTTGGAATGCTAAGCACATCCATCTACCCAGGGTTGGGAGAGACCTGTCTGATAAGGGAGACTGGCATGACATTACTGTGGCCACCGCTTGGGCAAACATCTTATTGAGACACAAAGGCCGCACTCAGTGGGTATTATTCTATTTAACGGATGAGCAAGCAGGTAAAGACAGAATGTGTGACTTGCTTGGACACAAGGCCAGCAAAGGCAGAATGAGGGTACCATTGTGACAACATCCAGGGGGCAATGAGCCCAGCTGACCTGCTACTCATGGCTGCCTGATCTGAGCATCTCCTTGCCCACTCATCTACACCTGGGCCAGGGGCTGAATCAAGCCATCATCCCTTTGACCACTCCAGCCTCTCTATCTCCAGCCCCAACCTTGCTTGGAGAAGGTGGCAGGGTGCCTGGCATTGCCACTAGCAGCTCCTGGAAGGGCTTCAGATGTAACAAATGTCAGCTCATGTTTGTTAAGGCCTTTCATGGGGACTCTTTGTCTCCTTCCTCCTGTTGCTGAAATGCATTTCCCAAGAAGCATTGGGTGTCAGCTACCCCTCTCTTTACAAGAAAATCATCTCCATGATCGATTCCTGCAGTCGGAACACCTGAGTGCACAGAGATTTATGGTGTGGTTTCATCCATGGCTGGCTGCCTCTGAATAGCATCCCCCTCCTGGCACACACAGGTAACCACTGTTGCAGTTTCTCCTTATATTGTTCTCCAGAATTATTTAATGCACATGCAAACAAAAATGAGCACAGGTTTGTCCCTGCTTGGGTACTTCTCAAACACATAAGCTGCATAGTTTTACAATCTCTCTCTCTCTCTCTCTCTCTCTCTCTCTCTCTCTCTCTCATTTAATCTTCATTGGCAATTTTTCTATTCCCCCACCGAGGAAGCGCCCTTGTTCATTTTCAGCCGCAGAGCACAGACCTATGTAACTCACTTCTTCTGTTCCTGTGCTGATGGATGTATGGGTCTCTGGTTCTTAGGTAAGCCAGACTAGTCTTCAGTGCATACCTTCTGCACTCTGCCAGGGTTAAGTTTACCCTTAAATTTGCAGGACAGGGGAGCTGAATCCAAAGGGAGGTGTGGCTGTAATTCTGCTACTGACAAACTGTCTGGCATGGCTGAGCAGACTACACATTCCAACGGGCGATACCTGAGAACCTGCTTTGCCATAGCCTCACCACAAAACTTTTAAATCTACCAGCCAGATAGAGAGTGACCTCTGTTTGGAAAAAGCATGCTACTGTATCCCCACTCTCTTTGTCCCTAGGACAAAGCACAGCATCCTTTGGCAGATGTGGAGGTGGGCATAGTTCTGTTCACCTCAGAGCTGTAGTCAGCTAGGGAGGATAGAAGCACATCTCTGGCTGTAGCTTCTTAATGGAGCACGACAAAGGCACTTTCTTGAGGCACACTGGGGACTTTCAAGGGGGCAGGGGCGGTTCTTAAAAGCAGCTGCCATTGACATCTGGTCTCAGTAGAGGAGAGGGGCCACAGAGTCTTTGGTTGGTTAAGGGTGTTCATTCACTCAGACCCCACCTCATGCCCTTGGCTCCTCCTCCACACAGAGGACTGTCACCTTGGCATGCCAACGCCTGCACATTCTGGGGTCCCTAGGCTGGTTGCTGAGCTTGAGTGAACAGAGATCTCATTAAGCTCAGTGAAGCTCATTAAGACTGCAGACTACACTGGGCGTCAAAGGAAGGTCAACTTTCTATTCACGGGAGTTGGTGCCTCTGGGACCAGGAGGTGCCAACAGTCACGAAGAAGATGAAGGGGATCAAAGAGGCAGACAGCTGTGTGGCCCAAGTTCCCTAGGGCACCCAAACTGTCACCACCTCCTTTTCCCAGGCCTGTCCCTGCCCTGAGGAGATCCAGGTGGGAACTAAGTCTATCAGTCACCACCCGGGGCCTCCAGGAAGGAAGGCAGGCAGGGATGTTGAGCTGAGAAGATACAAATTGGGTGTTAAGAATGCCACCCTTGCTGGAGACAGTAATCATGTCCAGAGGCCACTGTGTGCATGCCCTTGCCCTCTCTGATAGCCAGACTCATCATCTGTAAACTGGAGGCTTTACAGGAGTCCCATGGGTCACAGAGTTGCCCAGAAGCTAGTGAGCCTGAGCTAGTCTCCTCCATCCTCGGCCCTCCTACATCCCCACAGCTCTCTGCAAAGGTAGAGGTCTGCCCTTAAAAGCAAATGAGCCAGGCAGGGATCTCCCTGAGTTGACAAGCATCACGTGGATAGCATGCAAATGACCCAGCTCTACATTAAACTGAGTTATTGGGAAGATCTTATAGACACCAATCCTGAGATAAACTGTCAATCTGCCAGGCCCCTCCCCAACTCTCTTAAACTCTTCACACTCCATGTTGTGATCAGTTTCCTGGACCCTGTACACATGGCTGCTACACAAGGAGATCCTGAGGCCCTGGGTCAGAGCCAACCTGCTTCCTGAGACCTGTCTCTCAGTGACAAGCCTCCCAGGGCTCCAGTGCTACCAAATGAAGAGTGTGTTAGGCAAATCCAAGAACTTGCTCCAGGAGCTCCAGAATAGGCCCCTTGGTCTGACTACTGCCTCCAACCCTCTAGTAATACTGTCTGCCTTTGTGAAGGGTTATCCTGGTGGTTGAGGATGTGCTTTTAGGACAAACCTGCGCTCCAGGATGGGCTCAGGGTCCAGGAAAAACCATTACTCAGGCTTTGGTTCCCTTGCATGCATCTAAACCTGATGATTAGAAAAAGAGCTGATTCCTGCCTGACATGCTGATGCACACCTTTAGTCCCAGCACAGAGGCAGATGGATCTCTGAGTTTGAGCCCAGCCTGCTCTACAGAGAGGGTTCCAGGACAGCCAAGGCTACATGGAGAAACCCTGTCTCAGACTGCTCCACCCCCCCAAAAAAGCTGACTCCTGTGTGTGATGACCTTGCCCCCCAGGTATGCTGTGGTCCTAATGCCTAGTCCCCATGGACAAGAGCTTATTGGGGGGTGGGGTCTCTGCAGCCAACCAGGTTAAGATGAAGTCATTAGGGTGGGGCCAACTCCAGCATGATAGATGTCTCTCTTAGAGGAATTCGGACATGAAATGACAGACACACAGACCAGCAGATGCCCAGCAGCCAGCGGGCCTGGACCAGATCCCCTCTTTGAATTTCCAGAGGGAACAGCCCTGCTGTCAGAGCTGAGGGTCTTCTGCTGTCGACATCTGTGGTGCCATCATGGCGCCCCAGGAAATGAATATCAATTCCAAGAAGAGTGTCTGTTGTGTTACATGCCAGGCAGTACCTGCCTGATCGCTTCATTTCTTCACTGTGGATGGTGAGTCTAAAGGTTTGATAATTCCTCAACAAACAATTGGCACCACACCATGCCAGGCATAACTAGGCAAGGACGCAGTGCTCTCTGTATTGCACCCAGCCCTCCCTTTCATATCTACTAGTGACCAGGTGACCTGGTGTGTAGGCCACCTTGGATTCCTTCCTCACCCTCGGGGATCTGTCCTGATCCCTGAACTGCCCTGTTTAGTTCAGTTCCAGCTTTATAAGACCCCAAAGGCACAATGTCTATGCCTGGGAAGAAGTCCAGTGGCTGTCACAATGCCAGGCTTTCAAAAATGCCCAATGGTGGAGGCGGATGGGCCCCATAAAGGCACAACTGGGAGGCCCTGGCCTCACACTGAGCCCAAGTGTTCCCATCTCTGTCCTGGACATCCTCTACCCACTCGTGTGTGTGTCCAGGTCTGGTGCCACCCTCTGTGTCAGGCTGCGTGTGAACACTTAGTTATTTCAATTTTAAGAACATGATGGAGCCAGCGAGGCTGAAAATGCTTGTGTTAATAGCAGCGGTCTGCAGTTTCCTCTCACTTTAATAGGGACCATCTGCCACGAGCAGGCAGCAGGCACAAGCCAGCTCCTCCCCATGTGTGTAGCACCTTGCCACACACCAGTTGTCCACTCTCAGTCAGGTGGGGGTGATGAGGTTTGGATCTGTAGGGAGAGTTGAGCCACAACTCCAGGGAGGATTTTAAGGTGCCCCGGAGGCTGGGGCTGGGGCTGGGGCTGGGGCTAGGACATGCATGATCCCAAGAAGTGCCTCTGTTCTGTTGGCCTGGACCACAACAGGGTCACCAAACACTGGCTGCATAGAGCTGGGGGGGAGGGGGGAGTGACCTGGATCTGCTGTGGTCTTCCTGCAAAGTCCCAGGGAGGCCTGTGATATGAGGCAGCTCTGGCTCTGCCCTGATCCACCCACAGGGCAGTCCCTGTCTCCTGGTGCCTTAGTTTCCACATCTGTAGAGTGGTTGGTCCTGAAATGCCCACCCAAGCAGGCCACGAACACTGAAGCAGTGTGAGAAGTTTCTCTGGTAACCAGGTATGGGAAGAGGGCTAGTATCTTCCAGAGCCAGGCAGACTTCAGTGAGGGAGCCCAGACAGTATGGGGGTGTCTGGCTTTACTTCCAGTCTGAGCTGTGTTGAAAGTGGTGTGGCCCACACAGCTCTGGGTCCCAGTTCCACAAAGCCTGTGAATGGAGCCAGCTGGAACTGGGCCCGAAAACAGAGAGCCCCTGCGTCTCAGATCCCTTCATCCCCTGCTGCAGGGAAAGGCTCCTGAGTCAGGACGAAAACACAGGGCTATAGCGTGGCCCCGCTGGGCAGGGGGATCTTGTAGCCACTGCGCAGGAGCACAAGACAGGCACCCAGCCCTAGGGCTCCTGCCAGCAGCACGGCACCCAGAGCCTTGAGGAAGGAAGTCCTGGTCCGGGTGAAGGAACCGGGGGCCATGATGCCCAGGAGGGCGGTGCTAACGGTGAGCGTGTAGAGTATGGACACACCCGTGTTGAGCGCCACGATCTTCCCGAACTTGGCGAACGGGGCGATGATGCAGAAGAAGAGCGGGACGGTGGCGATGACGGTGGTGAGCGCACTGGACACGATGGCCACGCCCACATGCCGGACGGCCTCCAAAGTCCTCCACTGGCGCTGAGAGCTGGCATCCTGAGACAGGAGAGAGAGGGGGGGAGGACGGGGGGAGAGGGGGGGAAGGGGAGGGGGAGGGGGAGGGGAGGAAGGAGAGGGAGGAGAGGGAGGAGAGAGAGGAGAGAGAGGGCGCGCGAGCTGGGGCTGAGCAGCACCGCGGACAACAGGTCTGGGGCTCGACTGTGGGGCATGCTAGCTTATACTGCTGCCTCAGGGTGGCTCTGCCTGAGACTCCCATCCCATGCTGATAGGCTTTAGGACAGGAAGGTATGCATAGTGAGTCCTCAAAAATGGGAGCTCTGACTGGAATTACTCTACCCTTTTAACCAAAAAGTGACTAAAATTGTGGATGATGCAATTCTAGTCAGTCTTAATTTTTTTATCAGTCTTCACAGCAAACCAGGAAAAACAAACAAACAAACAAACAAAAAACCCCCCCGAAACTGTGGACGGTTAACTTTAGTTGTTGACACAACCTAGAATCACCTGAGAAGAATCTCAGTGAGGGGTTGTCCACCCTGGGTAGGGTTGTAGGGGATCCGTAACAGATGTAGGAAGACACAGCCTACCATGGGTGGTACCATTCCCCAGGCTGTGTAGCAGTGGATTAGTCAAGCTGAGCACAAGCAAGAGAGCAAGTGAGGGAGTGAGCAAGCAAGACAGCATGCATTCAATTTCTCTCTGCTTCAGACTGAAGAAGTATGTGGCTAGATGTCCGAAGATTTTGCCCTGATCTGTCCATAATGAAGGGCTACAAAGTGGAAGTGTAAGTCAAACAAACCCTTCTTCATCTGAACTGCTTTTTGTCGGGGGTACTTTATCATGGCAATAGGTATTTAACTAGAGCAGCTCCGCCCCCAATCCCCTCCTTAGCTCCACAGCAAGCTTTTGCTGTGGTCTCATGACTGGAAAGGCACCTCATGCACCTCATGCACCTCGGGCTGAGGATTGAGACACTGCAGTCTTGGGGACAGCTCCTAGGACATGGCTTGCCTGGGTGGTCAGTATGGTGTGTCTATCTGCCCTTATGAGCCCTCCCATTGCCCCAAGATGGGAGCTGAGTCAGGGGTCAGGCATACAGAGGGCTGCTTACCTCAGCCTGCTGTGGGGGTAGGTTCTCCCCAGCCAGCAGGTAGCCTTCTACCAGATGGACACAGTAATCCACAGAGGAGCCCACCAGGATGGACAGGGAGATGGCCTCCACAGCTCCCATCTCCCAGCCGCTCCAGTACATGATGGTCACCACGAGGCAGACGATGCCTGTAAGAGAAACGGGAAGGGTATAGCCTAGACCTTTTCCTGCCCATGTGGTCCTAGAGTGTCCCTGGAGAATGGAGACATCTAAAGTCAAGAGGGATGCTGGTGCTCAGTGGCATAGAGAAGGGGAGGGAGGAGGCAGGTACAGCCACATACCACTCACCTAAATGATGCCACAGACAGATACCTGGCTCCACTCTGGGAACACGGACAGGTAGTTTCTGTGTGTCACTGTCACACAAGGTCAAGCTGAGGGTCTTTTTGTAGGGGTGAGGATTGCAACGAGGCCTTTGCTAAGACTGGATGGCCAGAGGCTCAGAGAAAGACCTTGCTTTGAGGACCAGAAGACCCCTACACCCCTACATAGTGCCATCCCCACCAGCCTGGCCCAACCACACACCCACACCAACTGTTCTACCAACCACACACCCACACCAGGCCTTCTGTCTTTTGCCATGTGCTCTGGCCCATCCCATCCCTGGTGCATTGTCACCCTGGGCACATATACCTAGGATACTGAGAAGCACAGGCAGCAGCAGGAGGACGTGGGTTGTGAACACAGCCACCGCAGCCACACAGATGAGCAGGGAGAGGACCAGGCCATACAGGGCACTCTGTACCCCTGCAAGGTAGGAGAGAAGGGGGTTAGGGGAGGCTGCAGGGCGAGGAGACTACAGCTCCCCTTCCACCCATACAGAGGTTACCAGGGTTGTACAAAGGGGCAGTCATGGCAGCTTGGCCACCCTGAGGCATGGCCACCCTGAGTCTCCACTGCATCGTGGACTGCACACGTGAGAATTTTATTCGGAGTTCGAGAAGTTAACCATGGCCCCAGAAAGTGGTGGCCTAGGAAGGGCCATGACATCCTTTTTTAAAAATTATTATCGTATGCGTGTATGCATGTGCCCATGTGCCAGAGCACACGTGTAGAGGTCAGAGGACTTCGTGCAGTCGGTTCTTCTCTTCCACCGTGGGATTCAGGGATTGACTCAAACCACCAGACTTACACAGCAAACGCTTTTATCCACAGAGACATATCACTGGCTGGAATGTTACTTTCCAGGTGGCCAAATTCAAGATCACACACGGGCAGATGCTACCGGCAGGAGAGGACCAACACTGGCCTCTCATCAATGGCCGCCACATGGCAATTCACTGGGATTCCAACCCAGGACTTGGGGTAGCAGAAGAGCTGCACAGACAGACCACACTGTGCTCTCAATGTGGGTAGCTGCCTCTGTGTGGCTGCCCACCACCTGGCCTGGGGGAGGGGTAGGCCCATACCCACCTATGATCTCCATGAAGATTTGCTTCCAGTGCTCACAGGTCTGGAAGCCTCGGTGCAGGGCTGAACCCTCGGGGAAGGTCTGCAGCTGCTGCCGGAGGAAGCTCTCCCAACGCAAGTAGTCTGAGTAGGTCTGGAAGGAGGACTTGCCCTTGTATGTGGTCTGCAGGGGACACAGGCTGGTGAGGCTAGTGGACGTGCTTTGAATCTCCTAAGGACAGCTACTCTGTGGCCACTAGTGAGGTGCCCTGTGAGGATGTGGTTGCTGAGCCATCCCATCCACTGCCATGAGTCCCCTCAAAATAATACTCTCTTAGAATACGCCATGCTCCCATGTGCCACTCTCTGCCTATTCAGGAAGCCCCTCCACATGACCCCAAGACTGGCTAGGGTCCATCTCCTCTGAGAAGCTTCCCTTTTGTTCAAAATGGGCCTTCTTTGGGCTCTCAAGCAGCCCCTTACCCAGACTTCCTCACAGCTCTCAGCATATCTGGTCAGATGCCTGCCCCTTGGCTGAGGAGTCAAGCACACAGGGTCTTGGGCAGCTTGCTGGGCCACAGTACACGTCCCAAAAAGGGATGTAGGACTTTCTTTTCTGTTGCCTCACTGTCTCCGTTTGGTTCTTCCTATGAAATAGTCTCAGTATGCCTATGCACAGATGTGTGTGTGTGTGTGTGTGTGCGCGCGCGCACATGTGTGTAAACGCACTGAGGGTCAGCTTGGCAGGGGATGTCGTGGTGGATGATTGAGATGATCAAGAACATTTCTAATTTCAAGTTGACTATGGCACCAGCCTGATAAAAGGAAGGTAGTTCCACCACGTGCTGTAGTATGGATGGACCTTGAAGGACTTGATGCCCATGGAAAGGACAAATATGTTTGATTCCTTTTGTGTGATATATTTAGTGTAGTTAAGCACACGCACAAAGTCGAATAGGGTTGCCAAGGGCTGGGATTCCTCCAGCAGGAGGAACTTGGTGATTGACGTTTGGTTGCAACAGTGACAACGTACTTTTCTTTCTTTTTTGAGACAAGGTCTCACTACGAGACCCTGGCTGGTTAGGAATTCCCTATCTAGACCAGGCTGGCCTCGAACTCACGGAAATCTACTTGCCTCTGCTTTCCAAGTGCTGGGATTAAAGGTGCATGACACCATGCCCAGTTGGCAATAATTTTTTTAAATGTCAAAAAATGGCTAAGATGTGGGGTGGGTAATCTCTGTTGTCAACTTGACTGGATTTAGAATCGACGAGGATTTGTTGAGTCGTGTCTCTGGATGTGTTGAGGGTATTTTCAGGGAGTTAGAGTAATTGAGAGGAAAAGATCCATTTTGGATGTGAGCGGCACTATTGCACAGGCTGGTGTCCTAGGTTGAATAAAATGTTAAAAGGAATGTGCTATTAGAATGTGAACATCCTTTCTCTGCTTCCTGGCCCACCATGGTAGAAAGTACTCTTTTCCACCACACTGTCTCTGCCATGGTGGGCTAAACTCTTTTACGCTACTCCCAGTTAAGCATTTAGGTCACAGTGATAAAATACGAATGATACAGAAAAGTGGTACCAGGAGTGGGGTTGCTGCTGTAGTTAAGTCTGACCATGCAGCTCGGAGGTCCCTAAAAGTTATAGGAATTTCAGATGGGAGCAAGGAACAAGAGAATTAAACTAGAGTCTAATTGAGAATAGACTAGTCTATTGGGAATTAGGCTAGAGTCCACTCATGTTATATTCTGGCAAAACAACAAACACAAAAAACATTGTCTACATCTTGTCTATGTCCCTATAATAGATGATTTTAATTGTCAATTTGAAACAATATACAATCACTTGATAGGAAGCTCTCAGTGAGGGCATGCCTATGTCAGGTGGGCCTGGGGCATGTCTGTAGGAGGATTATCTTGATTACATTAATTGAGATAAAACTGGAGGAGGTACCATGAGATAAGACCTACTCACTGGAGGTGGCACCATCATCTCCATAAATAAGTGAGTAAGTGCAGAGCTGAGGAGATGGAGAGATGACTCAATGGTAAAGAGCACTGGCTGCTCTTGCAGAGGAGCTGGGTTTGACTCCCAGTACCCACACAGTGGTTCACAACCATCTGTAACTACAGTTCTAGGGCATCTGATGCCTTCTTCTAGCCCCTGTGGGCACTGAATACTTGTGGTGTACAGACATACATGTTGAGAAAATGCCATCAACACAAAATAAATATAATAATAATAATAATGATAATAAATTTTTAAGGAGTAGCAAGCTGAGTAGAAGCATGCATGCATTCACTGCTCTCTGCTTCCTGACTACAAGTGAAGTTGACCAGATGTCTCAAGCTCTTGTCATTGTGACTTCCTTATTAGGATGAGCTGTAACCTAGAACTGTGAGCTAAAGTAAAGCCTTTCTCTCTTGAGTTGCTTTTGTCAGGGTATTTGATAGCAGAACAGTTTTATGTCAACTTGACACAGGCTATAGTCATCTGAAGGCATTTTCTTAATTAGTGATCTATGAGAGATCATTGTGGGTGGTGCCATTCCTGAGATGGTAGGTCTGGCTTCTATAAGAAAGCAGGCTGAGCAGGTCATGGAGAGCAAGCAAGGAAGTAGCACCCCTCCATGGCCTCTGAATCAGATCGTGCTTCCAGGATCCTGCCCAATTTGAGTTCCTGTTCTGACTTCCTTCAATTTTGAGCAGTGATGTGACATTGTAAGCCAAAGAAGTCCTTCCTTCCCTAACTTGCTTTTTGGTCTTGGTGTTTCATTGCAGCAATACGAACTCTCAGTAGGACAAACAGCAACTGGAAACACCACAAAGGAGAGGATGCATTTAAAGGTGGCAGATTAATTAATTTGGCTGAGGAAGTTTCAAGACAGCCTAACACTGCGGCTGTGGCATAGTTAATGCTACCCACATTTAGTCAGATCTACAGTAAAAATGAGGATCACTATTAAGTAAAACCCAAGCACTCTGAGCTGGGACAGTAGGAAAGCCCATCTCAGGAATTAGACTCCAGGGCATGAAAATGATAACTCACTTGAAAGATTTTTCCTTGACAAACACAGGGCCACCCAAGGAAGTGTTTTCCCAAGTTCAGCTACCTGGGTACCAGAGGCTACTGAAGCTGTCGTCCAAGGACTGGTGTCAGACCTTGGTATTGTCAATATGGTGATGGTGTGTATGAATACAGGATGCAAGAGGTATAGGTCATGGAGCTTGTAGTTGTCCTTTTGATTTTACAGGGGCTCACAGCTAGGGGCTTCCCTTGAGTCTCTGAGGCGACTCTGAAGTCAAGACTTTTGATAAATGGCAGAACTGTTAAGCATTCAGTTTTCACTGTGAGAGGGACATGAGCCTTTGAGGGCCCCAGGGGTAAAAGATTATGCCTTAAACTGATGTATTTAGGTGTTAAGTTGACAAGGGGTAGACTTGTAACACGTTATCTTTATTGTTAATGATGCCATATTTAGAAACACCCAGGAGATAGCAAGGAAAACTTGAAAGTTTCTAGAAAGTATGTGAGTGAGGGAGAAGGGCTCATCCCACAGACTGGGGTCCCAGGCATGACAAAAGAGAAGGCTGGTGATATTATAGAGTGTTTTACCAAAAATAAAAAAGGCAGCTTTGACTCAGCCTGGGATTGTCCTCACTGGCTTAGGGGTCTCTAGTTCACCTGATCTGGATCAGAAGAGTCATGGTCTGTACTACCAGTAACACTGACTGTGGGTGACTGTGTCATGGGCCTGAGAACAGGCACTCCCCTTAACTTGTCACCTGGTCTCTATTTCTGCCACTCCCAGCAAAATGTGTTATCTCCATGAGTCTCCATAACAGCCAGACTGGGCAAGAGGCGGCTTTTAAAAAACACTTTTAAAAAGATTTATTTATTTTATGTACATGGATGTTTTAGCCACATGCATATCTACCTAGACATCAGAAGAGGTCATCTGACCCCATGAGACTACAGTTACAGAGGGAACTGGGGATCTGATCCACGACATAGTCAATCACAGCAAGATCAGGTAAAGACTGGACCCCTGGTTTCCACATGGAGGCAGCAGACATTTTGTCAAGCCTGAGAGACTAAAGTGTCAGGTCTCAGGGAGACCAGATCAGGGGATATGCTTGTGTGTATAAGTATATGCACATTTGTGTACACATGTCCCTGTATCTCCCTTGGCAGGGAACATGAAGATGACAGATGAGTCTCCTGCCCCTCCTTTATCCCTATGGGTGGTAGAAAGAATTAAGATGTGCAGTCAGATGGGGTAGTACCTGACACTGCCAACTGCCAGCTATGACCTCAGGCCAAAGCCCAGTATCTTTCTCTGGTCTGGGCTGAGGGACAGGAGTGTATGGGGACATGTCTTCAAGAAAAACAAACACACTATACAGGGCCCCCAGGCTCACCGACTCAAAGGCCATGGAGATCCACTGCACACGGCCCTCTTTGACACCCACTGCCCCATGGGATAGCTGCCCTGGCAGCAGGTTGGGCTCAGGCAGCTCCTTGCACTCGGGGTGCAACATCTGCAGGAAGGAAGAGATGCTGTACCCTGTAGGGAGAAGCAGGAGGAGGTTGGGGCAGGAAAAGTGGTCAATTCTGCACATTACACCTGGGTGCACACACTCACCGGCCTCTCAAGCTTCCAATGTGCTTGCAGACACTGGGCAGTTGTCATTGAGAGACCTGCAATCCATACTTGCTACTGAGGTGGAAAGTGCCATTTTGGATCACTGCAGTCAAGTAGCCTTTGGACTAGCCACTTGCCCTCCATTCTGGAAGAGCTCCCCCTGGAGGCATACCTACCTACACATTTTACTAGCGCACCCCCCCCCCCCCCCCGCAGCCTTCTGATTCTCTGGCAAGCCCGGGCACATTTGAAAAACGTTTGCACAGAGTTCTGAGTACTGGGCACACTCCAGGACAGACACCCAAACTCTAGGCACATATTATCTAGCGCAATCAAGTGGACCATGACCTCACATGGTCCCCAGCCATGACTGCACATACCTGACGGCAAGCACTGGGCCCCTCCTGGCTTCACAAGCTCCGAGTTGCCCGCGATGGCCTTGCAGAGGCGACACAGGTGCCCGATCTCTTTGAAGAGGTCAAAGCTGCTGTCGTAGATGACGCTGCCCTTTCCCAAGGAGACACACCGGCCCGGGCACTCAGTGAGTTGTGGACTCAGTCCCAGGCTCCCCTTCCCCACGGTGGGGGACAGACCCTGCAGCAGCTCCCTTGTCCTGTGTTACCACCACGTCATACCCTCAAGTGGATACCCATGGCTTGGCGTCTCTGCTCCAGTAACAGCTCACCCCCTGTCCCCACCTCCATTCTTCCGCTCAACTGGACTTAATGCTTATCTCCCTTGCTTCCGGCCAGCTCTATCTTGCATGTCTGCCTGTCTCCTCCTCAGGCTCCCACCCCTGTTCTGAATGTGGACAGTATCCTTCTGACTGGAAAGACAAACCTCATCTTCTTTTGTTCCTTGACAGGTTGCACCTGCCATGCCTGTGCCCAACCTGAATATGACCTCTAGTGACCCTGAAAGTCAGGGTCTTTCAGTCACACATGGTCAGTGATGTCAACATACAGAGCCCACCCCAGAGGAGACAGGCCTCTGTCCTCTCGTCTGTTCTATTCCCCAATGAAGACAAGGTAGCTGGTGTAGGTACCCAAATGTACCCATATCCCTGAGTAATTCTCAGTCAGTTCTCTTCCTCCGGGGGAACAATGCTCCCTCAGAGGTCTGGGGAGGTCCTGTGTGGGCTGGAGGAGCTGTGTAGGAGTCAAGAGTGTATGTGAGGGACCGGACTGCCAGGCCATGCACAGGTGCCTGTTTTCAAGTTTCTGCTGCAGCTGTGACCTTCCACACCTGCCCAAAGTGGCCGTACCGGGTCCCCGATAACGTGGTTGTCCATCTGCTGGGTTCGGTTGATGCCAATGATGCCAAACACCACGAAGACCATGGCTCCTGTATCTACCAGTGGCCGCACTGCAGGCTTCCCACAGCCTGTGTTCACACAAGGGTTGAAGCCAAAGGTGGCAGAGATGCGGGCCTTGGGCACTGCAGGAGGGGGGTCAGAGCCAACACTGAGGGTGGGCTCAGGCTTCTGAGGCTCCCCTCAACCCCCCTCTCCAGGGATGTGTCCTAAATACCTTTGTCACTAGGCACATAGAAGAAGCCTTTGGTGGGCCCATCAGGGCTGGAGCTGAGCAAGCACCCAGGTGGCGCCACACACAGGCGCCCGTGGAAGGGGGGCTTGTGAGACTGAGCAAAGTACAGCTTCCTGTGGAGGCAGGGAGGCCAGGCTGAGTTGGGAAGGCCAAGAAAAGGAGGTGGGGTGAGGAGGATGGGCTAGGAAGTCCAGGAAAGGTCAGGGGAGGTGAGACAAGGAGGTCACTTCAGAGGCCAGAGAGGGTAAGCTCTCCTCCAGCATAGGGGCAGAGGGTGCCCGGGGCTGTGGGCTGGGGCTTGTTTTAGTTCTGCCTCTGCCAAGACCAACCTGACCCTAATCAAGGCTCTTCCCTCTGGCTCTCAGTCTCTTGCCCTGGCACAAGAGGGGAGGAAGCACAAGTGTCTGCTTTTAAAACTGTCCCTCAGAGTTCAGGAAGGACCTAGGGCAAGCTTTAGTGTGCCCCACCCACAGCCTATTGACCTACTGACCAATTGACCTATTGACCCATTGAGGAGTCAAGGCGCCTTGAGTTTGCCACTGGCTTCTAGTTCTTCTAGACTGATCAACCAGGGAATTGCCAAGCTCCAGGTCATGGCTGTACATATCAAGCAAGGCCTGGCCCTGGGCTTGGGAGCAGACAGTCTACCCTGAGACTTAGATGGAAAGGACCCAGTAGAGCTACCTTACCACCCCTGCCTCCTCTCTTCCCTCCTCTACTTCAAGTGGAATCAGCCTGTCGGGGTCAGGGAGCTGAATGCCCTGAAACCAGTTCCTTGTCAGACCACGCTCTCCAGGTAGCACATGCAGTATAGACCTGGCATTGAGATGCCCTCCTGAAATGGGAGAAATGGAAGCTGAGCTGCTCTGGTTCCCAAGTGTGGCTCCTGGTCTGCCAGGAAGCTGCTGCCTCTCGGTAGCTGCCTGTCTCCTGGGGAGGTGCTCATTACCCCATCCTGCCCCTAGCATGCGGACACAGCCACATCGGGTGTTGGAAAAGTGAATGGCTGGATACTTGGGCCAAGGCATCCCTCTCTGATAAATAAGGCCATAACACAAGGGTATAAAGCCTGGGACAAGACTGCCCTGGGGACTTGGGACCCGTGAGGTGGAGAAGGGAGCTTTCATTCAGCAAGAATGAGTCACTTGCTGCACGCCAGGGAATAAAACTACAAGACAGAGAATAAAAGCTACAAGAGATACAACCTATGCCACTCCACAACAATCTAGAAAAGGGGCATGAAGTTATCTGCTTATTAAGAGTGGGTGAGAGCCTTGGACAGGAAGTGTGGGCACACGTTCATCCAGCCAGCAGAGACCTAGTCACATGACAAACACCACACAAAGTGCAGCCTGAAAGATCCCTCAGAGTACCCTGAAGGACCCAGTGTTGAGGTTGGAGCCATCACATGCCAGACCCACGTGATTGCAGGTGGCAACTGGGGACAGAAACAGCACAGATGCTGCATGGAGAATCTGAATGGGGTGATGTCAGATGGGGCAGGGGCTCTGTACAGGGACAGCCTCCCCCCGGGAGGTGGCATTAGGCTAGAAACTTGAATCCAGTGGTGTAAGGCTCCAGGACATGAGGAGAATGTTCTGGGTACAGAGGGTGACTGCCAAGGCCATGAGGTAGATCCAGATGGCCATAGTGACCCTGCAGAGCTGACCGGAAAAGTGGCAAACTAGAGTGGGGATTGTGGGCCAGTCATCTTTGCCAGTGTCCCCACTCCTAGAGAGAAGTGATGTGAAGCCATGGTGGTCTGCACGGCTCTTACCGAGTGTGCTGCTGCTCCTTGGTGGCCACGTAAAAGCTGAAGTCAGACTTCCAGCCTCTCCTGGCATCACAGGCCAGGGCTGTCACCATCCACTTGCGGGAGGGGCTCGCCGCCTGGAGCATCCCTACTGTAGACATACAAGCGGTCAGCTTCTTGGTGAAGTCACCAAAAGGCGCTCTATACACCTAAGCAATGGGTTGACAGAGACAAGACACGTGACTCGGGGAGGCTACCTCGGCCTGCCCGGCCTCAAGGTCTGTCCCCTCCCTCCTTGACCTATCTCCCACCCTGTCCAGGTTCCCAGAGCTCAGAGGCTTAGATTTGAACTTGAAAAGTGGACAACTTCTCCTCTCTCCCTTCACCCCCTTTCTCTCTGAACCTCATTTCTTTCCCACTGGGCTAGCCTTAACTGTTGATTTAACACAACCAAAAGTCATCTGCCCAGAGAGTCTAAATGAAGGACTGTCTACATTGGGTTGACCTGTGGGCATGCCCGCGGAAGATGTCTCAAGTTAACTGATGTGAAAAGACCCCGCCCACTGTGGGCGGTATCATTCCCTATACAGGGATTCCTGAACTGTATAAGACTGGAGAAATAGAGCTGAGCACAAGCAAGCAAGTGAGCACGGATGCATTTATTTCTCTCTGTTCTTTACTGTGGGTGTGATGGGACTAGGTCTTTGAAGTTCCTGCCTTGATTTCCCCAAAATGATGAACTGTGACCTAGAATTAATTATAAGCTGAAGTAAATCTCCTCTAAGTTGCTTTTCATCAGGGATAAAAGGACCTAAGGACTGAGCCTAGGCAGGATGGGCAAGGCCTTGCCCTTGTGGAGTTGGCAGTGGGGATGGTGTCAGATTCCAGCTGGGCCAGATTCAGTCAGACAGGACCATCCGGTGGGAGATGTGGCAGCGAGAAGGGCATCCTGAGAAGGGAGGCCAGGTAAGGCTGTGGAGGGAGGGGTGGAATTTGTGGTGGGGAGGACAGGTGGGTTCCTCTGTGTCAGTCATCTGGATGGCAGGAAGGGTTAAAGGAACAGGAATGATCCTGTTGAGGGGGACACTGAATCTGGGTGTGGCCATGGGAGGCTGTTTCCTGGGTAATCTCTTTGTTATAGGATGAACTATGGGCTGTCCTTGTAGACAGTTACTGCATTTCACTGTCAGGTGGTCCAGAGCTCTTCCTCCTTGTACAACTAAAAATGTCTTTGTCCATTTCATAGATCAGGAAACCGAGGCTCAGAGGGACTGAATCACCCACCCAACAACATCCAAGTTACACGAGGCAGAGCCAGGACTCAAACCCAGCTCTATCTGCAGACCCTGTCACACAACTGACTGCTATGGCAGGCCCTCATGTGCCCAGAACAGCTCCATCCTCAAGGGTCCTGCTCTTTGTCCCCATGGCCAGTATCCACCAGTATGGTACCAATGGCTCCTCCTCAGTGCCTAACTCCATGATAGCCTGGGCTCACCTGGAAGGATGGCACCTCTCCATCTTCAGGGGACACAGCCTGCCAGGGTGCTGGTAGGCTGGCATTGAGGGAAAGCCTGTAGACAGCTGGGTGGCCTTTGCTCTTCACTTTGGAGATGTACACGGTGCTCATGGACTCTGAGGATAACCAAGGGACGGAAGAGAAGAGGACGGTGACCGTAGCAGCCTCAGGATGCGACAGAAGCCCACCTTAGCTCTGTCAGCTAAGGAGCTGAGCACTGGTCTTAGGCTCAACCCCAGGTATTGATGCTGTCCCTCTGTACTAGAAAAGGTAGGATGGTGAGAAGTGACGGTCATGGGTGGGACAGTGGCAGTGATGGTGGCAGGTGATGATGACAGGGTGGGATAGTTAGTGTCAGATGGTGGGAGGTGGTAGCAGTCACGGATGGAGTCACACCCATGATGGTGAGAGAGACCAGCAATGGAGTCGGGTATGAGACAGCTTGAAAGGTGGAGCTAGGTCTGCTAATGAAACGGTGATAATACCGTGGGGCGACAGGGACAAACGTAACTGTCCACTGGGGTTACCTCCCCTAGTATACTTGTCCCAGACACCTTTCTGATGGAGACCCCAGGAGAGGTGAGCCAAGGCTCAGGATACCTCTAGACTGACTCTCAGGGCAGGCTCATGGAGGCTGCAGTAGGTAGAAGCCTGGAGTTATAGTCAGGGTGGGTGGTTAGCTGAGATGATGTGAGGATTCTGAAGTTTACAGATGCTGTCCCTTAGCTGACCCAAGGACACAGGTTCTTGTTTCCATGGGAGTAAAGGCTTTAGATGTGACCCACTCTCCACAGAGAGTCAGAACAAGAGCACCAGGGTGCATCGACGGACCCCACCGCACTCACCCTGTGCGGTGGTCTCAGGTCGGCTGGCCCAGGAAGCCCCGGAACCTCGCTTTTTCTTCTCCAGGGATGTCCTGACATTGTTCTGCAGGCTGTGGGGCTTCTCCTGGAACAGACCTGCCCCCCACAACCCCACTGAGTCAGGGACATGGGATCCTCTCTGTCCATGCCAGGTAGGTAAGGAGGATGGGCCAGGATCTATGAAGGGCCAGAGGCTGGAGGGAGTGGACATCAGTGGTTTGAAGGAGACTCAACAAAACCAAGGAACATATCAAATGTTTATTATGTCTCTATCTGGAGGGGGACATGCACTGATGTCCTCTATGTGCCCACTGGGCCTGGCTTTCCCAGTTCTATAGGATGAGGGTAAGGTTGGGTAATGGCCTCTGCTTTGTCATAGTGTTACAGGTGAAGTTTTTGTCTAACGGAGAGACACATCACACTTAAAAATGGCAGTCCTCACAGCCATCCCGAAGTAGGGATTATCAATCTCATTGGCAGAAGAGAAAGCTGTGGTTTCGAGAAACAGGGATTTCAGGGACCAGGAAGTGAGGGGAGGCCACCCTTTGTAAAGCCATGATCCTCTTTGCTGCCACACCAAAGGTCTCCCTGAAAAGGGGTTCAGAGTGCGTTACAGATATACGGATGAGGTGGCTCTCCTACAGATGGTTGTTTTGGTGTCTGTCCAGCTGGGAAGTGGAGGCGGCAGGGGACAGGCAGGGCGGCCTCTGGGAGTGTGTTTGTGTGACCAGGTAGAGCAACTCTGAGGTCCAGTGGAGACCTAGGGGCTGAACTATGGCTGTCTGTGAGATGCAAGGCTCTGGGTATCTGTCAGAGCTCCAGTCTGTTATCATGCATTCCGCTCGATGACCAAGGGAAGGCTGGGTTAACGGAACGATGCCCTGATTAAGGGAAGGTAATTAGCAGTGGCGGCGAGGCCCCTCTCCCGGGCTGCAGGCATTCGGCTCAGTTAAGCCTTGTCTATCTTCCCTTCTACCCCAGGGACAGAGTGCTCTGACCCTTGTCCACCCTAGCTCTGCCCCCACTCTCCCTGCCCTAAGCGCTGAGACCAGACACCTTGAAAGCCTCTTGCTCCTCTCAACACCTGCCCTGTCAGCATCCTACAGGGATTAAATCACTCCCCAAACTGTGACTCCTTAGCTCCTCCATGTCCCTTGTAGAACTGGCGCCAGCCTCCCGTCCACCTCCATCTGATCCACCAACCCCAACCCCCCCCCCCAGGATCCTGATCCTCCCATCAATGGACAAGTGTCAGCTCCTACCACCTTCCCCTCAGTAGTCTTGGCTTTGCCCTTCCCCATCACCGCCACAGCCCTCAGCCTAGAACCCTCCTTCCTTGTCCCTGCCAGCCTGGCCTGACCGACCTTCTCCCTTCTCCTTTGGGTCTAACCTACTCTTTCCCTTCCCCAGCTCTATTCATTTGATGACTCTCATTTTTTAAGTATCTGCTTAGACACCTCCTCCGGGCAGCCCTCCAGGATATGCTCACAGAGCACCCCATTCTTCCTTCACAAAGGCACCCATCTGCTACTTTAACAGCTTGTCCCTGACTCTGGAGCGTGGCGCCCCTGAGCCCAGGAGGTCCCACCCTCCTGCTCATTGCACCTCTGCAATCTCTCAGGCCAACAGGCGGGCTCAACTGGCGGGCATCCTCACCTGAGCAGGTGATGCAGGATATTCCCTCGGCGCTCAGGTTGTACTTGAGGTCCAGCAGCACCTGAATGTTGGTGTCGGGCCGGAAGAGCAGCGGGGCCCGGCTGGCAGGGCGGAGCCGGCTGGCGAACACCAGGGACAGGATAAGGATGGAGGCGAAAAGCCCTGTGAGAAGTGCCGTGTGAGAGATGATGCCCTGTGAAGGATCCGAGGCTGGTACCCCACCCTGGCAGAATCGGCAGTGTGGAGAGCAGAGGGAGGAGGAGGAGGAGGAAGAGGAAGAAGAAGAAGAGGAAGAAGATGGGGGGAGGAGGAAGGGGAGGAGGAGGAAGAGGAAGAAGAGGAGGAAGAAGAGGAGGAGGAGGAAGGGGAGGGGGAGGAGGAGGAAGAAGAAGAAGAAGAGGAGGAGGGGGAGGAGGAGGAAGAAGAGGAGGGAAGGAGGAAGAGGAAGAAGAGGAGGAAGAGGAGGAGGGAAAGGAGGAGGGAGATAACCCCACCAGAGGCAGGGAGAGCGATTATGTTTGTGGAGTTGCTGGGGCCCGGCTGTAAGCTAGAAGGGCTAGCTAGTGTCTCAGAGTATCCGTCCCTGAAGAGGACGGCACTTTTGCCTACTCTTTGTACTCTTTCTACTGTTTGGCTGCAGTAATTCTGATGAGCCATTGAAGATAGTGATGGTGCTGCATGCACACCGAGCACTCGGCAGGCCCCGCACCAGGCAAGACCTTTAAATGCACCAAACCCCTTACAGCTGTCTTACTAGACCTTTATTTGTTTTGGGTGCTAGGGAGACAGAACCCAGGCCTGGTACGTGCTGAGCTAGGCCCTGGCCCCAGGCCCTGCTACCAACCTCATTTTTAGAACAAGAATTCAAGTGTTAGACTGGCTGGCACAGCCAGGGGCAGAGGGTAGAACTCGGGTTCAAACTCAGCCAGCCAGTCTACTCCAGGGCCAAGCATGAGTACTCTACTCTCTTGCCTGGCACATGGCAGCTTGTAGGTGGTGGCTGAGGAGGCCCAGGGACAGCCTACCTAGGAAGAGGAGGAGGCGGAGAAGAGGCCGTGCTCAGACCTCTGAGAGCTACTCCACCCCAGTGCTTGTCGCCTGTGAGGTGTGGAGTATGTGGGTGTGTCTGCCTTCAGGAAGGGATTGGGGGCACACTCACCTAAGATCACCCAGCGGCTCTTGACAGCTGCCCATAAGACCCAGCGGTGCAATAGCTCTTGAAGCTGGGCGAGAAGCTGGTCCCTGCTGTTCCCATCAGGGGTGGGCTGCAGACCCTCACAGTGTACAGAGACCAGTGATACATCTCCCAATTCTAGAGATACTGCCAGGCAGAGTGGCAGCCAGTCAAAGTCTGAGCCACAGACTGCCCGGCCCACACCTGCACTGGCAAAGCCCACATGCAAGGTGACAGTCTCCACTGACTTTGGCGTCAGCCTATCTTTGAATCTCCCTCTGGAGGCCATCCCCACTCAGGCCAGTCAGCTCTCACCTGGCTCATCCTCGACATTCAGTAAGGGGATGTCATCATCCAGGTAGGGTAGGGGGCCCTGAGCAGGGCCACCCCCAGCCCGCTCTGGGGCTGTAAACAGGTCCCCAGGAAAATGCAAGGAGCTCTTGCGGCCGCACTTCTGGTGGCAGCTATGGAAGGCAGTGGACAGGCATGAGGCTAGGAGTCAGAGCACCAGAGAGGATGGGGGCAAGGAAATGGTATGAGCCCAGGAAGCAAATGGCTGCTCCTGACTCACAGGAGAGGCACCACTGACTATGAGAGCCAGGGCTGTTACTTCTAGAGCCATCTACTCTCAGCTGCTATTCTCTGGGGACACACAGGGTCACAGGAGGTAAGAAAGCTGTTCTATGATGCCCTAGGTTAGGGTCTTGCATAAAATGCACAGTAAGAGGGCACAGGTCCTCAGGTCCTTGAAGGAAATGATGGTCTTAAAGACGTGCATAAGTATGCCCACCTCCTGTTCATTCGCAACTACATGTTCATACTGCTGCTAGACAAGAGCTTCCCTGTCCCCTGCCTGGCCTAGAACCAGGCACACAAGAACCCTAGAGGGTTTAGGGACAGATGGCGGGGTGCTGTTGCTACTTAGGATGTGAAGGGTGAAGGATGCTCACCTGCTCTGGCAGGAGCTCTCCAGGGGTGCCATGTAGAGGCTCCAGAGGCCCAGGGCCGCAGGCATGGTGAACAGCACAGCCAGCCAGCAGCAGGTCACAATGAGGGACATGAACAAGCCGAAGTCATGCACAGCTGGGATCTGTAGCCAGGAGGCAGTGAGGATAGGGCACCGTGAGGCTTGGGTGTCTCTATGTCCAGAGATAACCGAAAAGCTGGGTCTCTCTAGACTGAAGGGAGGAACAGTTTACTGAAGGGGACAACAGCACTGGGTCTGGAGGATGCCAGAAGCTGTGCTGGGCACAGCAGAGGAGGAAGAGCTTGCTCCACCCGAGGGCAGAGGCTCTGGTCTACCTACAGTCATCTGGAAGCGGCCAGAGTAAGCAGCTGGTAGTGGCCATTACCAAAGATACATCAGACATTACTAGGCTGCAGGTTGATGAAGAGGAAGGGAAGGTTGGTACCCAACAGTGGACGAAGGGAGCCCCAGAAATCTCCCAGGGCTGTGGTGATTGGAGGAACTCTCACCAATCAGCAGGCAGACCTGAGGTTTGTGAAACCACTTCACCATCTGTTCATCTCAGACCCAGAATAATCCACTGAGAAACTGAGGCCCAGAGAGGTTTACATGAGTTATGCGGCCAGGTCACAAAGTCTCTCAAAGATGTGGGCCTAGGTACACAGAGCCCCACTCAGGAATACAGAAGTGGGAGTGGGAGAGAGGGGGAGGGATGGGGAGAGAGGAAAGAGAGACACAGGGAGGGAGAGAGGAAGACAGACAGACCCGACTGTACAAGAGATCAAAATGGGGCATGAAGTGCTATCAAGAGCTCAGGCCAAGAGTGAGGAGACTGTCGAGTCTACCATTTGCCAGCTGTGTGACCACACTAGAGTTCCAGTTTCTGTGCTAGGAAGACAGAGATAGTGAGACTTTTATCTTGGGTTGTACAGATCAGATGGTAAAGAAGTTCGGAAACACTGGTGCCCCGGGGCAGACTCAGAGCGAATATTCACTGACTGGACAGCTGTAACCGCCCCACATGTTGGCTTAGTCACGGAAACGGACTGCAGAGTCACTGCAAGGGTCTTGAGATGAAGGTGCTGGGGTCAGGAGCCACCCACGTGTGGGTAGATGGGAAGCCAGGACAAGGACCTCGGGCAGGCTTCGCACCTGGGAGAAGACGTTGGCGGCATAGGCGGCGGCAGTGGTCAGCGAAGTGAAGAAGGTGGCCTTGCCTGCCGTCTGGATGGTGTGGATCATCCGCAATTGAGGGTCTTCCAGGTGGGTGGCCTGGCGGTATGTGTTGATGAAAACAAAGACGTCGTCCACACCTGCAGGAAGAACAGGCCAAGGGCCAGCTCAGCTCAGGTCCCACTTCTGTGTGCCTCAGGTCAGGTGCCAGGTGGCTCACCTCTGGCTTAACGAGGCCATCTGACTGGCTCCATCCTGAGGTCAAGCCCCACCCACCAGACTCCTTGGCCCCACCCAGTCTCCAGGCCCCACCCACCAGACTCTTGGTTTGCACCCAGCATCTCCAAGCCCCACCCACTGTGGCCAAGCATCACCCAGCATGCACCTTGGCTCCCCTTACTGTCTCCAAGACCCACCCATAAAGTCTCAAGCTCCACCTACCAGCCTCCGTGGCCATTCTGAGTGAGTTCAAGCCCCATCCATCAAGTTTCCTGGCCCCACCTACCACTCGTCCAAAGCTTAATTTCTTATCTTTCCACCACTCCCAGAATGCCTTCTTGGGGGGTGGAGGGTGGGGGAGAGGGACAGAGTTCTCAAGCGGGAGACAACTCACCAATGCCCACAATCACAAAGGCGGCTACTCCATTGAGGATGCCCAAGTACTGGATGCCAAAGACCACATGGTAGAGAAAGAGAGCCACCAGGCAGCTGAGACCGATGCTGGCAATCCCAAAGAAGGACAGGAACACTGGGCAGGGTAAGGAGCAGAAGGGACCATGGGCAGGGTCCTCACAGGACCGCCCCCCTTCAGTGACCCTGACCCACTTATCCGGAGCTCCCTGCATCACCCTGTCTGTGCTC
This sequence comes from Rhynchomys soricoides, assembly GCA_019843965.1. Lineage (NCBI taxonomy): Eukaryota > Metazoa > Chordata > Mammalia > Rodentia > Muridae > Rhynchomys > Rhynchomys soricoides. The sequence goes on along the minus strand of JADRCH010000224.1, from coordinate 1,998,251 downwards.
CCGGGCACACACAGGGACAATTTGCAGAATTTGAAGCCTTCGTTCTCAGAGAAGGGGCTGGACAGGAGGGTCTGTGTGGCAGGTGAAATCATCTGAAGTCAGGATGCCCATGGAAGTTCTTCCAGACCCCACTAACTTCGCATGCAGGGACAGAATCGTGAGTGTATTGTGAATCGCCTGAGGGGACCATCCCATGGTGCGGGACCTGTCTGGTTCACCACTGCATCCTGGTGAGTCAGAACATCGGGCATGTATGTGCACCCAATTAACATTTGCTGCATGGATGATTTCATGTCGTTGCAGTTTATCTCTGTTCACCTGAGCAAGAGCATGTGCCTCCTGCGTACAGGCAGTAGTAAGAGGCAGCTAGTGCATGTGAGGAGTAGGCTCTTGAATGATCCACAACAGCCTTAAAATATCCCAGACACCCCGACACAAAGTTACCACGGTGTCTGAACACCATGTGGCCCAGCTTTAAGGAGCTGGATTGAAGGCTATCCCAGCATCCTTGAACAGGCGCTCGCGTGCCGCAGGGAGGGAAGGCGCTGGCTCACATGAGCCTTCCGAGGGAGCTGCCGTACCTGAGCAGGAGGTTAGGATGTAGACAAGAGCAGCGATGCAGCTGCTGCTAATGAAGGCGAGGAGCATGTCGTTATTGAAGGTCCGGCGTACCTCATAGTCGAAGAGGTCTGTCCCCCCATAGAGGACCTGGACTTTGCTGGGGGAGGGAGACCATGGAGAAAGGAGAAAGACAGGAAGGGGATTAAAGACGACCGTGGACACTCAATGCCCTTCATCAATAGCTCTTTACCTTGGCTGCTCATCAAAATCACTTGAGCTTCTAAAAATCCTGATATCTAGGCCTGATGCCAGGCAAATTAAAGCATAATTTCTTGGGTGGAGCTGAATCAAGTATTTTTTTTCCCCTCCAGATCTCCCAGGTGATTCAACGTGTAGCTGAGGTTGAGAACTACCATTCTACACAGATCAATGACAATCAGCCCCTCCATCATCTTCCGGTTCTCAACTGTCCACAGCAGCCTACAGTCAATCAAATCGGCTCCAGGTCATCCTGTTTCACACCGATATTCAGTGTGTGCTCAAGACAAGTTATTTTCCTCAAGAACCCCAGCCAGGATGATCACACTGTTTTTCTTCCATGTGTATATGTGGTATGTGCATACCTGTTCATATGTGTGTATGTGTGTGTGCGTGCATGTGTATGTAGAGAGTCTCCCTGATTGCACTCCAACTTATTCACTGAGGCAGAGTTTTCAGCTGAACCCAGAGTTCTCCGACACAGCTAGTTTGGCTAACCAGCTCACTCTGGGGCCCCATCTCCACTTCATAAGCTTTACAATGACAGGTGGGCTGCCACACTGATCTGGTGTTTAGGTGGGTTCTGTGGACCCGAGCTCTGGTCCTCACACCCAGGCAATAAATACTTTAACCACTGGGCAATCTCCCTAACCTCACACCCTCACACTGTAAAATACACACACACACACACATATATGTGTGTGTGTATATACATATATATATATACACACATACATACATATATATACATATACATACATATATATATATATATATATATATATATATATATATGTATATATAATGTATCCCTGGTTGGCTAGAACGTTCCATGTACCCCAGACTAGATTTTTGTTCTGTGCTCGCTCTCTCTCTCTCTCTGTGCATGCTATGTACATACACCAGGTTAGACTTGAACTCACAGAAATATGTCTGCCTCTGCCTCGGATCTTCCTGGGATTAAAGGTCATGCCCAGCCATCCCAAACTACCTATTTTTATTTTACTTATGTGTGTGTGACATGTATGTGTTGGTGCCCACAGAGGCTCAAGGAAGGCATCAGATTCCCCTGGATCTGGAATTACAGATGTTTGTGAGCCGCCTGATGTGGGTGCTGAGAACCTAACCTGAGTCCTCCAGAAGAGTACTACAAGCCCCTAATCACTGAGCCATCTCTCCAGCACCAAACTGCTTTAAAATACAAGCAAGAGTGACATTTCTAGCCATGGTGGGAAAACAGCTTCATATCAAGACTGCTGCAACCACAAGCTATGAGAAAATGGGGCTGGAGAGATGGCTGAGTAGTTAAGAGCACCCATGCTCTTACAGAGGACCTAGGCTTGACTCCCAGCACACATATGGTGGCTAGCAACTGTCTATAGCCCCAGTTACAGGGGACCCAACAAGCACTCACATGTGCACCATAAATGCATGCAGGTAAAACATTCATGCACATAAAATAAAAACAAATAAATCATAAAAAAAAAAACCTTTAAGATACGAGAAACCACATGGCACAGGACTCTGGGTGCCAGAGAACAGAGGATGGCGATCCTCTGAGATAGGAAACAAAGCAGGCACTGTGGGTTCCAGGGCTGACGCCTCAATGGCGATGCTGTACCCAGGACAGCCTCGCAGATCCGTTAGTAGATTCTCTAGCAGCTGGGAAATTCCTCAAACTCGACGAAAACTGTGAACTTGTTGGCCCAAAGGCCAAACAACTGAAGGGACTGCAGTGCACACCAAAGATGAACCGCTCAGACACTCTCACCAAGAGAAAAACTGACAGAGGGGAGAAGACACGTCACAGACCACCGAACAAAGAGAAGAACAAGGACATAGTTCTCGTCAGAAAATGGCAGAGCCATATCCCCAGACACTCAGGGGAAGCCCAACCCAGAATGCTATACCCAGAAAAACATATTTCAAACGCAAAGGCAAAAATCAAAACTCTGTCAGATATACAAGCCTGAAATCACCTCTGGTACCCAGACACCACTGAAGATGCTAAGGGGCCCCTCTGGCTGAAGGAAGATGACAGCATGCAGGAGACACTAAGAATAAGATGCACTGTAAGTAGAGATGTCACGAGTAAGACAAGCGGTGTTTTTATTTATTTCTACAAAAGAAAACTGGCTACTTAAAAAAAAAATACAGTTGTGTGGTTGTTCATAACAAACAGATTGTGGACCATAGAAGTGTGGGGGTCACCGGAAGCACGGAAGGGTATGACTGAATGATATGGTACCATCTTAAAGATGTACCGTGATTCTGCAAATCCTAAAGTAGCCACTAAGAGTTACGGCTACCAAGAGAAATAAGATTACAGTAAAAGCATAAGAAATAATTCACCGGGAAGAATTTGTTTGTTTGTTTTTTAAATCCCCATTTTATCTGTTCAGCACTAGGTTCTAAAGGTGCTAGCCTGTGCAATCAGGCAAGAAAACGAGAAATACAGTGTCTGTATTGGAAAGAGGGTGCAGATCTGCCTTTATCAGTATAACAAATGCTTATCTGGGTGGAAAATCCAACGGAATCTAAAAACCAAATCAACAACAACAGCAAACCTTAAATTTAACAAGGTCATAAAACACAAAGGAGATGATAAATTCAAATTAACAGCTGGAGAATAAATTTTAAATGTATACTATTATAGGAACATGAAAATAGAAAATGTTTAGAGATAAAATGAACTCATGATCATGAGGCCAAAGATGCAATTTTTTTTTTTTTTTTTGAGACAGGGTTTCTCTGTGTAGTCCTGGCTGTCCTGGAACTCACTCTGTAGACCAGGCTGGCCTCGAACTCAGAAATCCGCCTGCCTCTGCCTCCCAAGTACTGGGATTAAAGGCGTGCGCCACCACTGCCCAGCAAGATGCAATATTTTAAGATGTATATCACATTCAAGATCCTAGGAGACTGACTTTCCTATCTCATGCTGCTTGGGATTGAACCTAGGGCTTCACGAATACGAAGCCCATGCTCTACCACTGAGCAACTGTCTCGGTTATTTTTAGTTTTTAAAAATAATTTGAGACAGGGTCTTGATAAATTATCCAGGCAGTCCTTGAACACACTCTGTAGCACAGGCTGGACCATGATTTTTCTGCCTCAGCCTCTCAGATATCTTGGGATTACAGATGTGTGCCACCACAGGCCCAACTGGCCATTTATCTGTTGCAGAAATAAAGGAGCTGATCTAAAATTCACCCAGAAATGCAAAAGATCTAGAACAACTTAAAAAAAAAAAAAAAAAAGACAAAAACGATCGTAAGGCAGCCAGGGTAGGATGCATCTCCATGGTAGGGTGCTTGCCTAAAATGTACAACACCCTGTTAGGTGTGCAACACCCTGGGTTCAGTCACTAGCACTGAAGGACAGAAACAAACAAAACCTTGGTATGAAGGTATGATAATCACCACTGTGTAGTTCCAAAGTGCACATCCATGGAACAGGACAGAAGTTTCACAAATGGACACATTTGTATACAGAAAGTTGTGTCCAAGGTGCAAAGGCCACAGAGAAAGACAAGCAGCACCAGGACTATTGTAAAAATAATGCACCTCAGTTCCTATCTTGCTCTATACTCAAAAGTGAACTCAAAATGAATGTCGTAGTATCAAACAGAAAGCCCCAACCACAAATGGGCACACGTGGACAGCGGCTAACACAGAAACGCATACTTGGCCAAAGCCCAGAGAATAAACATTTGTAGTGTCAGCCACAGACAGGATCCATCACCAAGGCTCAGGGAAGGTGGGGAAAGACTTTGAAAAGACTTTATTTTATGTGTATGAGTGTTTTGCCTGTATATATGTATGTTTGTATGTACGTATGTTTATTTGTAGTGTGTACATTTGTATGTAAGTGTGTGTATATTCGTATGTACATGTATGTATATACGTACAGGCACCATGAGTGTGCAGTGCCCATGGCAGCCAGAGAAGTTGTCAGCCGCTAGAATTGGAGTTATAGATGGTTGTGAGCAGCCATGTGGGCCCTCTGCATGAGCAACATGTTCCCCTCACCACGGAGCCATCTCTCCATACAAGACAAAAGGTTGAGGAGGACCACAGAAACAGTATCTTCTGGACATGACAGGGACTCTGCACTCAGGACTCACAGCAGCTGTGTCTACCTGCACAGAGCTGCACAAAATCAAGCCAGTCAGCCTTTCAGCCCAGCCAGCTTGGAAATGGGAAGGGCTTGACCCCAGTCCTGGCTCAGCTATGTGTGCTGATAGCTTCTGGGGGAGGAGAATCAGTTCTCTTTCAGGGTGTGACCCCTGGTAGGTCTACTGTACTCAGAGGATGGTCCCACATCCATGAATATATGAGCAGCACAAAATGGACTCAGCAGATTATGAAATGAAAAAGACATTATGTTTAGTGTTGCTGGTGGTGGTAGTGCTGGAGGAGGAGGAGGAGGAGGAGGAGGAGGAGGAGGAGGAGGAGGAGGAGGA